>CAMXCT020003078.1:0-76970 GCA_947184155.2 Cladocopium goreaui | reverse complement strand
TAAAATTAAAATTCATATCCATATATACAAATGGAATCAAATAGAAGTAATCGGAATTTAAGGTAGAACCAATGGAAGGTTAAATATCTTCCCTTTTATTATATTTTATTATCAAATATTTGGTTTCAAACAAATCGACAAAATAAATTATAATCGACACAAAACGACCAACATATTTTGGCAATATAAAAAATCAAGGTGTGTATATATATATATATACACATAGGATACTAAATTATAGAATTTATTTAAATAAAATGTAAATAATATGATTTTCCCAGATTTTAAATGGGTAATTGTTTTTCTCGTAAGCCGAACTTTGCGGAATCTTGCATTGGCCATGGTGAGTTCGAAGGGTTGGACCAATTTTTTTTTGTTTGTCTGGAAATCGGTAAACCCAAAATTAACCGGATCTTGTACACAAGATTATGATGAATAATATTGAATAATCAAGTATTTTTCTCAAAGTCATATTGACCCTTCACCAACGGAAGTCCATCCAGAATCGTTGCGCAAAGTGACTGGTATTATCCTCATGTGTTGTATGTCATCCATCTCCATGGTAGATTATATATCAAGAATATGTATTGTTTCTTTCAAAAACCTCATCTTCAAGCTACCTGTCAGATAGGCAACCAAGTCCAAAATCCTTGTGTAAAATCACTGTGCTTACCTGTTTTCAGAGCCAACTAGAACGCTAGGGGTATATATATATATGCATATAATATATACATACACACATACCATACCAATCCATACCATACCCTGACGTTATGTTACGTTACGTTACGTTACATGACATGACATGACATCACATACATACATATGCATATTTATATTGTATACACATATCCCAAAATGAACGGATATGCATTTACATCCATACATATTGTATATATATATATTGTATATATGTGGATAGGTATCAACGTGGGTCCACAATTGAAGGGCTAGGGGACCACCCATCTTCGCTCACCGAAGTTCGCCCAGCCGTTTTGGCTTGGTACCTACAAGTCCTGTACACATTGACCGACCTACCAACAGGGTTCCTTATTGTCAATCAACACAAGCGCCGGAAATTGATGGTTAATTTGGCACTGAAACATTGGGACATATCTAAATGTGTATATATGTATACTATATATACATATTATATATATATATATCATATATGTATATATATATATACACATATGACATAAATCATGCATATATCAACAGATCTTCAAAGATTCTACAACAAAAAAGGACGTCTACAGAATAAGGACACCCAAAGTCTGATCCATTTCGGCCTTGGCGATTTCACCCGTTGATGATGTTCCCAACCTACGTTCAACGACTCGACTCAGGCGTGGTCTGGATGTTTCGGGGGATTCGTCGAATCGATGGATAGATTCCTATGGATCTTCGTCACGGGGATTCGCTCATGCCGGTTGCGAGGTTACAGTAATCCAGTCATAACTAGCATCACTAGGCCATCAGAAATGCAATAGCCTGTAAATGGGTTGGCCATATATACGTATATATATAATTATAATTATATATATATATAGACTTACACATACATGTATAATCATGTGTATATATATATATACTATATAGTATTCAAGAATCATAATCATTCTGGCTTCACTTGCCAATCTGCGAATCCCAAATGTTACGAAAGCAATAAAAAACCCGCTCAGATGTTGTTGGTTTTGACCAAAGGTCCGCACCCTCACTGGGTTGATCAGCAGCCTTTGGAACCTGAGGATTCGGCAAAGGACTCAGACGAGGATGGCTTGTCCGAGATCTTCTTGAAACACTCTGGGAAATTCAAAGATAATGATAATAGAACAAAGCTAGAATAATAGATTTTATAATATAATATAACAGATAAATATAGATAAGATAAGTCACAAGAATAATGATCATAGAACAAAACTCATCATCATGACAAGCTAGAATATGCGGAGCAATCATAGAATAATTATAGATCAATAGGGCAAGGATTGTCCCAAAGCATGGTATATTTTAAGTACTTCACTGCACAATTTCGCGGATCTATATAGAATCTGGAACCATAGTCAAGCCAGGGGTGCTGCACCAGGGTAGCCAGGTGTAAACACAGCCCGTCTAAATAGACAGCAGTGCAGCAGCACCACGCTTGGCAACTCCCTGGAAGAGGTCTGTGGTTTTCCTTTTGTGGCTTTTACAGAAGCTAGCGCCTGTCGATATTCCATCTCCCACGTCAATTCAAGGGGATTAGTTCGATAACTAGGAATCACATGGAATCACAACAATTCGAAACTTTCCATGTCAGATTGCAGTAATCTATAGAACTTGGCAATGGATGGCTATGGACAATGCCTGCTTTGTAGATGATTTTCTTGTCGATGGAGACGTGGGGCGTGTTCGCACTTTTCGAATCACGGGGGCTGAAGCATCACTGAAGCATCACTTGGATGAAATTATCGCAGTTTAATCAACCTGCATCCACATCCTGAAAAAACGTCCCCAATTCCTTGGATAACCCTCTGCAACATCTTGTACCAGTACCTAGGTTCTAATCATGGATGTCACCTTTCTGTAGGTCTGCAAGGTTCTTCATCCGATGAAAGCAGAACAAACACCAAACATCAACGTGGCCTCTTTCACAAGATCAACACCCCTGAATTGGAGTGATTACCCCAATCAAATGGCAAAGTTACGACATCCCTTGAGACCTGAAAACCTCAACGATTCAGAGGGCCCCCTCCATGGCGTGGGTGATCCCCCGACTTGCGGCGGCTAGGTGCACGGGCTGACACGCTTTGCAGTCTTCTGTGGATGTGTCTTCCCACCTCGGCATCCCCAAAAAATGTCTGGTGCCCTGGGAGTCCAAGCAGCTATCTCGATGGACCCCTAAAGGTCCAAAATTTTCTTGCTAGACCCTCTATTTTATGGCAAGATCTGAGATCAGTATTGCCCCATGTTCATATGGCTTCTCTCCCCATCCTTGTTGCTCCATGGTGGTCGCCTTCTCGAATCGCCTGAGGCTTCGCGCTCCACCGGACTCCAGGCACGTCCGCGAGGCAAATCCTGATTGGCTTCGGTCACGACGGCTGCGGTCACCACCTAGCCACTGATCATAGTGGTTATCTGGTTGGTGGTATACCTACCCCTCTGAAAAATATGAGTTCGTCAGTTGGGATGATGACATTCCCAATATATGGAAGAAGATTAATAATGTTCCAACCACCAATCAGTTTTAAGTGGCTGAATTAGTTTGATATGGTTATAACCTCTATGATTCGTGGCTATTGGCTTATGATCATAGTGGTAAATTATAATCTTCACCATAGTGACCAGTGATTATAAGCGGGAAACTATATGAATAGATGATGAATAGCTGGTGAAGATGATGAACACCTTGCAAAAACTGCTAGTGAAATAGTGAAATAGCTGTTGAATATGATGATGAATGATGAACATAGATGATGAATAATAGCTGGTGAAGATGATGTACACTTTGCAAACTGCTAGTGAAATAGCTATGATGAATAAAGAACTGATCATGAAATATGCTGAAGACCCAGCTGGTAACAGAAAACTGGAAGCCATGGACCATGTGACCTTTGATGGAGGATTTTCCCATAGCTATGTCGAAGAACCAAAGGGTAACTATGGTGAAATAAACCATGATGAATCCTTCTCGGTGACACCAAGCTTCTAGGCTCCCCAACTGGTTCAAAGCGCATGGACGTCAACAGTTGAAGACCTCAGCATGGCAAGCCTGGACTTTTCCTTGCTTGAACCAAAAAGGATGGCTTAAGCCGCAAAGAAAAGGGACACCTTTACAGGAAATAAACATTTTTTTGCCAGCAAAAAACCATGTCCGGAACCGTTGGTTTTAGCATTTTCCGTTGGTTTTGTCACCCCTTAGTTTTAGCAACAGGGATTTAGCCAACGGAAATGATCCGAGTTGCCACCAATTTTCTGAGGCCTCATCCTCTGGTCATCCAACGCGTCAATGAAAATTCATTAATATCATGAAAGAAAACAATATTTCCAGGATATTTGGCATTTTCATGGCATTTTCCAAGTCTCCATGGAATGTTGGATTATCAGAGAAAGCCCCAGCCAGTTTTTTTTGCTGTTCGGGATAACCATCTCAGTTTGTATCTCAGGGACAAAACATATACAATAATCATTAGAAACACGGGTGGTTCACTAGGCTTGATTGGGGTCTTTCGAAGTATTCTGCCATTCAAATTTGGATATTGTTCATAAGCCGCTATTCAAGTCGTTCAACTCTCCTCTAATTTTGCAACCTTTTTGCCCAAAACACCCCGTGGGGTCTTTCAATCATTGGAGTTCCCTCCAACTCAGTAGGATCGGTACTATATATAATATATATAAAATACATTAAACATCATTAAACAGGGTTCATTCATCTGAGGTTGACTTTAGAGTTTTGCACCAGGGACTTTTTGTTCACGGAAATCCATATCTATCATATCCCCCAACATCCAGGCAGATCCATGGTGCTTGAACCGCAAGGGCGTGCTACGTCTGAAATCCCGTGTTTTGGAAGGATGATAAAACAACCAATAGTCAATCTGGTAGACTAACATAACTAGATCCGTTATAGTTATGGGCTATGTTCAATCGATAAAATCCGAAAAAAAATTACCGGAGGGATTGTCAATCTGGAATTCAGTTCGGCTGAGGCGACCCCAGCCGGATGGCCTGCAGAACCCTATGATGACGTGTTGGTGGTGTTAGCTCCCTATGTTTAAGACCACCAAGCAGTGTTGTATTTGTTCAATTTTCTTCATATCCCCATTAACTGTTGCTGATATTCCCTTTTATAAATAGTAAACACACCATTTATATATGCGTGGTAAACCCGTTGTGTGATCTAAAGGCATCATAATAATACTGCCACCAATAATAAGCGATGACTAATCATAATGAGCACAAAAATAATAACAATCATCATCATCATCATCATCATCATCATCATCATGATCATCAGAATGATGAACTGTCCTTCTTCCAAAAAATAATGAGCCAAGGCAGTCCCGGTCTTGCTATCTGCTTGGTTTTCTTTGTTGGCCGACCCGATGTTTTCTCTTCAAATAGGTTATATATATATATATAGATATAGTTATTTGGAAAACTATAGGTTTTCATATATATATATATACTATCAATTGATAACAAATAACTATATATATCAATTGATATCATATATGCCATGGTCAAAACATGGTTACCATGGATGTATATGGAATATGGTCATCCACCACATCATCGGAATCCTCAATGGGTGGGTATATATATATAATACAGTACATTGTATGAATCCACATTAATGGAATGGTGACCATCCTGCAATGTGCGCAATTTACCCAAGTTTGACCATGTCACAAAAAAAATTATGGCCTTGGTCACGGAAAGCTGCAAAAAAGCTACTGTTACCTTCTAAAAAACAAAAAATCAACATCCATCAAGTATCCTTAATCATCTTGACCCGCCCCCCATCAGTCGAAGTGACAGTCCTCTTGTCCTAGCTCTACAGGTCTCCAGGCCTCGTGGTGTGTCCCCAGGAGATGTCTGGACTATTTCACGATGGAAGATTTCTAGTAAAGCAATCTCATCGTCCACTGTAGTAACCATCCTAAACCATCCCGTTGAACTCCTGAAAAGCCACTGGCTATGCAATGCCAAGAACGGTACGACACCAATGGCATGGGATCATCGCAATTTTTTGAATGGCAGAGATAACTGGCATTCAGGCCCTGGTAGCCACCATCGCCAGGGTGGGTCATAAGTCACAACTGACAGGTCACTGAGGTCAGAGACATCTTGATATATCTTGATGTGAGGCAGACCGTCCATGGCTAAATCACCACAACATCCACAACTCATTTGGGTATGGGTCAAAATTAGGTACCCCAATAATTGGATGGTGAATAATAAACTAGAGACTAACATCTGTGGTCCCACATCGGTCTTCCATTTTGACCCACATCCATTTCCACAAACAGAAACAGAATCTGCAGTGAGGTCAGCGAGGTCGCTGGGTCGCTGTGACTTGCACCAAACCCTTTGCGCAGGGTCCCTGGGCGGTCGTAGAATCCTGGAAGGCATTGATCAATTTTACAAGGTGCTACCCCCAGCACTTGGATTTTAGATCCATCTTAGAATCTATATATACTGGTTGGTGGTATACCTACCCCTCTGAAAAAAAGAAAGTCACTTGGGATGATTATTCCCATATATTATGGAAAATAAAACATGTTTGAAACCACCAACCAGTGTATATATATATATAATTATATATATATAACTATCATTAACTATCGATCTCTCTACCAAAGGCCCTAGCTACACTAACAAGGTGAGTAACTCGGCCGGGGTCCCTTCCGCTGTGCTTCCCCACATCCAGGCGCACTTCGCCTCCTGCCCAGCGCAAGATGCCCTTGAAGGGCTGTCCCTGAAAACGGGTCGGTCAAGGGGATGAAATGGGACTGATGAGGTATGCCGGTATGCCACGGTAGTAGTGTAGAGGGATGTAGAGGGTATTCCCCAAGTTGTGATCCAAAAATGTCTGTTTCATGGAATATGGGAACATGAGGTTGTGGACCATTGGATATTTTTGGGGTACGCTATTTCCAGGCAAAGCTAAAATGGGAAGGGTTGCTTCGGAGTTCAATGACAACAACGACATTGGGATTTAGATCAGCCAGTCATGGAGAATTCAACACTGTCTAAGCATTGGTGGCCCATCTTTGCAAATGTTCCCCCGCTAGCTTGGGGTGCGGGAAGCACACATTTGACATGGAAGCCAGTGGAAACCAAACAAAAACAGGGTATCATTCTGCTTGGGACCCCCGAGTCTTGGACTTGGATTTGACTCCGGAGCTGCATTCAGTGGCTTCCATTCTCATACATCCACCAACATTTAGGACCCCGGACGTCGTCCGGAATGTCGCGACGGTGCCCGCAGACAAAGACCATGAGCTCTGGCTCTAATTTGCTGTCCTGTGGCCAGAATCATGGGACCTGGATATCTTCATGGAGATGTCACCAACAAGGGTCCAAACACCCACAAGTCACCAACAGATTGGGACATTTTGGCACCAACCCTACAGACTCTGCCAGCTCTAGCAAGCTAATAAGTGGCTTAGTTTGCCAAATCAAATGTCAGAACTGATTGGTAAGAAGGGTCCAGGGTTCTGGTCTGAAACACCAACAAAATCAAATCAGTTATCAAAAAAACACATGTTCACCAAGTGTTCTAACTTGTCAGAACGTCACAGCCTTGTATAAAGAAACATCAAAATCACCTTGCAGGTCGGCAAGAATCCGTCTGCACTAAGGGAATGATCATCATGATCCTCCGAGCATCGCGCCGTGGCTCCTCAAGGATGATGGGAGTGACATAGATGTAGATTCCAACCTGCCATGTTTGAACATTGGGCAAGTCATCCCTTCGCTAGGCAAAAATCATCAAAAATCCCCTTGCGCAAGTGCCAAACTTGGAGTATCCCCCAAAAAAAGGAACGGTCAATCAAAAAAGCAACCAGAAATTGTGGGTCCGCCTTGAGTCTTAAATTTCGACTTGTACAAGCTATGATCAATGAAAAAGACAGTGGTCATGTACCGTTGTACCGTTGTACCGTTGTACCCCTCAATACAGGCGCGTCAAGGAACGTTGTAAAGCCCAGCAGTTGACTCAAATGTGTTGACCCACAACTGGCAATACACGCTGTAGCTCCAAAACTTCTGAATCGCACACTGAACACTGAAACCCAAAGACTGGCTCAGGATACCATCTGGTTATTTAACATAGCCATAGAAAATCACCATTTTTAATAGGTAAACCATCTATAAAAGGGCCATCTATACCATGGCTATGTTAGTCATAACCAGAGGGTAATTCATGGAACAAAAAATTAATGCAGAAACTTCTATCGATAGGCCATACTTATCATACTTATCAGATCAGGATCCCATCCCTGTTCCCAGCCCTTTTTTCTTTTCTCATGTCATGGCCATGGTTTCTGAGCACCCCGCTGCTACTTTCACCTGGATGTCCTGGCGACGGGAGCTTTATCGCTGGATGGTTTTTGTTATGGAAAATCTGTGAAAATCCCACTCAAATGGATGATGACTGGGTATGTACCCCTATTTTAGGAAACCACCATATGGAAATGTAGAGTAAATTTCCCTGGAATGTCTATCAAGCAACGCTAAATGGGGATGTCAATGATGTCAACTACCAAAAACCAGGGGTTGGTAACTGTCCCATTTTGGGAATATTGGACATCACCTTATAGTAGCCATTATAGACCATATACCTAATGGTTGGGTGATGTTCAATGGGGACATTTAATGACCCATGAAAACGAACAAAATGATGAGAATTTCAAGCAACAAACCGTGGCACCCCCGAGGTTCCGATGTTTGTTGACCAAATCGTTGAAAGATGGTGGACAACCAACTCGCCTGTCATGACCTGTTGCCGCCTGGCCTCATAGGTGTGAACCATGGCTATTATAGGCTATCCCCAGGAACTGGGAACCATCTTTGACAGTTTCTAATGGGCTTACCCAAGTGGGATCGAATCATCTCGTTTTTCCCATAAATCACCCATAGATTCCAAAGATCATGTTAACTATCATCCCGATAGTAAGGTATAGTAAGTAAATGCAGCTAATCTCCTAAGATATAGTAAGATAATATGTCAACTATCATCTCTAATATAATATGATACTAAGATATAATATGATACTAATGATAGTAGGATATCATTTACCTAGAGATTGGGCATACTTAATTCCAAAGATCATATTATATCCTAATAGTTAATTAAGTGTGCCCAATCTCTAGATAAATGATCACAATTCACCAAGCTGAAATAATTCTGAGGTCCCAATCATAGGGAAAGCTATCAGGACAGGCGGATCCAGGTAGCCTCGCTCACGTTTCGCTCCTGGATGGATAGAGAATGGTGCCCAAAAAATCCCCCAGCGAAGTTGAAGCAAATAGCCAGACCAACTCCTAGATAAAGATAAAATAAATGATAAATATCTAGAGTTAGATGGGTTTACTTGGTGTTTGACTCTGAAGTTGTGAATTAAAAATGGTTTGAAACATCAAAACATTGGTGAAACATGGCGATTAAACAGTTGTTGACCCATCAAATTCCAACGAAATTGGGCTTTAAGTTCAATCTAAACGAGATGATACCAACCAACCAATTTCAAGGCAAATGGAAGGGGCGGTTTCCATAGGAGTGTCTTGAAATCTCGTGGACGACGCGTCGCCACTCCTCCTCCCTGGGTCGAAAGTCCAGCGTCTGCTGCAGCAGGGAACGCTGGCTGAGTTCCAGGCTCACCTGCTTTCGATCAGCCAGATATTAGACGTATATAACTAGCATATACTAATACTAGCCATATATGAATATATCTGGGGGTACTGGATATAGCTCTTATACTACGGTTATAAAATGTTGTGTATATATAAATAATATATATACATATATATATATATTTATATGTATGTATCATACACCATACTGAGATACCATGATACTATGCTTATTTTTGGATGCTTATGGTTGATATGGTTGATACATCTATAGTTCATGGGGGCTTGTAACTGGGGAGCTAGCACCTTGTGGGTTTACCCAATTTTATCCTATTGTGGATGGGAAAATGTACAGGACACCTCTAAAAATGGCAACCATCGCGTCAAAACAAAAAAAATGAGCCCGCGAAGAAAATAGAAAATGGGAAACTGAGCGAATGCTGCAGCAGTGCTGTTTTGCACGCATGACTTCCTATGTAGCGGTCGCTATAGTCCCTTGGGATCGGTGGATGAAGCCACTTTGCCGCCAAGGGCAATCTTTGCTACAAAGGGAAACTCGAGAAAAGCGAGCTGAAAAGCTGGCAGATTCCCTGCTCGCGCAAAATCCATCAAAATCCATTCGCATGATCCTAGGAAAATCCATCTCAGTAGCGGTAGGTGTCCTGCTTGAAAGGACCATCCACCCCGACGCCGATGTAGTCTGCCTGCTCCTTGGAGAGCTTGGTGAGGTTCGCACCCAGCGATGGCAAGTGAAGAGCTGCCACCTTCTCGTCCAACCTTGAATGATTTGAGTGCAGACCACCAAAAAGTAAAACTACTCTCTGGTAAACTAACATAGCTGTGGAAAATCACCATATTTTATGGGAAAATTCACTATTTCTATGGCCATTTTCAATAGTTATGTTAAATTACCAGAGGGTACTCTCTATTGATTGCCCAAATAATCGATTCCCCAGTGGGAAAGTTCTGAAAAACAGAATTAAGCAAGCCCAGGAAACTGCTTGGGCAGCAGGTACACATCGTTCTTGTACTTCTTGTTCTTGGTGCAGTTCTCCAAGATATCCAGCTGAGCCAACACCTGGTTGGTGAAGGAGCAAGACATCACAAAAGATGGATGGCCGGTGGCACAGCCAAGGTTCACCAGTCGGCCAGATGCCAAGACAATCACACCGTGGCCATCAGGGAACACAAAGCGGTCCACCTGTGGCTTGATGTTCTCAACCTTGATGCCAGGGAAATTCTCCAAGTCCTCCATGGCAATCTCGTTGTCGAAGTGGCCGATGTTGCACACGATGGCGTTGTTCTTCATCTTTTTCATGTGATCCAAAGTGATGATCTTGAAGTTGCCAGTGGCGGAAGTGAAAATATCCACCTCACCCACGCACTCCTCAATGGTGACCACCTGAAATCCCTCCATGCACGCCTGCAAGCAGGGTTGGGCCTAGGGTTGGTTTAAACGGTTCAAACTTCAAACTGTTCAAACATTATTTCTGTTTATATAAACATGTTTGAACGATGTTTAAACCGAAAACGTTTATATAAACGAATCCGGGATAGTGGGGACTCTAGTGAATTTGTTGAAACATGTTTAAACAAAATCCAAGAGATTGTGGACCCAACCACATGAGCTTGCCGAATCAAGCACTGAGAAATCTGCTAGTGACATCATGGCCTGCAAGGCGCAGATGGGATCGATCTCAGTGATCAGCACGCGGGCACCAGCACCCCTCATGGCGAAGGCGCAGCCCTTTCCGACATCTCCGTAGCCGGCCACCAGGGCACGCTTGCCGCCGATCATCACATCGGTGGCGCGCATGATGCTGTCTGGCAGAGAGTGTCGGCAACCATAGACGTTGTCGAACTTGGACTTGGTCACGCAGTCGTTCACGTTGATGGCAGGGAACAGCAGCTCACCCTTGGCGGCCATTTCACGAAGGCGGTGCACACCAGTGGTAGTCTCCTCGCTAACACCCTTGCACTTGGCAGCCATTCGTGTGTACTTGGTCTTGTCCGCCTGGATGGAGTCCCTCAACACCTGCAAGACACACTTGAACTCGGCGTTGGTGGTGCTGGCTGGATCTGGCAGGCTGCCGTCCTTGGCAAACTTCTCCTCCAACTCCTTGCCCTTGTGAACCAACAGGGTAGCATCACCTCCGTCATCCACCAGCTGGTCGCATCCATCCGCGCCTGGCACTGTCATCATCTGCTCAGTGCACCACCAGTACTCTGGCAAGGTCTCACCCTTCCATGCGAAGACAGTGGCGGTGTTAGCCTTGGCGATGGCAGCAGCAGCATGATCCTGAGTGCTGAAGATGTTGCATGAGCACCAACGCACCTTGGCACCCAAGGCAGCCAAAGTCTCAATGAGGACACCGGTCTGGATGGTCATGTGCAGGGAGCCGTTGATGTTCAACCCCTTGAAAGGCTGTCCAGGTCCGTACTCCTTCCTGGCTGCCATGAGGCCTGGCATCTCATGCTCGGCAAGCGTCAGCTCCTTGCGGCCAAACTCGGCCAAGCCCATGTCCTTCACCTTGGAGTCCGCCATGGTAACAAGATTTCGGGAGATTTCGGGAGATTTTCCAACCAGCTTAGTTCGCGCGATGCTTGAGCCAGGCATCCAATAGCAATAGTATATGAAATATTATGAAATGATATGCAATATTTCACCACGCTTGCGACATATCCAGTCTCAACTGCTTGAGAAGTTCAATCCATTGCAACTCTCATCCGCCTGGAGCTCACGGGAAGGCACCAGGATCTCCACTTCCGCCAAGCCCTAGAGCGGGCCCCGGATGGCCCAGGGGAACAATGGAGGTGGTTTTCTAGGGCAAGTTTATAGGAAATCGTCTTGTTTCTTTCTATTTTCCATGAAATCTATGCTCTATGGCATACACCATATTTTTTTTCTAGGGAAACCATTGATTTTCGTTGTGGATATGCGTTTTTTTGCCGGAAGAGGATTTGAGATTTCCGCGTGCCCCATTTTTTGAGGGCCATAAACTGGGGGTATTCACCATGTTGACAAAGCCCATATCAAATGGATGGATTTTGTGTACCCTCTGGTAATTTAACATAGCTATAGAAAAAAATCAATCTTTAAATATCTTTAATAGGTAAACCATCTATAAATGGGCCATTTTCCATAGCTATGTTAGTTTAGTTTACCAGAGGGTTTTTTTGGGTACTGAAAAGACCATGGGACAGGAATAGCCAAATCATGTGATCAACGATCGACAGCTGTGTTGATGGGGGATGGTGCTCAGGAACTGGTAACCATAGTAGTTATTACTGTACCCGGCACAGGCCCACTGAATGGGGCCGAATGGGGACTGTTAATTAACCATAATTTTCACCACTTACTAAGTGATCCTCCAAGTATTGACCATACATGACCATACCTACGTCTTCCGAATTAATTTCATTTCCGCCTGAATCACAAAAGCAGCCTGACCAGATTGTCGGCTGAACTTTGCACATCGGGCGGAAACCGGATTCCCATGGGTAAAAAGCGCACGAAGGAGGCGGAAATACACACGAAACGGACGGGAAGCTCCAAATGCTGGCAGAAAAGTTCAAAACACGCAACAATTTCAGCCTGAATAGCACCGGGCTGAAATTGCAGCCTGAGAAAAGTCTAGGTATAGATCATGATAGAGCTATCTTCCCGGATCGTAGAGTGACGTAGCACAAGCTCTGCGTGGAAATCAAAGAGCTACAATTTCCTGTTCTCCAATTATTTTTGCAGAATTTACTCAGGAACTCGTTTCCTGTTTTTGTCTATCGGCTATCTGAGAAACGAACATCGTGGTTCCAAATCCATAGGATCCATGTATGGCATATATGCTTTTACATTTGGGGTATATTGATGGTAAATGTTACCATATATAGCATACATGGATCATATATACCATCATGTATCCATATGTAGCATCCCAAGCATCCTGGGCGCCCGGCCTCACTTTCCTTCGTCTCTCCCAAGCGGATGCCGTCCTGGGGGCCAAAGGCCGACATGGCGCACAGCGGTTCAGCGACAGGTGGTAAACCAGTGCTGCTTAAACGAGGACCACTACTCAGGTATATTATATTAAATTATATCATATTGTATATTTACAGTATAACCTGTATATATATATATATTATATATACAGTGTGTATATATATTATATATATACACCATTGTTTGAATTCCAACGCACCAAGATTCGCTCATCTTGTGTGAGTTTCAAGAGAAACATCTATATAGTTGCACAGTTGGTACAGGATGTAGCTACGGTAGCTACGACAACTGCAATGTGCTTTGTTCACCTCAGGAGTCCGGAGCAAAGTTCTGATTGTATGACCTGGATACCCATAGGATCCATGTACGGTATATATGCTAACATTGGGGATATATTGATGGTAAATGTTACCATATATAGCATACATGGATCCTATGGGATATGCTGCTTCCCCCAATTGTTGCTACTCGGTAGCTATGCTCACACATGTTCTGCTTCAATCCCACCAAATTTCGATGACATGTGTTTATCATTGCCCATAGGATCCATGCTGCTGCTATATATGGTAACATGGATCCCATCAATATACCCCAAATGTCAACATATATACCAGCACCATGGATCCTATGGGTTGTTTATTCCCATATTTTCTCACACCCCGTTCCCCCATGCGCTCACTGCGTTCCGAGCGGCCGCCAAGGCATCTACACGGCCAATAGCCACTTGGCAACACGAAGTGGCACTCTCCACGCGCAAGGTACCGGTTGGGGGAGCCCAGGCTAGGACCTCGGCAGATGGCTATAGGGGTTATGGCAAAACCTGGCTCCATTGTTTTTGTTGGGGAAAAAATGACTGCCGTAGCGTAGTGAAAGTATCAGGGATCCAAAAAAGGAACGTCCAACAAACATGGGGAGGTCATCATCAACCATCCAGATTTAACCAACTATTCTGGTCTTTGACGCCAACAAATCAACCATGCTACGCATGGTGAGAAAAGGATTTGAACACTAGCAGGAATGGGGTTTGTATGCAGAAAAAATAGTTTTGAGCAACCAAAAGCAATCCTTGGCTATACTCAACACTGGCTAGTGGCTACTGCCTAATCATTGACAATCACAGCATACCTTGTACATGGCGGCAGTAGAGCCTTACCAATCAGCCAAAGGCTCAAGCTACTGTGGAATCAACATCTCACAAATCAAATCTTTGTCACTGCTCCCATCAAGCAACAAATGAAACAAGCCACTGGTAAACAGTGTCAAACTGATCTGAGATACGCTTGCGACTGGTACAGTAATAGTCCCAAATCTATCCAACCCACCATCTCGAAGCAAAGGGAACTACTTCAGGAGGGATGAGTTTCATGGAAGAAAAACGGGGTTGAATTTCCAGACCCAAGGGCTAACCTTCGCTTGTTTCTACTACTAGTAGTAAACCATGGCATGCCGTGGAAACCCAAACAACCGGAAACTTGGTATGTCGCGAGTCTGAGCATAGGCCCCATCAGTCTGTAATGAAATAAGGTCAAACAAAACCATTTATCTGAGGTACATGCGTCAAAATTGGAGTACTAATAAACCCAAAAAAATGTGTAGAATGTGTCCTTTTAGTATTCAACCATCCATTTTGGGAATCAATCATTTTGGGAATCAATCGTTTTGACCCATAGCCATATACATCCTTTTAACAATTGACGCTATATTGACTTAGGTGTTCCTAAGCCTCCCATTTTTGTGGCTGAAATCTCAATTTCAAATATAGCCCCCAAAACCATGCCGAAAAATATGTCCAGGATCGTAGTTCGCTGATGATACGACCACCAAAGCTCGGCACCCGACCGGCAACATGGAGCGGAAACGCTGACCCCCGAGGCTTTCAGGTTGCACAGTCTGGGCCTGCGATGAAAAATGGCCCGGCCCGCTGGCTGGGAAGTCTTCGATACTCATGGAGTATCATCCCACAAATTGTAACTGCTTAGTAACCCTACCTATGAAGGCCCTGATTCATGTGTTATCTCTTATCCTGTGCATGGCATTGTAAACTGGGTTATAACCCAACTTGTTAACCAGTTATTAAGTGGGGTGAACCACCAAGTGAATGGAGGTTTATAGCTGGGAAAAACATTGAACTAAATAAGGAGTTTCTTAAATTCCCAGAGGGTAGGATCTGTGGGTTTCTCAAAATGTTGGGGATTGGCTTAAACATATATTTCAAAATATGTTAAATTCGAAACTTCATGAGGTTATCACCCCTTTCTGGTAAGTCATTGGGCAGGTGTATCATGGGGTTTACCACAATATCACCTAGGTCACTAGTGTATGACTTCTCGACTTGGGGTGCCCCTTTTCACCATTTGTTTCCTTGTCAAAAATGAGCAATCGCAACATTCCCCATTCTGGGAAACTCCAAAATCTGTGGGACAACGACCTCAAGTGGGAAGCTCCCATTGAAAAAACATCTCCTGTCTTTAGACACTCTAAACACTCTAAGCACCTCATCGCGCGCGGATCCGTATATAGTACATATTTCACCACCGAAACTCACGGTGATTTTCATCCATCTTCTGGATGAACTCACCGTGAATTTTTGTTCAAAGCACCATGAGCTGCTCATGCTTGGCGTAGAAAACTTCTATCCATTAATTGATTTAAATACACCCCAAAGTCCCAGGGTAAAGGCATGTTTTTAGGCGTCATTTCCCCCCGACGAAGGAGTCGATCGGACGAGGAAAGGGGACCCGGTAAACCAACAGTTGCCATGGAAACCATGGCCGGTTTCGATGTTTTACCTTGTAGACATGGGTTTTTTTCATAGCTACGTGAAAAAAAATAAGCGAATCTTTATATTGATCCAAGTTTTCACCATGACACTGTGGATGGGCCAGCGAAATCCTGCACCAGGCAGGCTACCTATTGGGATTCCTGGAAAGATTTTTCGTGAATCATGGGATTCTCATGGGATGTTTACCATCTATAAACAATCAATTGGTGCAGGATTTCTTACAACTCCAAGCCTGAGCATCGTGTTTGTCGTGTTTGGCCCGGCGATTTCTCCGTGCCTCGCCAGGAGATGACGAAATCCTCTATTGGCGCCAGTATGGGTATTTGACTAACGATCCCTGGAAAAGTATCAACAAATTGAAAAAGAAATTCCAACACACACATATATATATATATTAAAGTTATATATATATATATTAAAGTTATATATATATACACACATTGGCTCCTAAGGCTAGTATCAGTTTCGGTCTCCTGCGAGGGAACCATTCATAGTTTCTACGTTTGGCTTCTATCCTTTGCCGTTGTGCAAGAACATCTATTCATTTAACATAATCATAGACGATCTCATTCATGAGATAGATGAAAACTACAACAGGAGGCACTGCAACATGTCTATGAGCTGAAAGGTCAAATGCGTGCCCAATTGATAATTGCCTTGTTTGAATATCTTGAAACCAATGTTTTCTCTGTGTTTTCAGAAGAGCTCTCAAAACTTGAAGACCACTGTCCTTTTTTCAATATACTCTTGCACTTACTTGGAAGGAACACATTTTTTGTTTGAATAGTACGGCACTTGTCAAAAGGAGTACTACATTGCTTCCACAGGGCCTTTGCAATCTTCTTGAGAGCGCTGAACTTGAAGAGTGCTGCTACACTCTCCAAAAGGATCAGTGCACGAATTTGCAGAACATGTAAAGGAGATTAAAGAAGCGTTGCGCTGGGGGTGGGTTGCTGCATTTTCTCAAGAGCGGAAGTAGTTTCATGAAGGAATACTGCGGTTGCTGACAGTACTGTGCTTGCTGCATAAGATGCTGGAGTTATTCTGGCTGGCTGGAACACGGATTTATTTGTTGATAAGTAATTACATATATATATATATACACACATTTCAAAAGAAGCCTGCACATCGAAAAGGAGCATTGCGCTGTTTTCTGCACGAAATGCAGTAATCAAACGCCACTCCAATTGATATATCAACGTTGTGTAATTGCAGTCAAATTACTACATTGACTGCCATTGATATGTCCAACTACTTAAGCAATGTGTTAATCAATTAACAGTCTACATTCTTCAAGGAAACCCAGACTTTCCATTGAAATATCTCAAACCGCTGGATGTGGCATGGACCTTGTGGATACCTGATACCTTGCCCGGTTCATATCATGTGGAAATACCGGTGGGATTGCTATGGGACCCATCCGCCTGCCGTTCCAAGGGAGTGTTCGGAAGCCCTGGCGACGTCATTCGTCAATGGGAAGGATGACATCCCATTTTTTGGGACAAGAAAAAATGTTTGAAACCGCCAACCAGATGATGTACTGGCACATGTACAGGAAGTAGGCAACAAAAGTAGGGATAGAACTTTGAAGCTGAAAGATCTGAAAGAAAATGGGATAGAACTGACGTGAGAACCCTTTAATCTCGTAGAAGCTTTTGCAGCGGGGACGGATCCAAAAGTACTGCACATCTTAGAAATATGTAATGCATTGTAATGCTCATTAGATTGCTTTGCATATATATATATACAGCCTGTTTCATGCCAGTCAGAATGCAAAACTATGAGATAGGGAAGATAGGGAAAGGTCCCGGATGACCAATGGGTCTGATCCACATGCTTTGGCGATTTTGCCCACCTGCAGCTTGTTAAACCTTACGATCTGGTTATTTAACATAGCCATGGAAAATGGCCCATTTATAGATGGTTTACCTATTGAAAATGGTTGTTTTCCATGGCTATGTTAAATAACCAGAGGGTAATTGTTTTTTTCCTCCAGAAAGGGGTCTGACATGGACGCAATCTCTTGGCCACGCATGAGTTGGTAGCATGACCAACCCAAAACCATCTGCCCAGCGGACAAAATTGAAAACCACCTTCTGGCGAAAAATCTGGCAACATGAAAGCCCCACACCCCAGAAACCATGAAAAGTTTTGTCGTGATGAAACCACTAATCTGACTGGGACATACGACTGCACCTTTTATATCATCATACATGGCGGTGTTTAAATGACCCATGGGATTATAAATTAGATGTGTTCCATTGTTTTCCTCTTGAAAATTCATTTATTTCCCAAAACCAGATTTGTTCACCACAGGTTTTTTATTGGCAAATTGACTGGAGCAGCACCGCAGCTTCGCACATTGCACACGTTCACAACAGATTGCTGGATCAATATCCTCCATGTGGTGATGCTATCTGACGGTACGCCTGGATTTCCCTGCTAAGTAGAGACTGTTTTGGTTTATCTCTTTTCAAACACTCATACATTCCATACATCCCATACATGTATCCTAGTTTCCACTTGAGTTTTGAGAGAAATCATAGTTTTCAAATGTGCCCCTGGAGTTCACATTCACTACCTCCTATAGTTGTAGACAAATACCCTTTAAGTTTTGTAAACTCATCATGTTGGTTGGTTTAACACTCCATATTTGTTGCTTCACTCTCCGGGCAACCCATTAACACCTGCAGCTAATTACTGAGCGTCTCGTTGACATCTGGAATTTCCTGTCACGATTCTGGAACCCTTTGACGGCTTCAACCTTTGGGAAGAATCAGGGTTCAAATACCCTCTAATCAAGCATGGCAACTGGAAAATCCATGAAAATCCAGTATAAACTCGGAGGGAAAGTCATGGGAAAGTCATCGAACATCATCGAACTAAATGGTGGATTTCCCATTGCCATGTTTGATTACTGGAGTTATGTTCCAATACAATCCAATACACTGAATGCTTTTGGAGGCACTGCAAAAAGCTGCTCCAGCCGCTGCTGAATAGAATAGCAAACTGCTCTCTCTTTTGGAGTGCAGTGTCTAGACAAGTCCAGCGTTGAAAAACTGCAGGGGCGTATATTTCAATGCGAGGAGTTGTGGCAACGACTTTCGTAGCCGTGAATTGTTGGGTGCTGAAAAGCTGCTTATATCCGTGTGAATTGTCATTCATTCATTATAAGGAATTTAGGAAATTCAACTGGTGTTTCACCACCCAAAGTCGGTGTCCAACTTCCCCCAAAAAAGGGAAGTCTTCCCCCAAAAAAGGGAAGTATGGACAGACCCCTCTAGCCACCGTTCCAGCATTGATTGCAAACAGCCTCCGGCGCTGAACAAGGGCCGTTACAGTCTCAGGGAACCCAAACAGAGAAGCTTGTGGTGGGTCGGCAGCCTTCTGTCTTGCTAATTCAGCTGTGGCGCAGCTTTTCGCACTGTTCACCCAATATAAATCACCTCTGACGAAGCAAACCTAGGCCTATGGCCTATCATTCCTGACGAAGCAAACCTAGGCCTATGGCCTATCATTCCTATCATTTTTGGGGGTGACAGGGATGAATGTTCTGAATGTTTAGGGTGAAACCACAGCTCAAATTCCGTCTGAAATTGAAAGCAAATGCGGAAGCAGACTGAAAGGGCCATTCAGACCAAGGGTACAATGTGATTCGTGCATCATGGCCATACTGTATTGACTATGAAGAGATGGTGGTATTGATATCACAGTACAATTATGAGAGCTGTGCATTCCTGTGATTTTCTACTCAAAGATTCACTGTTTTTGTGCATGCTGAGCTGTCCCCTGTTCTGCTAGCAAAAGGTGGATAAGCAGCGAACCACGAATGCGTACATTCAAACGTTAAGTGAATTTAGTGAACAAATGGTGTATTATGTTTTTGATGATATAGTCATATATAATGTCATATAGTCTATGAATTTATGACTGGTCTCAGCACATTTTGAGGGTGCCATTAAAAAATATTGTCAAAATCTTATGGTAAATACTCCATCCTGGAGTTTTCCGTTTCCTAGGGAGTTCATCAAGTGGACCGTGACGCATGACCAATAATTTGTGGATAGCACAAGATCACATCCAGGGCCGATCATATTGGCTGTCTTGAACCCTTGGCCGTGTTGAACCCTTGGTCGGCGAAAATGTCGCTCCGGCAAGGCCATGAGGCAACCAAGGTGAATGCCAACCCACAACACTGGGGCCTTTCCGTGGCCGCTTCCCATTCCAGAATTTGGGGGTTCCGATCATATTTTTAACTGCCATCATGGTGCCGGAAAAAGAAACGCTGGGCCGCGGCCGAACTAAAACGCAGCTTGAAATCCGGCAGTGAATTTTAGAAAACCTGGTGTCGCGCAGAACATGAAATGAAACTTAAGTGGGTATGAAAGGGAGATTGACGGAATAACACGGGATAAGATTGGATTATCATTGTAAATATGAGCTAGTATTGAAAGTTCCACAACAAAAACTAGAGGATTTATCTATGATCAGGCCAATCTTAGTTGGTTACATAGTATTGCTAAAGTATTAGACAGTATTAAACTATATTGAAATTATTGAATAGTATGGATGATATATATATAATGTAATGCATATTAATAAATACCCTGTATTAAACTACACTTCGCCGCCGGGTTCGCCAGTGATGGTCTTACGCAGTTCATCACTCCAAACGATTCGTCACAGTTTATGTTGATGACTGACTAGGGCTCCCAAAAAAGAAACTGAAGGTACAGGATGGGGCCCCATAGTTAGCTAAGTTGGTTTATCGAAGGAAGTTTAGAAGCCGAACTTCCGACAATATGGACAGATGGAAAGCAGAGGTGGGAAGAGTCAGAGAAGAGAAGAATAGAAGAGAGAAGATCAGAGAAGAGAAAGAGTCAGAAGAAAGAAGATGCAGGTGCGCCAAAGGGTAGGAAAGTCGCGAAACACTATATTTTTCCAATGATTTGTGGCTCCGGAGGGTCGAAAAGTAGGCTCGCTAAAGCGGCGGGTGCGGAGCCATCTGGCCAGATGAGAGATGAAAAAGTGCACGCCATTGTGGCGCGAAGCTCATTTCGAAGTCAAAATGTACGAAGCACACCAGCTTCGGACCACTTTTGGAAGTTGTGATATCGAAAAAGTGCACGCTGTTGTGGCGCGAAGCACATTTGGAAGTCAAAATGTACAAAGCACACCATGTTCGGACCACTTTTGGAAGTTGTGATGTCGAAAAAGTGCATGCCGTTGTGGCGCGAAAGCACATTTCGAAGTCAAAAGTGCTAAAAACTGGGGGTACGGAGCACTTTTGGACGTTCAGGTGTCGTTTTGCGTGGCAGGCGCAGGGGATTGCGCACCTTGTCAAAAATGAGTAAAAAACGTGAGGGTTTTGCAGCAGTTTCAACTACAACCACTACATAGACTCCACTCCGCTACACTACACTACATTACACTACATTACACCACAACTACAAGTACAACTACAAGTACAACTGCAACTACAATCACACTACATTACACTACACTATACTAATTACATTACACTACACTAGTTACATTACAGCACGCTACACTACAGTACGCTACACTACACTAACTACAACTACAACTACGGCTACGACTACAACTACGCTACTTTACACTACACTACATTAGACTACCTGGGTACTACATTACTCTACATTACATTACACTACACTCATTACACCACCACGAATGTAACTGCAACTACACTATATACACTAATTACACTACACCACAACTACAACTCCACTACACTACAACTACAACTGCAGCTGCACTACATCATACTACATCCAGCAGTTGTGGGTGACGTGACCGACCAGGTGACCTCTGCAACCATTGTAACCACTCAAAAAAACACCAACTCCAACCACCTTTCAGTCCATCAGTGGATTCGCTCTGCCATCCGTGATTAACAACGACCAAGCTCTCCTATAAGTTTCCTATTTTTGAAACTTCTGCCACCGCCTTGTGCGGTACTACTGGTACTATAATAACAATAAAGTATGATACTTATAACTATATTCAGATGGGGTTATAAACCAACTTATAACTGGGGGGCCCCATCCTGTATACCAACACAGAATGACAGAATGAGATTGAGAGTCTCACCCACTCATACTATACCAGCAAAATCCCAAATCAAAAAAGATACGTTGGATACTTCATTCACATATTAGACTCACAGCAAGAAACGTGATACACAATTCGAAATCAATTCGATATCTATGTGTATTATAGGTGTCTGTGTCTGTGAATTTGTGTGTTTGTACACCAGCCAACTCTTTTGTGAAACACCACCACCGCTTGTACTGTATCCAAATTTGCAGCAGATACCAGCTGGGATAATACCAAAAAAGATGTGGTAAACCCACGGTCATGATCACGCCGGACGGTGCGGGTCTCTGCCAGTCGGGTTCATGCCATTCATCGAGATGGTAGTGACCAAGTCCCCGGTGGCAAACTCCAATGCTTGCGGTAAAAATGGGTATGTTTGCTTGTTGCTGCATTTACCAAATCACAAGTGGAATCTGAAAAAACCTCTTGGATTTTTTTGGCCGCCCTATCTATGCCTGATGATAGCCACTAATTATGGTGTTTGGACACCACGCAAGGACCCTCGGATTTTTGAAGATTTTCCAGGGGTCCATTCCCCACATGTTTCGCAATCAGAAGGACTCCTCCGACCAAACATATGTACGGGTTAATGATGAATATGGATCTACAACCAGTCACCCACGTATCTGATCTAGCTGGATTGTCCCAAAAGGATACCATCGCAATTCAGGGCCTTTGATGTTCCAAGATTTTCCTTTTTGTTGGAATCTGCTTCATGGTTTTGCCCCAATTTGTGGCTATCTCAATGGTTTTTTTCCCCTGGCTGGACTGACCTAAGGTCCAGGGGTACCACAGGCCCTTAGGCGAATCTTCAGTGCCCCAAAAAGCCGTTTTTTTGTTTGCCTGGTGTATTTTCCCATCCAAATTTCACCAGAATAGTCACCAAAATTCGAAATCCTAACAAACAAAGTCACCCCAGCGTAAATGGCCTTGATTTCCCAGCCTGGCTTATGAACAAAAACATGACTCAGCTGTCGCCGGCCGGAGCATCACTCTTTGGTGGAGATTTTAGGATGTGCCTGAGAAGACGGAGGGTTGCTGCATGCTTTGCGGTTGTGGGTGTCGTCATCGTCCTTGTTATTTTGTTGTGGTTACGGCTAGTGTTTGGTTGCTGTCTTGTTGGTGTCGGTGTTGATGATGTTGATGTTGATATTGATGCTGATACAGTTTAGATTGATGTTGATGTTGTTGTGGTTGTGGTTCTTGATGTTGTTGTGGTTGTCGTCTTTGTCGTCGTTGTCGTGCTGGTCGTTGTTCTTTTCCTTGTCCTTGTTCTCGCTGGTGCGGTGCTGGTGCTGGTGCTGCTTCTGCTGCTTCTGCTGCTTCTGCTGCTGCTGCTGCTGCCGCTGCCGCTGCTGCTGCTGCTGTTGCTGCTGGAACGGGGCCCCACAAGAATTGCAGATTTAACAGGATCTATGATGATGTTGTTTGATGATGTTTGATGTTGCTATATTGGAACTGCAAGCTGGGCTGCCACGCTGGTTGGGGGCGTCGTTGCACCTTTACGCTTGAATAAATTGAAGGTCCCTGCTGGCGCCCCGCGCGACCTGGGCCAGACCAGATCCACAGACGTCTGGCTTCAAAGTAAATACTTGGGAGGGTACATCGGGTACCCTCTGGTTATGTCAAAATAGCTATTAAACATGGCCATTTATAGTGGATTTTCCCATTAAAAATAGTGATTTTCCATAGGTATGTTAGTTTACCAGAGGGTACCTCCCAAATGGCTAGTGAATGATCAGGAATTGGATGATTAACCATGGAATTGGGTGTATTGTTCAGACAGACAAACCCAAGTAACCCAAGTATTTGGCTCTGAAACGTTGCTTTGACAAACGGCGCAAACCCAGACCCTACTCGCTACCGCCAGTATGAATTCAAATAACCTCATGCCTGGACCAAGAAAGTGATTGAAATGAACTTATGTGAATCATGATCAATCCATCTGAAGTCCATCACAATTCGATAATGATATTTTTTAACACGGAAAGATTGGAATCATCGAGCACGCTGACTACAAATGGCCCAAGTTGGCTCTTGCGTTGCTATTTGTTCGTCGCTTGAGGCGTTTATGGTTGACATGTGTTTGAACCGCCAGTCACCGGTGCTTCTCCATCTTATCCACATTGTATCCTTATCAACAGCCACCAGTTTTTGTTCTTAAATCATCTTATGTAAAACATCCTAAATCACAATTTTGATGAGTAAATTACCATGTTCGATTGTTAAACGGCCAGTGATGCTTCCCTGGGGCTAAGGTGCTCTTTTCGCAGTAAGTTGGGGAAGGTTGACTGCGGCGGCCGTGTCACCTGGAAAAGCGGGCCGCAGAGAGGAAGGGCCAAAGTATGTCGAACTTGATCGAACTTGTCACAGCAGAGCAACCCCACAAGAAACAGACAAGTAAAATCCGTTTCTTAAATGTGACAAATTGAACCTGTTCTATTTTGTTGGGGGTACCAAAAACACTGCTGAAGTACGAATGGTATCCTTAAAATTGCTGAAATCTCTGCGATTCTGTGAATGTATTATTATGAATATACCTATCTGTGAGTCCTGTGCATGATTTCAACCGTACACAAATTTGCAAAGCAAGGGGATTGGACGGCAAAATCATCATGTGTTCCTGAACTGAGTTTTTGTTTGTCACACGTATTGGAGTCGCGTCGCTAAGTTACGGCTAGCCTCCACTAGTCGCTGATTTCCGGTGGGGCGAAGTAGCTAAGAGATATACCCTCTGGTTATTTAACATAGCCATGGAAAATGGTCCATTTATAGTTGATTTACCCATTAAAGATGGTGATTTTTCACAGCTACGTTAGTTTACCAGAGGGTAAGGAGAGTCTGCAAATAGCGAAAAGAAAAAATGGGAAATCCTCGGCTCTCTAGGATTCTCTAGGACCATATTGCGGGACTCTATTAATCCCGGGACCCACTTGGGTCATTTAGTCATTTGAGGCTTGTTCTGATTCTAACGATGACAGACCGGCTGGTGGAGTTGAAACAAATCGCCACACTTTTGGCACATTGGCACATTGGCATTTCGCCCATACCAACATGCATGGAACGTGTGAATGTGCAGAATCACATCACTATATATATATATCATTATATCTCATTGTATCTCATTATATATCATTATACATCATTGTATAGCATTATATATCATTATCTATCATTCTCTATCATTATATATACAAGTATATATATATCACTACATATCATTCTATATATCACTATACATATAATTAGTTCTCACTTTATTACAATAATGTATATATATAACAATACATCAATATGCATGCATATACTGTATGTATATATGCATGTATGTATAATATATATATATATATCACTATATATCACCATGTATCACTATATATCACTGTACATCACTATATATCATTATATACATATATATATATATATTTCACTATACATCACTATGCATCACTATACATCACTATATATCACTATATATCACTAAATCTCACTAATATATCAGTAAACATCACCCCATCTATATAATTATATATATATATCACTAAACACCACTATATTTCGTAGTTGTACGACCTGCAGTACTTTGCAGCACAAAATGTGGCCAAATGCACAAAAACACACGGGCGTCCCTAAACCGGGGTCCAATTAGGTCTGCTACCCATCCAGTTGCTTTCTCCATGTCATCAATCTTCCCACTTGCAGTTGCACCCCAGGACCGAAAGTGGATAGTAACAGTAAAATATGTATAAACCCAATTATGTAGGGGTTACCCATATGATACCTTAGTTATATATGGATCTTGGATTAAAAAATATCAAGCAGTGACTGCCGAATTCTGTTTTTTATTATACCCTTCTTATATTATCACATTATACCCCCCCATTTTATCCATGTGATCATTATATATGGAGTGTATATATATATATATATTCATTTGGGGTACCCCCATGACTTAGGAAACCCCCATATGGCTTTTATACTACGGTTCCAAAAAAACCTTCTGGTAAACATACAACTATGGAAAATCACCATGTTTACATATGTTTACTATGTACATCAACTATACATGATCATTTTCAATACCCTCTGGTAAACTGTTCCATAACTATGGAAAATCACCATTTTTTATGGGAAAATCCACTATTTCTATGGCCATTTTCAATAGTTACTCAGTTACTGGCAACGCGAAATCCTGCACCACCCAGCTGCCCAGCTCGGAGCCTCGGGGACGCTGCCGGAGCTCAAATCTCGAGGCGGCTGGCTGCTGCCATAGGTGGCTAAACGAGAAGATCCGCCCAGCTCCTCGCGAGATCCAAGAAATCTGGGAAAATCATGGGAAATTCATGGGAATGATATCCCATAGGATCCATGGTGCTGGTATATATGCTAACATAAAGGGGGTATATTGGTGCTAAATGTTACCATATATAGCATACATGGATCCTATGGGTATAGGAATAATATAGGAAAATAAGCGAAACGACAGGAAGATACGACATTCGGTTCCCAATTCGTTTGACTGTTTCATTGCAGTTTTTTCTACCAGAAAATATTTTTGGTTCCGAACCATGAAGTCGCCCGGTTTCAAAGCCACATGGCCAATCTTAGATACCGATGAGAGTGATCAGAGTGTTCAGTAGTTTATCATGAAATGGATGTATGGTAGTTTATCAGAGTGATTATCCATCATAGTCATGAAATATGGGAGTTGTATCTAAAATGGATTCCACATCGGACATTCTCACTTATCAGAGTGAAAACTAGACGACCGTGTGGCCCGAAAGAAAGCAGGAGGGAGGAGACGAGAAGACAATACACAAGAAAATAGGATGAATGATGATGGTGATGATGGTGGTGATGTTGACGGTGATGAATGTCCTATTGATGTAGCTAGAACCTCTCATTTCAGATAGTTTTTGCAGCGTTTTGCCAGAACTTCTTAGTTTACATGGTACGGCATGTGCAATATTTCAGCATTGTGGAACTTCAACCTTAATTGTGGAGATAGAACCTAGTTTTCCTGTCGCATGATATTTGCTGCATTTTAGACAATATGTTCACGGCAGTGTGAGACTTCAACCGTCCATTTTGCATGGTGCACATGGCATTGCGGAACTTAAACCTTCCTTTTTGCATGGTGTATGCAATATTGTGGAACTGCAACCTTCCATGTAGCATAACTCTTGAGACATTGTAGAGTTCGACCTTTCATTTTAGATCATTCTTGAGGCATTGTGAACCAGTAACTTGTTCAACTCTTCAGTTCCATCTCATTGAGTGTTTGTGGGCCTCACCATCCTCACCATATTGAAATTGTATTCCAATTTTGTCGGTAAAATCCCATTTTCGTCCCCAGATCGCTGCACCTCTCTGATCGCCTGGCGCAGCACTGGTAGGAGCGCATCATTGATGCTTTGTTCCGAGCCGGCCTGGAGAATGGGCTTGTGGAGGGGGTAAAAACAGCCTCGAAATTTCACATGGAGCTTCCAAACCAATGATTTTTCGGGGGCATATGTTAAACTTAGGAACTTTAATAGGGATTCAATGGAATTGAGTCCACAAAGATGATAACCAAGATGATTGGTTTGGTGTACAACTTGGTTTTGGGGTTGAACATCTTGGAAAACAACCCAATTTGTGGCCTATTTTTTTCTTTTGCATCATGTTTGATCAGGCGTGTGTTGGGGGCATACCCAATGTTTGGACAGACCCGCTAAATCTAGGGACGTCATAAAAGCAACAAAAAATTATCAGAATTTTGTCGGCAATTCTCTGATGTGTCTATCCTCATTCCATAGTCAAAAGTGGTTCTGTAAGTGATACCATCTGGTTATTTAACATAGCCATGGAAAATCACCATTTTTAATAGGTAAACCATCTATAAATGGGCCATTTTCCATGGCTATGTTAAATAACCAGAGGGTATACGAAAAAAAGTGGATGGTTCGAACTGTCGCAAAAAAAGTGAACTTTATGTGTGTAAAAAAAAAATGATGCTTAAATTAATGTACTTGAAAAATGTCGTTGATCACTTGAAACCAATGAGATGATGTTCATCCCGTAACTCCACTGGCACTCAACAGCTGCCATTTCAACAGTGCCGAACATTTGTTGCGTTACCGAAAAAACCATCATCTTCGGTGTTCTTTTTGCAGCCCACAAAACTTCGAAAACGTATCCAAAAGTTGAAAACATATAGGAACATGGTGGACAAACGACCATTGTTCTGGACTTTTTGCCATCTTTTTTTTGGGGGGTTGACGACGTCACCCAAGCCTCAAGATCTGAACTTCCTGGGCAAGGAAAAAACATCTGGCTCTGGTAATTTGTTGCCCCCCATCTGAAGGAAAGAGTTGGCAGACCTGTTTGAAGGGATGGAAAAACCAGCTATGATCATGACACCACCAGCCTAGATTTTGTTTCAGGAAAACATCGAACGTCCGCGATGGTTTAGATCAAGAAGCCGTCTGCCAAAAATCCCATAAAATCAACCCCTGTTTTTTACGATTTTGCAGATTACATGGATATATATATATATATATATATGCATATATATATATATATGGATATTCAAATTACATGGAACATGGATTCATATATCAAAGGAGGTGGTCCTTCGGGATAACATGGATTCATCTTATACTGGTTGGTGGTTGACCTACCCCTCTGAAAAATATGATTTCGTCAGTTGGGATGATGACATTCCCAATATATGGAAAAATAAAACATGTTCCAAACCACAAACCAGTATATCTAGTTTCAAATTCTTGATCTTCCTGGGAGTATGTACTTCCACCATGATGGATTTCACCGGAGCCTCACGTGCCCACATTTTTAGGTTCCCTTGATCAATCTGCCGCCATCCTGAGGAGCTGCCTGAGGATCTACAACACTTCAGGGACTAGCCTCATGTAAGCATAGCTATTGAAAATTGTCATTTATGTTTGATTTACCCATTAAACGTTGTCATTTGTTTTTTTTGTCCATGACTTTCCATAGTTCTGTGACTTTAGCAAGGACTGGGACCCAGTCGTTTCGTCGTTTCACCAAGTTTCCCCCGCGCGGCAGTCCACGACACAATTCTTGCATCTGCTTTTCACCTCCCGTGAGGAGCTGATAGGAGCTGGGCAAATCATCTAAGAAACATCAACCATTTAAAGCCATCAGCCAAAGATCCAATCAATCAGGAGATGCTGGATTGAAATGGATTTAACACAACCATGATCATCTGCAATTCGATCCATGGAGAGTAAGCTCCCGAATTGTTTATTCCCTGACTCGGAAAAATTTCGGATCTGTCGGTCAACGGCAGTGAAGGATTGCTTAAGCATTGAGAGATTCAAGTGCTTTCAACTAAAAAACGATCAGTCGTGTAGAATATAGAATCAACTTCGGTATTATTCATAACCATTCAATGATTTGATGGTGATATTGGTGATATTCCAGCATTTTTGAATGGTAGGTACGGTGAAATATGTTAAATCTCCCAGGAGATGATCTCATCGGTTCGCCTTCCAGACACTCAAGATCGCGCGGTTGGCAGATCCACAGATAGCGCCTGGGTCGAAGAAAAGCGAGGCAGACACAACTTGGCAGCCGATGTGTTCCTTACACTTTACATTCACTGTCCGTATATACATATATATATATACAAAGTATATCAAATTACAATCCGCATTCATGATCATGTATATATGCATATATAAAAATATTTAATATATATATATATACACACTTATATACCTAAACAGCCTTGACTTGATTGACTGCCATTAATCAGCTGCAAAGACCCAACTAAAACTCTACAATAAGACCCTACAAACCTGCGGTGCTAGGGTGTCTCTCTGACGCCTAGACGATCAAACTCTGTCATGTTCACTCATGCCCAATTCTTCTATCAGTTGCTGAATCATTTTCCCGATTTCTGACTCTACCGTGTTGATCTTTCGTTCTTGTTGATCACATCATTGTGCCTCCTCGTTTGGCTAACCTTTTCTGATTAAATGACACATGGTTTGCTGGGCATATCAGTGTTGGTGAAAGCTGGTAAAATATTTGTCTGGCTGAATTGTAGCCTATTTTTGAAGGTGGTTCCTCTCATCATTGTCAGATTGTGCCAAGTCGTTATCATTCACTCAGTTTCCTGCTCCCATGACTATTTGTTGCTGACGAATTCTCTGTTTTGGTTGCAACAACCATTCTGCTTGGACAACTTCTCCGTATTGTTTATCTTACCCAGACACAACCACAAAACAACCATGCCAAGCTACTTATCTTTTCTGCTCCTGTCATCGGTTCGTCAGTGCTGGAAACTGCACCAAACACCGAACAGTCGACTTAAAATATATGATAATATATATATATATATATGTATATGTTGTGTACATATATATATATATATGTGTATATGATCATACATGTATATATGTATATATATATGATCATACATATATATATATATATATATGTAATATATATACATATATATATATATTACATATATATATGTATATATTACATATATATATATGTATATGATGTATCCCCCGTTTTTGTGAGCTTTGGGGATTTTGTGAGTTCCATCTCCAGGACAGAACTTGTGCAAAACAGCTATAGATCGGAATTTTTGGGTCAGCATGGTGAGGAGTTTTTAAGATCTTAGGGTCTTATGGATGTAGGCTTTAGGCGTTTGGGAATTATTGCTTCGAAAGCTCAAAACAGCGAGCCTGCGCAGGAATAGGAGCTTTGAACAGAAATAGTGATTGGCGTAGTTGCTGAGACCACGGATAAACTCCAGGCATTTTTCTTTTTTTTGTATACAATATATGATATACCTATATATATACATACCTATATGCATACATATATATGTATACACATGTATGTGTATGCATGCATGCATGTATGTATGTATATATATATATTCTACTGAAGGAAAACATGTACTGTACATGGCCAGGACCACATTTTTCGAAACGCAGGACATGCAGCTTAGCCAGAAAAGTGAAGTGGATCATATGGAGGTTTCCTAAAAATGGGGGGTACCCCAAAATGGATGGTTTTTCTTATGGAAAATCGTACTAAAATGGGATTATGACTGGGTATGTAGCCCCTATTTTAGGAAACCACCATATGGCCAATGACAAGGCTGAAGTAATGGCCTATAATGGATTACTGGCTGAGAAAAATGATCAAGACATGGCTAGGTGGTTTTTCCCATGGAAACCTTCGTAACCGTGTGTGACATAGACCTGATTCACCGTGGACTAAATAATTATATATATATGTATCATTATATATAATATAACATATGTTATTGAATCCTTTTGACCCGCAAATTAGCTGTACACTCAGAACATCATAAGATCCCATCAGCAACACCCTCATGTGACAAAACCTTACTGTTGCAACAAAAAAAGGTGATCTTTGGCAACCCCAACACTTTGTATCCTCATGGTCGTTCGATGTGATTCCCATCAAAAGTGCTATCCATTACAGTATGACTCCATCCGAATCCTGAATTCACCATCTACCTTTTGGTAATTTAACAGTCTGGATTGGAAAATCATCTTTCATACAATAGACATAAATAGACATAAATAGACATAAATAGACATAAATAGACATAAATAGACATAAATAGACATAAATAGACATAAATAGATATAAATAGATATAAATAGATATAAATAGATATAAATAGATATGAATAGATATAAATAGATATAAATAGATATAAATAGATATGAATAGATATGAATAGATATGAATAGATATAAACAATAAATATATATATACTGTATCATATGATATCATATGATATCATATGATATAATATGATATAATATGATATAATATGATATGATTTAATAGGTAAATCATCAAACTAAATTGACCTGTTTTCGCTATCTGAACATTTAACAAGAGGGTACGAAGCCCGTCCTGGGAGAAGATTCTGGTAAAGTGCCTCGGGGCTCGGCTGCCAGGTATACTACCGGCTTGGATTACCGAGCGGTAAATCTGAAAGCAGAAAGTCCCCACAACGAATCCTATGTTCATCTTGAATCTTATCAAATCACGCTATGCTTGGCACTCAAGCACACATGGGTTTCTTGACATCCAATATATTGTTCATTTCTTCATATGGAAACCCATGTTTTCGGGCTACCCCAAGTTTGAGAAACACCCATATGTCCCAGTATATGTGCCATGGTCAAAACATGGTACTGTATATGCCTTATGGTCATCCATCTCATATTTTCGGAATCATGTTTTTTTTTTTTTAATGGCTATCTATATATCTAAATCCCTTTTTTCCTGTGGGCAACCCATTAATACACCTGCCATTTGGGTATACCTTAAAATGGTGATGACTTGGGGGATATTTGGGGATGGTTTCCTGTTGGTTTTCATGGATGATCCCGGGAAAACAAGCCACGGCCCGTTGACCAAGTTGCTGTAGGACCTACTGAAGGCGAGCCTCGACTTTCGTGTGGACCAAATCATCATGGGATTTATAGACTATTTATAGGGGAAACATGGTGACTTTCGTGTGGAGGAAACACGACTTTTGAATACCTGAAAAATGGTAATGTTATATATAAATGAATGGTTTAAACATGGTGAACACATCATGGTTATTAATGGTCAATATGACATATGTGACATATCCATATGTCATGATTAATCTGGTGGTATACCTACCCCTCTGAAAAATATGAGTTCGTCAGTTGGGATGATGATTCCCAATATATGGAAAAATAAAAAATGTTCCAAGCCACCAACCAGAATACCTTTGGATACCTTTTGCCGTCCTTGATCCAGGATCACCGATTGAAGTGAATTTGGAATTGAAGTGATTGAAGATACAATTCCTATTGTCAATGGTTAAATCCCAATTCTTGCTGGGGTCCTCTTTTTTGAGACCTTCCCGCTTCGCATCTGACAAACTCTGGCTGTACCAAGCAACTCTGAGCGAGAGCAGAAGGAAAACTTCTCCCAGGCATAATCTTTACCTTGGCACCTGAGTCGCCAAGAAGTTGATACTACTGAAACCAGTCGCTGATTTCTGCAGGGTCGTGGAATCCCGTTGCCACGGTGACTTGCAGACAGGCTGACAAACCAGGCTGGAACTGTGTGAAGCTCTTGAAGCTCCGGGTATCTCTCGAAAATATCTGTAACTCTATGAGCGCACGTGCACTTGAATAAAATAAGAAAACAACTCCAAAACAAGTTTTTTTAAAAATGGTTTATGATGGTTTGATAGTTAGGTACAAGCCCATTTTTTTAAATTCCCATCCTCTCCCTTTCGCTCCTAAGCCACTCATTTGGTCCCAGTGTCTGAACTGATGCCATGAAAATGACCATTTGACCTGAGACGAGGGAGAGGCGCTTCCAAACACAGGGCTTAGGCCTGGATCCTTGTCGATACGGCACAGCAAAAGTGTTCATTGTCACCAAAAAAAGCTCTTTGGTTTTGTTTTGTACTCTATCGAGAAACTATAGGGGGGTGGCCCCACGACCCCACATGGTTTAGCCCCAACGTACTGTGGAGTGGAAACCTGACAGCCAGCTCGGAGGCCCGAGAGGGCCTTGGGGCTCTTCCTTACTGGGGTCGTGACCCCTTCTCCCCCGGTCTCTAAGGGCATTCGCAGGAGGTCCTTGGGCCTCTGATCTCTGATCTTTTCAACGCTGGTCTGCCACTTGGGCCACCTACTAGCAGCTACTGCTGGCCACAAAACACTGGGCGCTGGCCACACAACCGTTGGGCGTGACAGTGGTTGTGGCAAGTGATTTGGTACCCACAACGATTCCCCACTGATTACTGGATGTGTCCAATATGATGCCCTAAAATCCAATGAACTTCATCAGTTCATTGTCATGTTCCCAGATTTGTTGGCAGTTGGGGATATACCACATGTTCAGAGAAATCCAACTGATGAAACCCAGCTGATGTTCCAAATGGTTCCAAAACAGGGTCTAAAGTCTAAAGCGACAAATCCACGGCAGATTTCTGGTGCACCCCGGCTGGCTGTTTCTTGGTTTATAACCCTCATCAACTCGGGTTATAATGATTATCTACGTATATAATTATACCGTACCCTCTGGTAAACTGTCCCATAACTATGGAGAATCACCATGCTATCAATGGGTAAATCCACTATTTCTATGGGCCATTTTCAATAGCTATGTTGACATAACCAGAGGGTACATCATAACCCCCCAAGTATACTAGTTATAAACCAACAAACAGCGAACTTCGGGGCAACACCTTATGTTATTAATGCCAGATATAGTTGTTATAAATGCAGCACGTGTTATGTTATATTTTAGCATTGTGGGCAACAAAGGCACAAGATAATCAAAACCTCTTGCAACAACACACCTCGACAATGACTTCGACATACCAAAAAAAACAAACCTCCTGTGGCCCTGTGGCTTCATGAAGTTCGCGTGCCAAGTGACACAAGATGAAGGCAAAGAGCTGGAAAAAACCAGGTAATTGCCTGCGAGTGCAACCGGCATATTGTGGAATCTCAATCGACTACGCCCTCTGAGTCTGCAACCAGGGTGCCCATGGTGCTGGCACATATCCCCGCAAAAATACCACCAAAATACCACCAAAATCCAATGTGGGGAAAACTGGACCAGTAGATAGCGTGGCTTTTGGAACCTGGTCGTCCAAAAGTTGCGGATGCTGAGACTCATTGGTTCCGGCACTGCCGATTTATCCCTTTATGTTGGTGGGTACAGTCCCTTTTCACTAGATACGTCACTATATAGACATTTCCTATTTTTGTAGGTGGTATCACAAAAAACATTGGATATATGATGCAAACATTCTACTATACGTATATCTATACTGGCACATATACACTAATATAGAAAATCATCATACATCTATCCCCACCTAGACAATGGCCAATTTGGTGCTGAACCTATGGGAATATGTCAAAAACTGGCTATCCTTAAAGTTCAATGGATCATAGTTAAAATATGTTAAAATGATCCCAATCTACCGGCAAAAACCAGATAGTTGCAGTTGAAACACCAAATGTGTTGCGCTTGTTTCCAATTCTTGGAGATGCATGATGTAACCAGTTCCAATCCTGGATCTACTACCCTTGGATCCTAAGTTGTGACCCATATCCATAAGCCATAAATAACATTAGTTCTTATATTTATGATATATCCCAAAAAATATTCCAGTTGGATATATCACAATAATGTTGCTCGGTTGAGACTCTTTTCTTTCTATTAAATACGTATAAATACGTATAAACCCAACAATTCCTGGCTTTTCTCATCTCCCTTCCTGAAACCAGAACCCACCGAAGCTGACCGCAATCAATCGCACCTGCTGAACAACAGCGAGGCCACTTGAAGCCCAAAGGTCAATGCCACAGAGCAAGCAGCCTCAGAAAGAGGGATTGAGCGGAAGTCGAAGCTGGGTGTATATGCCAACAATGGTGGTTCCAATGGACTATTCTCAATACATCATAATATATATATATATAATTATATATATGTGTGTGTGTGTGAATAAATAAATATTTGGTGCAGTGGCGCTCACTCCCCGCGTGGGGTCTCGAAGTTATTTTGGGCTGTTCCCCCCCTGTGGATGTGGCCTGTGGTGGGGTGGGAGGATTTGGGGGTGGTTGTATAGTATGGCCCGTATGGCCCAAACAAAGGCCATCACCTTCCTCATTTTTTTCGAATCCATATTTCAACTCACCCAAAAATGTACACAAAGGCCAGCCATGCACATGACAGTTTCCTCATATCTGCCCAAGGACCAATACATCTTGGGGTCACTTACTAAGTACCAAAAAAATAACGGTGCTGCTCAACCAAAATCCATGGTTTCGGTGGGGAAATCCCGTGATATGTCCAGTAAAATCATGAAATGGCAGTGTGTCAAAACCAATAGTACCCCTGTAGTTCACATCAAAATAGCTGGGATTTATGGATGTTCATCCCCCTAAAAATGGTATTAATATAGGTATTGATCCATACCCAAATATCCTACCCGTCTACCCATGCCAGAAAGTCCGTCCATGGGTCATGGAGTTTTGCAACTGCGCCAGGAAACCACCACAGCAGCAGCTTTCTTCGTCAACAGATTGCAAGGAATCACGCACATGCGCAAGAGGAAGGTATAACATGAGGATGCCTTGGTGAATGCGCAGACATTTAAACAAAAAATCGCTGCCAGTTTTTGGAATCGCCTGCAATAGTGTCCTTATGGACAAAATAGAGGGGCCGGTCTGGTATACAATCTATGATCATTCAATACTGGTTGGTGGTTTCAACCCCTCTGAAAAATATGAGTCACTTGGGATGATTATTCCCAATATATGGGAAAAAAATGTTCCAAACCACCAGCCAGTCATTCAATATCATTTACATCATTTACCTATTGAGCGTTTAATGGAGGTGACCCCACTATCATCAACCAGTGGCAAAAGGGCATCGAGTTGGTAGCCTGCCTGTCCATATTTCTGCCGTTTAGATCTTGGAAAACATGTGAGACATGTGAGACATGTCTAAAAGTGAATCAGCCCGAAAGTACTTAACGTTATTAGCCCCAGCCCACCCCAACCAACCTCACCCCCAACCCTGAAAGGGCCCTTCGGGCCCTGCGAGGCACGCGCAAACTTTGAAACATCTCGGCCACCTGTAAGCCATGGCCACAGGATAGGTGGAACATATCACCCTCTATCACTGGATTGGTTGAAGGGAAAATCTACAGGAAACCATGGTTTTCCCCGGTTTTCCTGTAACCAATCCACTGACTCTAGTAACTTAACATACTGTGGTGGACAAAATCCTGCACCAACTGGTAACTATTGCTATATAACTATGAATGACAATGAAACACTGTAAACAATTGGATTATAATTACAATGCAATGTTTACCATCTACCAACTGGTGCAGGATTTATTCCATTCACAGTAGCTATGGGAAAATGGCACATTTGGTTCGGTGATTTACTTGTTCAAAAATGATGATTTTCCATAGCAAACTGTTGAGTTGTATTAAATTACGGGAGGGTATCAAATATTTGGAGCCACAAACCTATGACTTGGTATGCCAAGATGATATACAATGACCAGTGATATCCTATTGAAGAAAAAACCTCCGCTTTTAAGGGGCGGTAAAACGCAAACTATTTCAATAAGGGGGTGTGTCACCCCCCCCTACCCTCCAGAAATATTTCTAGGCTGAATTGTGGCATCCGGAGGACCTCCCCACCCAGACCCTTTTTTGGAAGCCCAAAAACCAGGTTGGGGGTAATATTTAATTTGTGAAATATGTCTCTGAAATTTCTTGCCTAACCCCAAGTATTCCAGGGTTAAAAGGGGGGTGAATGAAGAAAATATGCGGATTATTGGTGATATTTCCATGTATCATACGATAAATATAAGGAACAGAACATTATTGTGAATAGACACGGGTATTGTTGGGAGAAATCGGGAGCTGGGGGGTGGTGCCTGGTAGACCATTTACCATATACCATTTCCCTCTGTCCGCCTGTGTCCAAAAATGGATAAAAAAACCAATGTTTGAAATTCGAATGGGGGAAAATGAGGTTCATTTTCCATGGGATTTTATGAAGTTTTCCATCGTTTTCCCCATTTTTTTAACAGACAAACCTACATCTCTGCCTGCTCTTTTTCCTTGGTATACTGCTCACTGATCACGCCAATGAAAATGTTCATCACGAAGATGGAGAAGAACAACACCCCTCGAGGCGAAACTGATTGATTCCTAGTGGTTCAGAACACAATGATATGGAATTCCAATCGTTCAATCGTTCTTTTATAATGCCCATATCATTAGGGTAGCATTCGTTGGTCATAGAGTGGGAATTATACTAGTGGTTGAACCTAAAGTTCCCATAAGCATTTATCATCGTTCATTTGTGAAATCGATCATTAAGTCTGATTATGTCTGATAATTAATGTCTGAGCCCCAGTTTCTCATCCTCATCCCTTCCTTGGTCTTCATTTTCTCGCAGCTTACATGTCCCTTCTCCCCAAGGCTTTCCCCAAGTGCTGATGCCCCCCCCAGATTAAACCCTCAAGTAATCAAACAAATTGCAATCTCGATACATCTCTATTGAATCCACAAATCCTCAGCAAATGGACGAATTTCCGAGAGTAGTCATTGTAGTCATCATAGGGAATTGAAACAACCCAAAATGCAAAAACGGATTGTGGGAAGCACTGCTAAGCAGCAAAAATCACCCAATGATGTTGGGGGTTTCATCCGGCACCCAGCCGCCCTGAAGACCGTCCGTCTCCTGCATACAGCAAGGACAACTGCAACATATCTCTTGGAGGTTCTTTTGGTAATCCCTGGGCCAGGTGGAAGCTCGGAAACGTCGGAAACCTTAGCCAATTGGAGCTGCTACGCCAAAAATGCTCATATCATTTAGTGATTTTAGTGGGGAATACCGGAATACCTATGATTCAGCAGGGATTTGGGGGAAACAAACATAAAAATGGACAACTCCAATCTGGATATTCACCGTAAAATCAGATGTTTATATATGTTTTCAGCAGGTTTCACTTCAAAATCCTATGGTTTCAACCCATCCCCAGCCCTTCGCCATCGCCATCGCCTGCGTGATCAGGGTATCAAAGGTGTGGAAGACGCTCTGGGGCCACAAATGTTCAGGTTTCCTCGACCGGCTTTGGTCTGGTCATTTCCATGTCGACCCATGGAGTTCGATGATTTACCAGTTTCCAGTCGGTGATTTTTTGATGCAAACTGGAAGACCAACGATGAGAAAGCTACGTGTTAGATGTGGATTTACAAAAAAAACATCAATGGAAGACCAGCATCTTCGGATCCAGTGGTTTCCCTCAAAAGCTGTGGGAAATCCACCTGTGGCAAATCCCACGAAATCAGCCGCTTGCAGCAGCTGTCGTGAGCATCCCGGATGGTTAAAAGGACTAAAAATCGTTCAACAAAAACATGGAAACATGGCGCCATTTTGGTGTGTCTCAACATGGACACGAAAATGAAGCGACCAGCCAGAAATCTGGGTGTCATAGCTACCAGGTGGTTCCCCACAGCAGATGAAATTCTCTGGTTATCCAGTCTATCTAACCAATTTAATCTATCAAATCTATCAAATCTATCAAATCTATTCTATCCTATCCTATCCTATCCTATCCTATTTATCGATCTATCCATCTATCTATGTAAAACACAACTGCTTTCACCCTTCAGCACCCTTCAGCACCGTTCTATTTCCAGCTCCAAGAGGCAGTTGCACGGTATACATGGCGTGGCTCAAGGTACAAAAACCAACCAAGGTGAAGGTCATGGCCTTGGGATCCAGGTTGGGATCCAGGAGACCCGGAGAGGTCAACATACAAAAAGCTATTGAAAATGGACATAGATGACATAGAAATGGTTGATCTACCTAGTAATAGCATGGTGACTTTCAATTGTTATGTAAAGGTTTACCAGGGGGTAAACCATTCATGTAATCATATGGAGGTGTCCGTTTAGTCATGGGGGGTACCCCCAGTTCTCATCCAAGTCATGGATGACCATGACTTAGTATTGAAATACATGGTCTTGGGGATCCCCCATGTTGAGAAACCCACATAACATATGTATATATATAATTATATATATACATATTATATGTGATTATATGGTATACATTTAAGTCTAGATATACCATCACATTGCTGGGATCATTCTGAAACTGGAATATTTTGCGACTGGGCTGTGAGATGGTAGTGGGGAAACCAATAAAGCAGAGCATTGGCTGTGCAGAGAATAGGGCTGATGTTCACTGTGAGACTAATGTGAGCAAAGCAATCATAAACGATTCATATTCTGATGGTAAACATAGCATCTATTTATGGTAAATTTGGAGATGGTCGATCCTCTTGCTTATCGACATTTTTTAGGGATTTTACTGCCGTAAAGAATCCAAAAGCACCTGGGATTTTCCACCCAAAAAGAGAACCCCACGAGTTGATCAGATTTTGATGTGTCTTTTGTTTATCTCACTCGAAAATCGGATGCTAAATCTAATTTGTATCATTTTCCCGAATCAAATGGCGCCATTTTCAGACACTGACCTTACTCCGGTCCTTTTTCGGCATTGTTTCACTTCTCACTTTTCGGCAACTCATCCCTTGAAGACAAAGAGGGTGTCGCAGGAAGCCTCAGCTGCCACACCCCGGTGGCCATACAGACCTGATGCTACTGAGGGTCAGACTCGCCCGCTTCCCAAGGTATGCATTTTTTTCATAATTGTCCATTTATGTATACATGTATATATATATATATATATGCATACTGTACATATATATACCACTATATATACATATATATATATAATTATAGATGCAGTATATTTTATTATATACATATATTTATTATATACATAAGTTTTATTATACAATTATATTTATTATCCATATATATACACATATATATATGTATATTTTATATGTATGTATATTTATAATATTGTGTGGGTGTGTCTGAAAATGGCTGGTTAATAGACTTGGGGGTATCACGTTGTCAAACAAAGCCATGTAATGCATGTTACAGTACTATAATGCATGCTACAGTACTATCACTTCGACGGGCGCTTTTGGCTTGGAACAGCAATTGATTGGTTATGCAGAGTCATGCATTTCACATTGCCTATCAGCTTGCAGATCAGTCCCAACTACACCCTCCATGGATTGTATCCAACAGAACTGCAAACTAGGCCCGGCTCGTTTGCAAGCCGTCCATCTTTGGTCCACCCAAAAGAAGACGAAGTCTTCATAGAATCTTTGACCCACTACAAAAGTTTGGATCTACTTTTCTAGAATGGAACCATATCATCTTTTAATCATATGAACCTGGTTCAAGAAAAACATCTGTTGATCAGCACTTGGCCTACATGATCCTTATCAACTGGGGACCAAGCAATCATGCAAAAATATGCAAAAACAGCTTCATTTCATTTCACTTCAGTGAGACTAGGCATATTACCCAAGCAATCTTGGTATCATCCCTATTATTTCATCCCAATGCCGATCAGCTGTAGTAAGTCCGGGTTGAAGCCCCACACCCAAAAGGTCGGGGGGAAGATATTTGATATTTGTGTGACTCTGAAAAGGAGGAAGCATAAGAAATCGGAAAACTTTAAGTTTAAACTTGTCTAAACCATGTTTAAACATATCTAAACCATGTTTAAACAATGTTAAAACCATGGATTGTCGAGTTCGTGGCGATTTTCCGACCATCCATGGGAAATCCCAGCAGCAGCTGCCACCATGTTCCCAGCCAAGGCGGGAGTGGCGGTGCCCGAAAAGGCCCCGTGGGTGTCGAAGTAGGAGACCTCGATGGTGCCATGGCGTCAGATTGGAGTGATTTTTTACCAAATGTAAGGACTTGTTCCAGCAACAAAGAAGGGAAAATGATGGAAAATGGGTTCACCATTGGGTAAGATTGATCAACAAGATCATGCAATTTACGAACAAACAAGGTGAGGAATTGGAGTGGTTCGTATAATTCTCCAGCAAGAAAAGGGTGTGTTTTCACCATCGCAAAACAGATGATGACTTTTTTCCAGCAACAAAATGGGGGGACATGAATTTACAATAATTTTAGAAGTTTGGCAAGAACATTGGGATTTATATAACTACCAAACCAGTGTGATAGCGGTATGACTGTCGTGATGACTGGGATTAGTTCCCCTGACCCAATTGCGTGGAAAAAGGTTCTTGACTGGGGGAATCTTTATCAAATTCATGATCCACAGTGATGAAGAGACCGGGAAGATTTTAAGATGTTCACTTTATCAGACACTGAAATCTACGGTGGGGGTACTTGAAGTGAACATGACCATTGGCAAATTGGTGGTGGCCTTTTCAGCTCCCGGATGCACGGGATTCTGCGACAAAGTACTGTCTTTAACTGGACTGAAGGGCTTCCAACTAGCCCAAACAGTCTCTGTGGATCTTCGGATGAAATAAATCTATGAGCTGCCTGTAGTACTTGGGATGTTTATCCTCAAGTCCGCCAGTGACAACACCTTTTTTTTGGGCAACTGATCAATCACCCTGGACCCTGAACTCTTTGCCGTTGAGGGTGGTCTCTTAGCAGACCTATCAAATCACTTTGGTTTGATCAATCTTTATTTTGGCGATCTGCCACATTTCTTCGTAAAAAAATGCCCTATTTTGCTTGGTCTGCCCACTCTCCCTCTGTTGGGTTTTCTGCCTCAGTATTCTTTTTGGGTGTACCTCACAGGAGGTTCACCATGGAAGCCTTAATCAACTGCTAGTGGTTGGTGGCCTTTGGGTGACTGGTGTACCATGAAAATATCATGGAAAACATGCCATCCTATTATAGTAAAGTTGGTAATAGCCCCATAAATCAATCAAGCAGTGGGAAAAGGACATCTGTGATTCTATGTTTTTCTGCACATCATGGAAATCATCATCTCGTTGTTGCTTCGATCATGTTGATCACTGTATATGACTGTATGATGTCAATATGCCATTCCGTTTTTGTGCACAAAACATCACAATGGTGTCCCATGTTCACACCTTGAAGCAACCAAGAATCACCATGTCCTGCCGTAGAATCAGCATTTCATCATATTTCTGGGTAAATTATAATAATTCACTAATCTGAAATAAGGCTATTTGGGGATGATTCCCCTTACTAACCTTGATTTCCAGTGAGGGAGAACAGTGAGGTCGTTATAAAATCCCATAAAATCACTATAAATGTAGGTTCCCATAAATCATAGGAAAATAACATTTAATCTAATCACTATTTCCCTCATATTTCATCCCATAAAATCACCAGTTCCTCTCGCTGAAACCGTGGCCCCTAAGCAGTGCCAGTGACCCCGCGGCCTCGTTGTCTCCGAAGACTCGCCCGTCGCCATCAAGGTCTCTCAAAGCATAGAGGTTTCCCATCTCGTTGCCCACAAAGACCTGATCACAAAGCCCAAAGATTTTCAGATTTTATGGCAATTTTATGCTTTGATATGGTTTTTACACCGGTTTTTTATATTGTTTTATAGGGTAGTAGTAATTGGGATTTATGGTTTGATATGGTGTTTACACCGGTTTTTTATATGGAAACATGGATCAATACCTATGAAAATAGCATTTTGGGGGGAATGAACATCCATAAATCCCAGCTATTTTGATGTGAACTACAGGGGTACAAGGTTTTGACACACTGCCATATGGTTTTATAGGGTAGTAGTAATTGGGATTAAAAAAAAAGGGATCTAATGGGACTATACCATCCAAAATAGGGATATTTGCCCTCCAAAAATCACACGTGGCTATCTGGGAAATCCACTGTCAATGGATGCTTAAAGCTCGGAAAATCATAGGAAAATAAGGGAAAATGCACTATAAATGTAGGTTTACAGGGTTTTTTTCAATGAACATCATCAAATGGTGGATTTTCCCAATACTAAACCATCTCCAATTGAGAATGTTTTATTGGCTCTTCGGTCATTAAAATTGGTTCATGGGACTGGGGGATATGACCGGGATATGACCGGGATATTTGGGGGAAAAGATGACAATTTGGGGGGATTATGTCTTGTCTATCCGATAGGTCATTGATGGGTTTCCCATGGTTTCCAAAAAACATGCATGGGAAGAAAACCTAGATTTTTCAAGTGGTAAACCTAATGCCATTGGCACCATCCCATTCACCAACCATGACTGGGGGCCATAATTAATCTAGACCCATATAAATCATCCCAAAATAGAGGTATATAGTGGTATATACAATACCTTATATATGCCATAATGAGAACTCACTTGGGGATGGCTCATATCACCGGGTTTACCACATCAAAAATGGGGGAACGTCACCAATGATGGGAACATAAGGATCAACTCGTGGGTAAAACCAATGGTCAAACCTCCCAAGCTCCGCCACCCTCAACGCCAAGCCGCAGTTCCATCTCCAGAGATCGTTGGAGCACTCCAGCCGTTGGGGAGGCACATGGGCCGCAAACCGGACTTCCTGGCGCCGGTGATGACGAAAAAGGTCAGCCGTGTTGAGAATGTCATGAAGATGGGATTCAATGATGAAAAAGAGCCTTGCACCCAAAAAAAACAGAAACAGCTGCCAGAGTTAGATTCCTATGATAGTAAAGAATCCATAACGAATGGTTGGTTGGGGAAACCAACTTTTATTTGTGGTTATTTGGAGTTCCAGGAGTAAAGCTGGGCAGAGACACCAGAATCCAGCACCCAAGGCTTCTCAGTTTCCACGTCGAGGGGCAATCGGTCGCCCACACCTTCAGCGTCGCCTGCTTGAAAATTTCCTGCATGGGCTTGAACGGCCACTGTAAAAGCAAGCCAGCAAGAATAGGGATAGCCTTCGGTAAACATTTCATGGCAATGGGAAATACGGAAATACATGGAAATACCCTATGTAAACGGAGGTCTGAATGGGAGAATCATCTATAAATCGAGATTTTCCATTGCCACGTTTGATTCCCAGAGGGTGTAACCAGCAGTAATGGGAAAGGATGATCTTGGACGGAGCTCACTGCCTGAATGTACTTTAAGCGACATGACCCGCTAAACCCCACACTAGGTGCCACTTACAATCATTATCAAACCAGCATGACCAGGAAGAATGGCGGACAGTTCTTTTCCACCCTAATTTTTGCGGGACCCCCAGAAACCCTGGTCCGGAAGGCACAAACGTGCACAAACCGCAGTCCTGTTTGTTTAGGTCCATGGAAGACCCAACGCAATCCTCCTGTGTTGGCATCGTAAGCATGGACATCGCAGCTGGCTCCTGTTGCTGGCGTATTTGAAGGCTTTCGAGCAAATGAGCAGTGGCTGCTAAACCCTGTGTTGTCCCTTTATACCGGTTGGTTGATAGGAATTCCTCCTTCATGGATTGTGATAATCTGGAATATATTGGTTGGTAGAATCCCCAAACTAATCATCAACCAACCTCCGGTCTCGAAGACTACCCAAATGATGTTTGAAAAATATGCCACAGTGTATCAGACTCCTTGTTTGCCAGCACGCTTAACATATTTCACCGATTGTGCGGTTTCAAAGGCATTGAACATCTGCAGACATCCAGATATTGTACTCAACATTTTTCTGCAAGCTACACCTCTGATAGGCAACCCAAGGTCCAGGCTGTCTACCTGGCTAAGCTTCTGTGCACAAGTCAAACCCCAACATCACAAAATGCTGCCTGATTAGACTATGTGGCTTTGTCCAAAAACATGGAGGATTCTCCAAAGTATGGCAAGTTTACTGTGGAATTGATGATAAACATAACTGTGGCATTTCTGTGTTTCCAATTATATCACCAGAAAATGGTCGATAGACACCCCTACTTTCGCTAGTGAAAACACCTTTTTGTGGCACCCACCATTGACCATTTGGGGCTAATGTTGAAAACAAGTTCTGCTCAGGGATTTCAACTCATCCCAAAATATCTCATCCGCATCCATTGATCGCCATCCCAATTCGGTGAACTTTAAACTTACCCCCCCCCCCCTATATACTGGTTGGTGGTTTTAACCATCTTGAAACATATTAGTCAATGGGAAGGATTAACCCATATATTATGGAAAATGAAAGCCATGTTCCAAACCACCAACCAGTATAAGAACTCCTCCTGATTCAACAACTCAGTTGGTCAAATATCCATGAAATACATCCCTCAAAGATCTTAACATATCATGTGGGTAAAACAATGTCATGTTTACCACCCATGACTGGGAATGGTAAACATACCACCTATTTATGGTGATTTGGTTTGGGAGATGGCTTATGGCATTGTTTTACCCTTTTACAGTCAGAACAGTGGTTCATTTATATTGTTTTTACAAAATCCATTGCTATAAATGGTGATTATATCATCGTGGTTTATATCACCTATTTATGGTGTTTTACCAACATTATCCCATGATGTCTTCCATGATGTACAGTAGCACCACCCAAAGGTCGATGCCAAACACGGCCAAAGACATCGACCTACACGGGGGTTACGATATAAAGGCTTAGCAACACCAAATGACGATATATAGTCAATAGATATATACATATGTATATAATGCATAGCTACATATATAGATATATATGTATTATATTATTCATTATTATTTATTATTATTATTCATTATTATTTGTTGTTATTATTATTAAGTTTGTTGCCATGTTGTTCCAGGACATGGCCTGGCCAGCCCTGATGACACAGGGGCAGGATCAGCGACATGCTGGGCCAACCAGCCACTTTGCCTAGCCATGGAGCACCATGGAGCCATGGAGGGAGCCACAGAACTATGGGAAAACCACCATGGTTTTAATGGGTAAATCAACTATAAAATGGTGTTTTTTTCATGGGAAAATCATTGTTATAACAAACATCTGGTTATTTAACATAGCCATAGCCATATATATGTTTATGGGTAAATCAACCAACTCAAAATATTAACCATCTAAGTAAAAACATATGAAAACCACATTACCCTCTGGTAAACGTACAAAAAACTATGGAAAACCACCATGTTCAATGAAATCAGATGGGGTTCACCACGATTTCCCTATTGAAAGAACCATTTTTAATGGGGCTACCCGGCCTGGTAAACGTACAAAAAACGTATGGAAAATCACCATGCTTTTAATGGGTATTTAATGGGTAAATCAACTATTTCTATGACCATTTTGCAGAGGGTATCTGGTTGGTGGTGCAATGTGCCCATCTTGAAAAATGATGGAGTTCGTCAATGGGATGGATGACACTTTTTCACTTTCGCGGTACTGTGCAATTTGCACTTGGTCATGCGAAACGATGCTGAAACGGTCACGTCTGCCCTGTACTAGCCGTGATAATCCGGTTGGATTTCGTCATCGGCTGCAAAACTGGCAGAGGCAAACCGCTGGAAAAACTCCGGCAAAACTGCAGCTACGGAGTGGGTTTCTCCTGGTGGAAACGTCCTCTCAACGTAACGTGCTACAGCCTGCCCGAGTGCCCAATTCATACGGGGCGGGTAAACCTTGGCCCTTGCAGTGCGGAACATGCCGGACGCATCTTTTCCGATCAAAGGCTCGTGTGCATTCCTTCCATGTGCACAGCGACCGCCCCGGCCAGCCCGAAGCACCTCTGAACGGAAGTCCCAGAGTCGGACAAGAATCAACGTGGTGGGTTTCCTAATGGGTGCTTGCAGCACGCATTGATCAAACGACACCGCGGATACGCACTGTAGTTGACGCAGCTTCTTGATAGGGGCCAAAGTCCAAATGCTGCAAGGTGCTTTATCAGCGCACCAAACTGGGTACTGCGGATGTTCGCAGAACCCGCACCCTCCCGTGCGGGCTAGCAAGTACAGGATATCAACGATAAACTGCACAAGACGTGTTCCAATGAGCACTTGTCTCCATTCTCGAGCAGTGAGATATGGGAGGCCAGTGAGATCCTCTTCAGAACGTACCTGGCGGGGTCCTTGACCAAACATGCGAGCAATAGTGAACGTCTCGCACGGGGGACCGCCGCCAGCACCAAAAACTCGTCCACAGAGCACTTGGTTGCGCCAGAAAGCAAGCGAAGCATCCGATGCTAAATCTCCGGCGACCTTCTGAAGACACATGTCGACTGACAACGCAAAAATTTGCAAACCATCTGGCAAAACCTGATGGGAAAGAATCTCATGCAAATCATGGCTCCTGCGAAACCCACTAAAGAAATGCACGAAAACCATCGTACGCAGGTTCATCCTCATACTCAAGGCCGGCAAACCCTCACGAAGAAAGAGGCCGGCTCCATCCAAGGTGCCCTGCTCTGATTGGAACACGAAACCAGGCACAGGATGATGCTGAGGTATCAGGTGATCAGGGGCCGCAACGTCGACTTCAATCTTCCTGCCTTGCAAGTGGGTAAAGGCTTGCCCGGGTGTATGAGACCTGGCCGTCCAGCGTGCAAGCATGGCGCGTGCGTCCTCCCCATGGGCTGGTGGAAGGAGAGGCCCAGCAACGCGACAAGCCGGTAACAGCGCTTTGGTGCGCCACCACCCCTGCTTTTTGAGCTCAGCTGTGACACCATCATCAAACCGATCAAGAGCCTCAACCTGGTCATCAGACATAGGAGGGAAACATGCTTGCAAAACGTCCATGCAGGCCGTACTATGAGTCAAATGTTGACATAGGCGCATGCGACAATGGTGCAGCTTGCAACAGGCCGGGCATGTGTCGCCGGCTGCAAAAAACCTCACTAATCTCCGATAGCCATGCACACGTTGGGAGTGTGTAGCTAATGCTTTCTTGGAGGCAAACCACTTGTCACATTGGTCACATTGCCATCTGATGGCATCAGCGTCTGCAACGGGCTCTGGGATGCCAGCATCATGATGGAAATTACGATCAAACGCTTTTTGCCATACAGCATGCTCAGCACGGGCTTGGCGGTACCTACAACACTTCTGAAGGGCAGACTTGATCTTGCCTTTCCATGCATAGTCTGTCCGTACTGCCAAGACCCACTGATCCAACGGGGCCTCCGGTGTGAGTTGCCAGTTTGGACCATAAAACTTGCAAAACCAAGCAAAGGACTCTAGGAGCAGGGCCCCCCAAGTGCCAGAGACATGTCTTGAATGCCAGACGAGAGACCACAACGATCCTGGGCATTGCTTAATAAGCCGGGCAAAATAACGGAGTCTAGCGGCATGAAGACGATCCTGAGGAGTTTCCAAACCAACAAGGCCTCCAAGGGTGGCGACGTCAAACAAACGCGGGGGGAAGCCTTTGGTCAATGTCTTGGCAAGAGAACACAACGGCTGGCGGATGGAATTGGCCCACTTGTCCAGCTCAGCGGGTTTGACGGCACTCCAAGTATGCACGTTAAACATATGACGAGACAAGGCAAGGGATCGGAAGACTTTTGATTTCGTGGCAGTGGAGATGTAACTTTTCGCAAAGAACTGCCGGGACAGGGAGCCCCAGGCAGCCTTGGCGCCACGCGCACGTGTTTGAATCTCCTTAAGCAAACAACCCCCACTCTGAAGCCAAGTCCCGAGATGCTTGTAGGACTGCACTACCCGTAAAGCAAAGTCGACCCCAAACGAAGACCACTGGATAAGCTGGCCCTCGGCCATGAGCCGCTGCTTAACCTGTTTGGAACCACGTCCTTGAACATGCCACAGCATCTCAGTTTTCCCAGCATCGTAGTTCAGGTGCAGGCCACGGCGGCGCGCGGCAACATGCATGGCAGAAACAACTTGCTGAGCCACAACCTGCAACTGATGCAAATCTTCAGCATGAATGGCGACAGCACAGTCGTCAACGAAGGAAACATCAGCGAAACCTTGCGCCGGCAGATCGGGAGGCACAGAAAAATCCGTGCACTGAGAAGGATCACCAAACCATTGAGCCACCTCCGATTCAAGAACGATTTCCTTCATCTCAGCAAGGATCCTACTCATGGTGAGGTTGAAAAGCAAATCGCCGATGGGGTCACCAGGTCTAGTCCCTTTGTGCGTGGCAACCGGCGTGTCAATACCTTCGACAGTGAAGAAAGTGCCTGTCATGGTGTCATGAATCAAGCGTTCCACATGCGGAGACACACCTTCGACTGCATTGTCATGAGCAACTGCATGCAAAAGATCAGCAATATCTGCGTCAGCAAGTCCAAGCTGCCGCATAGCAAACTGAAATGCGTTAGAACAGTCAGAACAAGACGTAAGTGCTTGATGCAAAACAGAATAGAAGGCAGCTTTCATGTCAAAGAAGACGATAGCGGCTGGTTTTTTGACTTGACGTGCCCAACATTGATGCATCTGCAAAAAGTGATGGGGCAAATCCACTCCGCATCCTGCTCGGCCACCGAATTGCATTGAATGGAGCCCTTCATGCCAAACACGCTCAAGGGGACGCCGAAGGCAGGCGTGGTAAACCTTTGCAGTAAAGTCTGAGATGAAGATGCTTCGGAACGAAGCAGGATCATGTGGACTTCCCTTACCTTTATACAAAGGAATTAATTTCCCCCCACGCCAAGACGTTGGCTCATGAGCATGCGCGATTACCTTATTAGTTAAGCAGGAGATCTGCATTGCAAATGCGGAGCCACCTGCTTTGAGGAGGTCAGGTGGCATCTCATTTGGCCCACAGGCTTTTCCACGTCTCAGTTTGCGAATGGCCTGTAACAACTGCCACGGAGAAACAAAAGCTTGTGGGTCGATGTCACTATCGACAGTGGACAAACCAGGCCTGCAGAGCGCATAAAGAGAAGACCAACTCAGAGGGATGCCAGCTTCGATTTCAGCAAACTGCTTGAGCCAGACCTGCTGTTGTTGGTGAAAGGACTGAACAACCGACCCATCAGGCGCACGAAGCATCGGCAGAGGACGAGGACCCCCCTGCTTGGCCTTCCTGCGTCCAAGGCGATCAAGGATACGATAGAGTTGCTTGGCGTCAGCTGCTTGATCGGCATGCTGCAGGCGGACCAGCAGCTGGTCATAAAAGTTTTGCAAGTCTCGATAGACCGCTGCTCGAACAACCTTTTCAACTTGCCGTAATTGAGTCTTAAACTCGGGATCAGTCATGAGGTTCCATGCACGACCAACGTCCAGCAGATGCCGCTTGAACGAAATCATTTCGACAGTAGCTGGTGTAAGCTGAGGCCGAGTGCGAGCCTTCGACTTGCGACCAAAAAACTGCTGACCTAACTGGACGACCTGATCTTCATACAACCTACAATGATCTGTGGTACGGACGTCCCATGTAGGCAACGGCAGGGTACGGAGCGCAGCTTGGAACTTGGCAACCTGAAGAGGATCAAGGAAGGCCAACTCATCCCAAACAATCCGGCGCTTTTTGGACGCAGGCGGCAAAAAGGCTGCAAACTGAAGGCCGGTTGGAATGTGATCTTCATGACAAAACGAGCCATCATAAGAGGTCATGGTGAAAGACTCTTGCACGCACGACAACTGTGAGACGGGAACTAACACATAATCGCGACGGCAGCGGCTCCCCGAGGAGTGTGTCCATGTCCAAGATTCACCAGCATGAATATCAGGGAAGGTAGCCGGCACGGCAAACTCATGACGCAGCAAAAAATCCTCGAACAAGGCACCCTGCGGGTTCGAAGATTCAGCATGGGCTAACGCAAAACAAGGCGTTTCATGGGAGGCCAAGGGCGCGTTAGCATCAATGCAAATCCAATGATAAGTGGCAGGCGCACACTTGTCTACAATGTCGGAAGTCTCATTCCACCAAGCTGCAATGTCATCCAATGGGCGATGACCATGGCCTTTGGTTTTCCCAAGGCATGGCGCATGCAAAACGGTGACAAGGAAAGAGCAGGCCGAGTGTTCAGCTCGAAGAAACAATCTCCTAGGATCGGCGTGAACAATGGCAAACTTGAAGTCAGGCGCACAAAGGGACGCACCATCGGGCAAGGTCACAAGGGGCAGGAAGCGATGCAACCAGATCTCGCAACCGAACCTGGGGGCAGCCGGGTTCTCAAGTCCGGAAGCAAAAATCAAAAAATGATCCGTCAAGTGCTTGCCTGGAAGTGTACGAGCTTCTTGCAAACCAAGGATGTGAACCTGCGCTTGGTGCCAGAGTAAATCCAACCTAGCAGTTCTTTGTCCTCGTTGACGACCCTGTTGCAGCTGTTCATTCAAGGAGTCAAGGGCAAGGACGTTGAGAGAAACAACTTTGACCCGGCACTTAGAAGGTTCACTGGTTGGTATGGAGGTACTGTGAACACTTGGCACACGCCGGAGAGACAACGGAAACTGGCAAACCTGCTGGTCAATAATTGGCGGCAAGGAGTGATGCAAAGACTCAGGGGCTCCTTGTACCCAGGACCAACCTAAGTCAGCACCAGCGCTGACAAGCTGATGGAGGACATGGAAGGTATGCATTTCAGGCGGTTCATGAGACAGCGTCCACCTAGCAATAGCGTCGGCCAAGTCATTCCAAGGGTGTGCTGAATGGCCGCGTACTTCACACACAGAAGCATCGGGGGGTAGCCAGGTCGCAAGGACGGAAATGAGCTGCGCAAGCCTCGAGTTGGATGCCGTAACACATTGGTGGGCTGCGAGCAAAGCGCTGAGCTGCAAGTCCGGTCGGACTACTGAACGCACAGGGACCATACGACAGACCAGATCCAAAGCAATTGCAAAAGCAGAAAGCTCGGCTGCAATGTTGTCAACAGTCTGTGCTCCGATCCAATCCTCTTGGTGAGATGAAAGCTGAACACTACCACACAAAGAGCCAACAAAGTGAGAAGCAACGCCGTCAGTGCGCACAACCACAATGGCCCAGGCCGCAGCAGTGGCGCTAGTGGAGCCATCAACGTATAACTCTGCCCAAGAAGGTATAGTTGGGTCTAAAGGGGTGTCATCAACCAAAGCCCAATAGGTAGCAGGCGGTATGATCATTCCTTCCGGAAGAGGCAACAACCTTGGCAAAGGCTGTTCAAACAGGCAGTGTCTCCAGTTAGTCTGTTCGAAGATGGACATGGCCGGCAGTGCATCATCAAATTGGGGGCCAGATTGAGCAGTTTGGGACACCGGCAGAACTGCTTGTAACGACAACGTCACCGGAGAACCAGAACGATCGACAGCATCACGAGTCGAAATGGGGATTGCAGTTTGCAACAATTGGGCGAAATGGCGATCATCAAGGCCAACCCAGGGGTCATGACAAACACGCGGGATTACCTCAAAGCACTCCCCATGTGAAATGCCTGGGGGTCCAAGATGAGTAAACGGTGCACCACCCCAGAAAAACTCATACAGGCTTTCCGAGACTTCAGAATCCGCTGAGAGCTGCCCTTGCAGTGCAAAAACCAAATGCGCCGGGGAAATGGGCATAGCAACAAGCGCGACCGCAAGATTGGGCACGGATGCGATGTCAGATGAATCATGAACCGCCAATATGACAGAAGCTAACTCAGGCAAAGCGTGCTGTACGACAATTAAATGCGCATCAACAATTGGCCCAAGGTGTGCATACTGCGACTTGACAAGCACAATCTGAACGTCAGCGGCCCGGTCAAGCAAGTGAATCCATGGACGCAAAAAGACACTTATTCTCCGAGCTTCATGGACAGGCACGGACAACTGAACAGGCTCAGGGTTGGCTTGCGATCTCAAATGGTCGGAAAACCAAACTTGCAGTTTGAGCGGCCTGCTAGGGTCGACAGAGCCACGGTGACAAAGCCAATCATTCCAAGCGGGGTCAACAGTAACCTGAAAGGCCTCATCAAGTGCAGGAAAGACGTCCTGCTGGGCAAAGTCCTGACCTCCAGACAAGGACGAAGTGTCAACCTGGGAACGCACTACAACCGGCACAGCAGCAGGACAGAACCACTCGATGAGTTGCTGGCATTCCTGCTCAACATGCGAGATATCCTCCAGAACACTTGCAATGTCAGATTTCCAAGTAGGCGATGATGCTTCCGCATGATGGACCGCATGAACAAGGCCTGTAATCATGGACGCAAGACTATCAAACAACCAACGCAAATGACCCTCATGTGAAGATCCACTGCTGGAGTGAATAGCAGGCGCAATGGCAGAATCGGCAGTGCACAAAAACCCATCACCGGACTGGGCATCTCGCAATACATCCTGGAGAACTTCCTGAGCCCCATAGAGAGCCACACAAGTATTAAACGGCAGGAACGGTGGGCAATATGGGAAGAGGCCACTTTCATGAATCAGCAGCCCTTTATCGACAACCGCGGGCAATTTCAAGGCCACACGGGGGGGTCCCAAGGATCATCACCAGGGGCAAGGGTGGTAATCAAAGCCGAAACAAATCCTCTTTGCTGATGCTGGGCCAGGATGATGTGGGCCAACGTATCAGAAGGACCACCAAACGGCTGCGGGTCAACAACATAGATGAAAACCTCGGCTGTAGGATCAATAAGATCACGCCACTTCTCAATCAGAGCAGCTCTCCAGGCGTCTTGATCAGGCGGCAGTTGAACCTCTCTTCCACGGTTGGTGCGTGGAAAACGTTCGTGGTCACAAAACCAAGTTTCGACATAAAATCGGTATGGACGCTGAATAGCCGTCATCAGATAACGTTCCCAAATAACCCTAAGGTCGGGAATGAGCCTAGAGGGCGCATGCTCAAGAGGAACATCAGGCTCTTGCTCAGCCCAGCATGCATTAGGAAACAGAGAAGCATCCTCTGGCCGAAATGAAATCCTCGGAGGAATCTGGGATGAGGATGCAGTATCTGGAATGGGAAAGCCATCGTCATCAACTTGTGCAAACCGATTTCGAAAAGGTGCAACCGTGATGGAAATACCGAGGCCTTGCGAGACAGGCTCCAAACGGCTTCTGTGAAATTGAAGCCGACCTGCCCATGCACTGCATCGCCTTTGATTGCATAATGCATCAATGCCGAGGATACGCAAAATGACATCACGCGACAATTGAGGCGGAATGGATTGCGCTCTGCGATGCGTGATGTCACCATGAATGCCATGAAATAACACTGAAAACAAAGCAACTTGGCGTGCAATCTGAATACCTTGCTCAAGAATCACATGTAGTGGCTGCTGCCCAGGTATTTGGGATGCAGGATTGGGACGCACAATGTGAAAGGCAAGGTTCAAAAACGGCTGCATCATGGGGAGCCAAGGCGTGCACAACTGCTGGAGCCAGTCAAAAGGACGATGCGAAAGTCGCACCAACCGACCTACCAGGCATGAAGGTGACCTATCATGGTGCACAAACCAAGTAATGACATGCAAAACCGGGCCCTCCTCAGGGAGATCCGTGTGGCTATGCTCATCGAACAAAAGCCGCAATTGCAGTTCAAATTGTTGCCACTGTGGAGCATTCGGAAATACAGGTGGCGCCTGAGCGGGAACCGAAACAAGAAACTCTGGAGGATCAGTCTGATGTTGATCTTCAAGATGACTTGTCAGGGGTCCACTTTGTCCCGCAGCCAAAGCATCACTGAAACACTGAGGCGGCGGAGGCATGTCACTGTCTTCAGCACGCATGTTGGAATCAGTATGGGTTGGCAGGGATGGGTAAACCTGGGCAAAAGTTGGTGACTGAGCACACATGACATCTTCAACTAAGGAGACAGTGCGACACGTCTCAGCTCCTGCAATGCTGGGTGGCGGAATGTGCAGGCGACCGTATGTACCATGAGAAAGCAAGCGTACTACGAGATCTTGCAAGTGCCACACAAGATGATCAATCAAGACCACGCAAGCCTGATGCCGAAACTCGCAGTACTGCGCCACCCTCGCAAGCTCAAGCAACCCGGCTCTCGAGACTGCAGATGGCACTTTAATGACCCGTCGATCGAATGCGGCGGGCACATGTGGATGCGTGGCCGGTCCCTGCTGATGAAAAACAACATCCAAAAGCACAAGCTGGTCGGCAGAACCGGGAGGAATATCCCCTTGATGCTGAATTATAAAAGAAGTCTCATGCTGCAGCTCACCTACAGGCTTGGCATGAATTCGATGAATGGCAACAAGTTCACTGGGCTGCAATGCCGTAATTTCCAAAATGTCTTGCACTAACGTGGAAAAACGAGCAAGTCGAACCCAGGCGGAGATTGGATCTTGGCCGAGCCGATAGACGGTGATACGTCGCGTCGGCTCCCGTACATCAGGCGCAGGATCACTCGGCAAGCTCTGCATGTCAAGTAACCGGGCCGGAGCAGAATCAACCAACATTTGATCTTCGGACTGCTCAGGCTCAGGCGCTGGATCGAGAACCTCGGTGTGTAGGGTGTCACCTTCAGGCACTGCGTCATCAGTAAGACTGACATAGACTACAAAACCTGCACCTGGCTGTACAACGAAGTTCCTCGCAAAGTCAATGGGAAGATGAAACTGGTCCTGAAAAATCAAGCAGGCATGCACATTGCAAACATCTTGAATCCCTGCATCAGTGACAAGGTCCTGCCCACTGATAGTGGGTGCAAGGGACACAGCAACTGCATACATGGACACGTCGTGGCGGACAAACGTAGGCGACACGGTGACCAGACCAGACCGACGGCCAGCTTCAACACCCTGAGCCAGGACAATATCAAATACAATTGCAGTCTCGTGCCAATTACGTGGTGGAGTAGGTTGAACCAAATCAATGGAAATTTCATCCTGGGGTATGTTGTCCTGAAACCAAACCCTGAGAAGTTGCGCTCTCCAAAGATGAGGCGGCCCACGCAGCAATGCCTGTCTAGGGTTCATCGATCTGCGAAAGGTGACATGATTCAATAGCCACGATCGAACGAGGACACCACGTACAATACGCGCGGGATTGACCTGAAATTCCACAGGCAAGGCACGAAGAATGGCAAGAGCGAAAGGCGGGACCGACAACGGAGCCGCTGGAATAGGTGCTGCATTGTCCGTAGATTGTACATCCTCCCTAGTAGAAGGGGGTCCAGCAGAACTACTAGAGCCAGCTGAAGTCGGATGTTGGAGTGGTACACCTCCTAGACAAGTCCTACCTACACTAAAGGTCAGATGGGGCAAGTCAAAACACTGAAACTCTGGGATCGACACGGCCGCGGACGACAGCGGATCACAACAGAGATCAGGGCATGCAAGATCATCGGGTTGGCAATAAGTCAAATCAGGTTGACACGCACTGGGCTGTACAAAGGATGCTGCACCTGGAGGAAACAGGCATGGGCAATCACCAACAGGAGTGTTGCCAGACAAGTCTGAAATGGAAGACTTCGCAACCAGCTCATAAACTTGAAAAGGATCCTCATTTACCTGGGTTCTGCCAAAACCGCAAGCGGAGGGAACTGGGCAATGCACAGCATGACAACAAGGCAAACCTTCGAAAGATCTCGATCGAGCAAGAAATTGGTCAAACAATTGATCAATCGGGCAACCTAAATCCCTTTCATACTGAAAATCACCAACACAAGGAACATGGTCAGTCAGGATACGTCGATCCGACCAGGGTTTCTGCACCATATCCAGCACTTCGGCTGGAACGGTGAGCGAATGCATACGAATTGAATCATCAACACCAATGAGCACCTCAACTGAGGGACAAAACGTGACAGCTACACGACCCACATGTGCGGCACGTTGCTTGACTTGGCAAATCGGTGGATGGAAAGTACAGCCTCCAAACTGTAATGCAAGCTCAGATGCGCGATGGGCCGCTTCCCATTCTGAACAAAAATCTGAAGCCTGTACGATGGAATGCTGCCACTTCATCTCAAACATACGGATATCGGGCAAAGTGCCCTGGCTGTATGGCCACTGGACATCATACTCACGAGTCATGCATGCCCGGCCGCTTGAAAAGGCGGAGCCCCTGAGGGGGAGGCAGACGGACCAACAGGCGGCTCTACCCTCTGGCGCTTGTTGGCCTGTTGCTCTGCGAGCATCATCTCGTCTGCATTGGCACTCAGCGTCTTCAAGCTTTCGCCCAAATGCTGAAGACTGTCGGTAATCTTCTGGGCGCTCGAATTTGCCGCCTCCTTTGACTCGCGCGACTCCTCTTCGTCGTCGCTGACCGTCTGGATGTCCGACTGGTCCTGTTGCTGGTCCTTCTGGAGCAAGGATTTGGAAACTGCCAGGCTGGAGCGGGCAGTTTCCAAAGCTGCACGTGCTGCATTGACTCGCTCCGATAAAGCCGTCTCCTGTTGCTGGAACTGCTGGGAGTAGGCCTGCCATTTGGAAACCTGCTCTACCAGGAAGGACCGCCATGAGGAGTGCAAAGACAAACGAGCCGCGTTTGCGTTTTGCAGCTCTGTCCGCGCTTTGCCCAAGGCATTTACCTGCTTGTGTAGCGATTTGATTGCTACCTCCCCTTCTTTCAACTTCATATCCTTCATCTCCTTCTGGATATCCGGGTGCAAACCCTCGGGATGCTTCTCGAGCAAGGCGTACATGGACCTGAGCTTTGCTTCGGCTGCATTGACAGCCGCTGATGCCGCTGTAGCATTGTAATCTTGAGAGGCAGAGGCAGGCGGAATGGGAGGTGGGGGGGCCATGAGCCAAGGGGCTTCCTGGTACGTCGGCAAAACGGCCGGCGGTCCCTGTGGTGCAGGCGGCTCCTGGTGGGCTGTCTGCGAGTGATTTGGATAAGCACCCTTCTGCTTGGTTTTGCCACGACCCTTCCCTGTAGTGCCCCTGTTTGAACTGGAACGGTGGCGAGGAGAATGACGTCGTGGTGATTTGACCCATTGACCCTCTTCCTGCCGTCCAACATCCTGCTTCCAGCTTCGATCCCGTCGGGAGACCTGCTGCACCCATCTCTGCTGTCGAGGCTGCCCTGTCCCTTGGGACTTCGGCAAATTCGAATGAGGTGTCCCTGTGGTCCAGTGCTGCCCACATATCGGGCAATGTACCGCTCGTTTCGCGTTGAGCGATCCGCACTGACATTTCCAGGGGTAGGAGTGATCCTGATGCGCCATCGCTGCAGTGATAGAACGTCGAATTGCACTCAAGAACTTTGCGTCCTTTGAATGATGACTGGATAGGCTTCGATAAAGGCTTCGAAGAGCTGTTACCCCCAACGGTCGGATATTGACCTTGTGCAAAAACCAACGTAGGCGAGCCTGTGCTCTGAACCTCCTCGTACGCCTTCTGGCTGCTGCAGATAATCTCGCCAATGTAGCAAATGAGAAAACTCCAGGCCAAAGAAATCATATACAAACACGCCGCAGCGAAAATTGTGAAAACAAGTGTTACGCACACTTGCAGAAGCGCAGATCAAAATTGTAAATCACAAATTGAAAGGCAAATGAAATGAAAACAGGTGTATTGTAAATGCCCACCTGCAAAAGCAAGAAATTGCAGATATTGTAACCCCCAGTGCAAAGCAAAATTCCAATGAATAATTTGCAAGCCACGACAAGGGAACAAAATCACCCAAGTGTTAAAGCACACTTGCAGAAGCTAAAGTCCTGAGCCACCACGCAGACAAGAACGAGTTCGATTGCTGCACGGCTCGAAGGACCAGAAGGCCGTACAATAACGGCCAAGGCGACCCCAAGGCACAAAACTGGGGCGCCCGCGAGCGTATGGCAATCTCGCTAAGGTCAGAAAATTCGGGGGGCAAATGCGGCACCTCGCCTCCCTCGAACCCAAACCTTTGGGATGGATGACATCCCATATATTATGGAAGATAAAAAATGTTTGAAACCACCAGCCAGTTATGGGTAAATCAACCAACTATTCATGGCCTTGTTCAATAGCTAACTGTGAGTTTACCAGAGGGTAAGCAAGAACAAAAAAGGGCATCAAACTGGGAAATCTTGGAAGTTTAAGACGCCGATTTTTCATGGGATATGTTAGGGACGCCTTCATTCCGGGATATGGTGGGATGGATTTTACGATGAATGTGGCCCCATCATGAGGGATTGCCGACAGCCCAGCTTGTAGGGGAAAATAATGGGTGGGCTTTGACCATGGCACATATGGGAAACAAAAAAAAATACTTGGTACAAACACTAATCCCTTCCCCTCAAGTATTGAATACCCCCAAGAAACCCTGGCTTATTGCTGGATCCTATTGAATCTATGTTGCGATCCCTCATAGGGGGTAGCAGCCGGGTAGCAACTGTGACAGTACCCATTGATAGAACTGGGGTCTATCATTATCTCTGGCAGCAAAGCCGATGCCCCAAGTGGGTATACACCAGCTGGTCGAATTTTGAGTCTTTTGTTGGGTTGTCAACATCAGTAAATTTATCAAACCATAACCCATTGATACAATATAAGCTATAATACAATGTAGAGAACATGATCTTTCAGAGTGACTTTCCCTTCAGGTCGATGTGAAGAAGATGTGAAGAACATGTTCTAACACCGCCTCGCGTACCACGTACGTCACGTACCAGATCTAAACTGTGGTAGACCCAACAATCCCCAGCTAACCTGGTCAGCTGGAAATTCCTCCATGGTAGAAAAATCCAGCTGGATGAATTTCCTGATGGGATTGTTCAAAATGTTTTTTTTGTTTAATGGGTTTTCGAATCATCTAGTTTTAGAAAAACATCTGTACTAGTAGATAGATGTTATATGATCTTATAAAGTGGTTGGTGGTTTCAACCCCTCTGAAAAATATGAGTCAATAGGAAGGATTATCCCATGTATTATGGAAAATAAAACATGTTTGAAACCACCAACCAGATAGATTTTATATGATGTTATAAAACTGGGCATTTTTGGAGGAGCCACCCCACTCAACGTTGGGAAGTTGACCTCAAGACCCCCCTGGCTGCGCGCCACGTTGCCAATGGCCGGGGCATTGTTGGGGGGACGTGGAGTAGTCACCTGCACTACTCAGGTGGCTGTTGCTGTTTGGTGGTGCTCACTGAGTTGGAGTAACAGCTCAGTCGTAGAGATTCTGCGCATCGCCTATGGGGGTTGAACCGCGTTTGAACCAGGAGACAGTGATAACGGACAAAATTACTTGTTCATTTTCATGCCATGAGCAAATTAGAATCGTCCCCTATCTGTAGTGAGGATTTCTGAGGCAACTCATACTTTGAGGCAACTCATGCAAAACAGGCGTCTCGGTATAGGGTTGTCCCCCATCGGTAGTGAAGGTTTTGCACACCCCTCAGCAAGGCCAAAGCGAAGCAAAACTAAATTAGTATTACAATCATTTCCTTCGTTACTCATATGTATATAATATTCCACCAAGATCGGAACATATAATGACCCCTGACAAATGAATGTAGAGATATTGAGACCCAAATGATCAAAGGAAAGGCCATGGATGGTTGGCACTAAGCCAGGCAGCCAGATCGCCGGCTTCGAATGGATTTTGATCTCCAAACGAATGGTGTTCGGTACGAGGGGTTTTTGTGTTGGGATCGGTACGTGATTTTTTGACCATTTAGCAGCCCCAGAATGGCATCTTTAAGATGGGAGTTGGAAAAAACCCTCTTCTTCATCCATCAACATCATCATCTAGTTGGGACATGCTCAAACCAACAGGATGAATCCAACATTTTTGATCATCCGTCGTGGGGGTTCTCGGAACTCCTCCCAGTTTCAATGAAAGAGTTGGAAGATCATCCAGTTATATAGATGATTGGAAGATCCCCACTTAGATTAATGGCCTATAACATGCTCACAAGAATCACTATAGAAACCCCAAAAAAAGATAGGAAGGTCATTTCTTACTAATTTAGAATTGGGTTGTGCTTTTCTACATCCTTTTGGAGCTTGCGTCCTGCCAGTTAGACCCGGACTCCGGTGCCTGCCACCTGAGATGTCCGTCCATGTCAAAGGCGCTCAAAGTACCAGGCGTGTCTTCCCCCGAGAATTCTTTGCTATAGAAAGGATGGTTGTTGTTCACGGCAAAAACCTGTGCGCAAAAAACATGATACAGATCTTTGGATATATCAGTTGATATTTCATGGCAGGTGATGTGATTTCATGGTTTTATCGGGGAAACTCTTGGTGATTTTCGGGGTACCCCTGTTTCTCAAACAGGATGTTGTTGTGCCAGGATAAGCACCAAAGACCGGAAATGGGGATCCAACAGCCTTACGAACGCAACACATAACACAAGAAGTGATGAATTTAGCCACCAGAGGTTAGGATTTTATGATCAAACACAGGGATTTCGTGTCTCAAGCATCACAGATCTTGAGGATAACCAAAGGACTCGACCAATCCCTAGGATGCCCTCCAGTAAAATAACATCGCAAAAGGGAAAATCCAGCATGTGTAGATCATTTTCCCGAACGGGAATCCCATGGATTTCAACATCTACGTTAGTTTACTGGAAGATATTTGGGACGAACTGGATGGAGCCTGCAGAACCTCAACAAGACTATGCACCACCAATGTGCCCACCTACATCCACCTGTTTTGCCCATCCGATTTCAACCCGTCCCCAAGCATCGCAGGCGTCCTATGAAAAATGAGGAATACTGCGACTATGGATTTCCTCGAGTATCAAAAAGAGGTGGTGCTCGCACCAAATTTCAGGGAAAAAACAGAGGTTGAGTTTTTTTTCAATAACCTGACCAAACTGTAGTTGGTTCATCCCTAGTCGCCTGGTTGGATAAATCATATTTGTTTATTCAGGTCACGTTTTACCAAGCCCCCACGTATTAAAGAGAAAACACATTAAAACTTGGTGGATTGCCATACCCGTTCCTTACTCATGTTGTAAGAAACCAATGGAAACCATACCTTTGCCATGGCCATTTTTGGGGGGCACTCTCTGCAATCAAACATGGCAACTGGAGAATTTCAATGGAATGGGTAAATCATCTGCGAATGGCCTGGAACAATCGCTGATTGCCATGAGCATAAACCCTTCAGCCGCGTATGCAAGATTTCACCATTCCAATCCAAGACTAATTTATTTTAACCTACCCTTCGCCAAAGTTGGCCTCGTGTTTTCAATGGTTAAGCATGGTTAAACCCATTCTCACCAATTCCAACTAATTAGCATCGACATATCTCAATAGTTAAACCTATATTTTCATCTACCAAGTCCCCATGCTGTGTCATATGAGCCATGAAAATACCCCTGTCCCATCCCATTATACTGAATTATACTGCTTGATCGATGAGTATCCCCATCTTGGCCACAATCCCAAATACACGTCAAGAAACCAGGTAATCAACAATGTTTTTATATAAAGGTTCATACACATGAAGTTGACGTACATAACTTGGTGAACGTTTGGGTCAATATGGGTTATAGCGCATTAAGTAACTATTTCGGGGGCTATAACCCAATAAACATAACGTTTTGGGTGGCTCTTCCTGTAGCTGGTGAATGCCTCGCAAAATGGTTCGATGATTTATCCATTAAATAGTCTGGTGATTTTCCAAAGTTATGTTAGTTTACTGATGAATAATTATGCTGGATAAGTGATGAATCCCAGTAATTTGGAAAATAGGTGAATATTAATTATGGTGAAATAACAATGGCCTCTGGTAAACAAACAGTTTCCCATATTTTTTTTGTGAGTAAAAATTGGGTACCCCATATTCCATTCAATACTTAAGATGGCTAATACATGTTTAATACTAAACATAGAACCATATTGCCAATACTTAAAATTACTTTACTTCGTGTGATCCCCACCATGACATTTATACATTTTGTTACTGGCAAATCTTCTGGCATTCTATCTGACATATTTTCTGGCATATCTTCTGGCATTCTACCTGGCATATCTTCTGGCAAATGTTCTGGCATATCTTCTGGCAAATGTTCTGGCATATCTTCTGGCAGATGTTCTGGCATATCTTCTGGCATATCTTCTGGCATATGTTCTGGCATATCTTCTGGCATTCCATCTGGCATTCTATCTGGCATATTATCTGGCAAATCTTCTGGCATTCCATCTGGCATTCTATCTAGCATATCTTCTGGCATATTATCTGGCAAATCTGCTGGCATTCTATCTGGCAAACATTCTGGCACTTTATCTGGCATATCTTCTGGCATTCTATCTGACATTCTATCTGGCATTCTATCTGGCATACCTTCTGGCATTCTATCTGGCATATCTTCTAACATTCTATCTGGCATATCTTCTGGCACTCTATGTGGCATATCTTTTGGCGTGGATACTCGCTGTTGAGGTCCGGCAGGGAACACTTGGCGTGGATGGTCGTGGTTGAGGTCCGGCAGGGAACACTTGGCATGGATACTCGCGGTTGAGGTCCGGCAGGGAACACTGGGCGTGGATGGTCGTGGTTGAGGTCCGGCAGGGAACACTGGGCGGGGATGGTCGTGGTTGAGGTCCGGCAGGGAACACTGGGCGTGGATGGTCGTGGTTGAGGTCCGACAGAGAACACTGTGCGTCGAGGGTCGCGGTTGAGCAGGACGAGGAGGACGACGAGGAGGACGACGAGGAGGAGGACGACGAGGAGGAGGAGGAGGACGAGGACGAGGAGGACGAGGAGGACGAGGAGGAAGCAACTGACATAAAATCTAACAACCCTCACCTGGCAGGTGGGGAAAAAAAATCAAACCATAGAAGTAAAACCTCTAACCATATGTTTAACCATATTAACCATATTAACCCCGAAAAAACATATCAAGTAAAACAATCTTAACCCCTAAAACCTTATTAACCCCTAAAATATTAACCATCTAAGTAAAACCATATTAATTAACCACATTTCCCTCTGGTAAACTAACATAACTATGGAAAATACAATTTTGAATGGTAAATCAACTATAAATGGCCATTTTCATGAGCTTTTTGTATGTTTCCCTGGGTCCCAATCATTTTCACCCACCCTTCGCAGCGTGCTTCGGCTTCGGGCAAGGCGCCATGCCGTTGCCCAGCGACGCGCCGCCGTCGGTCCAGGTGCCCTCCTTGCCGCCGGCCTTCCACAGCACTTGGCCGCCCAGACCTGGAAACGGAAGCAATGGTGAGTTTCATATATATATAGTGTGTGTATATATATATATTTATATATAGAGAGAGTGTATATATATATATATATTATTGTATATATATATATTATTGTATATATATATATATTTGTATATATATATTGTAAATATATATACACTATATATATATACCCTATATATATATTATATACTATAAACTATACATATACAAAATATATACATATACAAAATATATACATATACAAAAAATATATATATATATACGAACACTATAATATATACTCTAAATATAAATATATATATTTATTTATTTACATAGTGTGTATATATATATATACTATATATACATATACATACACTAGGTGCGGCAGCGCCTTTGCTTTGCAGAAGCCATGAAGTTTATTTATAGATGCCTTCGGCTGACCCCAGAGGCGTTTGTTAACAAACAAATTCTACGCCCAAGGCCAATATGGCTCAGACGATGACACCTTGCAATCAAGACTTGGAATTCTGGAGGTCCCCAAACTGTTTTCACCTCAGATTGTACCTTAATTATTTTCCATTGAGCCATTGTTTAGTTTGAGTGCTATCTCTGATGGTTGGGTCCGCAATGAATGTCAGGCCTTGAATAGCGTTGCAATATACAAAGGTTCTACTACAAGTTCACGTCATGCAACGCAAAGAATATGAATGGCAGATAGGGTTAACACTGTTGCGCCACGCCTCAAGCAGCGCACAGAGTCAAACGGCGGCAACATGTGTATGAGGCAAAATCTGAAGCCAGAGGGTGGGTACAGCAGCTGTGGGCTATTTAAAAGTATTGACCGTCCACTTCTTGAGATACCCAAGTTCGAAGGTTATCCGCACAGACCCCCCAAAAAGAGAATCCAAGTCTGGGACATTGACAAATAGGGAGGCTAGGGGCAAACTATCCAACTCTTACTGCCACATGGCTGTCGCAATGAATCTAGCTGCCAGCTAGTGTAGCCACTAGAACCAAAACGGTTTTGAAATCATTCAAAAAAACACGAGTCATGAGCCTTTATAATTCCCAGTAAAAACGGTGAATAAAAAACGATTTCAATGTGCCAAAAAAAAAGTTTGGGACATGTCCACCCCCATTATCGATCCAGTTTTTGTTTGAGCAAATCTCAAAAAATCCAGAAACCATCACTGCTGCCGCCGTTAAACAATTTGGTCCAAAGACTCATGCGGTAGATTTTTCCGGTCATGTCTTGGAAAATCATCGTTTCCTCGCGAACGGTGAACTGGGGCGCAAACTGGGGCGCATCGGTCGTCATTCATATGGGCTTATGGGTAGCCATGAATCCCCGGGTGAACAGCAAAATAGCTGCTACATGGCTACCCATAACCACATATCAATAACCAGGGGATTCATGGCCAAAGAAAATATGGCATGATAGGTTTTAAATGGTTTTAATCATTTTAATCCATCCCCATGACTTACTTGAAACCACCAGCCACAGAACTTTTGATCGAACATGAAACCTCTCAGATCTGTCTCTTCCCCAACAATCATGGAGAGAACTGCTGGAGCTTTCTTGTAAAGATCAAACATCGTCAAACACTCACAAATGACATTGCAAAGAACAAACACACCCCCAATATCTGAAATCTGCATCCTACAAGGGGGCAGATTTCATCCATCTTCGTCTCATCAATTTGCATGTAAGCCACTGCCAATAGTAAACATATATATATATTTATAAATACATACAGTAGATAATGAATGATAGTGATCCCCCCTAGGATTGTCATATTCCCCAAGTGGAATTCGGCCACCCAGCCCGGCCGAATTCATCACCATCCTTGTCCGGGAACAAGGCCAGAAAGTTCCACACTGGCACGTCAGGTTCGAAGGTCCACAGAATCTCTCCATCGCTGGCGTTCAAGGCCTGACTGCCCATCCCTTGCAATCTGAAGTGATGGCTTCGATAGTTGGAAAGATTCGGCTAAGCTGAGGGCTCATCCCCGCGATTCGGTGGGTTAGCCCAAATCGCTGGGAGTCTGGCATGTCCAGCTGTTTCTAAGTGGATCAACTGCATGTCCTTTTGGAAAAATAGAGGTGCCAGTCTAGTAATGTCTAGTATACCAGCTATCCACTTATCATCATGTACCTGAATGTACCTCTTGGGTGTTCAATGGAGGTTAACTTCTTTACAAGGTGGTCCATAGGTCAGCTAAGTTGGTTTACAACTAGTGGGGTATATGGGTTTATAAAGCTACAAACATAAGTGGGGAAGCACCACACTGCATCTGATTCCCCCAACTAATATAATACATATATATATATATAATATATATATATTGACTGTATGTATATATATATATGGTTAATTAATTACCGATGTCAATCAGCCCTTATTGATCCTTCTTGGTGGTTGGTGGCAACTCAAGCCCTCAAACCCAAACATTGGGGGGATCACCGTGGTTGGCGAAATCTTCATGAATCCTCGCATCAACCAGTTGATGCTGGCCGAGGGTTGGTCACCAAATGATTCGCTGTGCCCATGGTTGAAGGCTCACGGCAATCACCGGCAGAAAAGACCACGCCCTCGTGCACCATGGTAAATCCTCAACTCGGCTGGTTGGGGAAAGCCATCTGAAAAGAAATTCAACCAAGAAGACGACCATGGACTGGTTGTTGGAGGCTGGAAGACTTAGATTCCTCTAAAAAGTAGTGATTCTCAGGGTCTGTGTCAATTGAGGGATGGCAAAAATGTTATATGGGGATCATCACAGGCTTGAAGGTAAAGAAAAATGGAAACCGCCACGCAGTCATTTAAGACCACAATTTCTGGTGATTTTGTCCAATTTTTGGGGCGTTGAGTCAATCACATATGTTGCTGAAACTTCAGCTGCAGGTACAAAGAAAATTGGAAGCCACTAAATATTCCCGGGCTAGTCATGCACCATTCACTAGTGAATGACTTGGGGAAATCAAGGGTCAGGATGCGACGTTCCCTTCCTGGATGCCTTTTCTGCCTTTCACAGACATGGACGCCCAGAAACAGAGACATGTGTTATTAGTATATATATATAACATAATTATATATATATATACACATAATCAAGGAAAACCAAAGCTCGGCAGTGACCATGGCTCAGAGATAAAACCTGCTCTTCACAAGTGTGTTGCGCTTGGGATTTTCTGCATATTCGATAGGCAAAGGTCCTTCCTTCAAGGTGGTTTCGAAGTGAAATGTGTGTTGGTCTATAGCCCCCATGAACGTAGATATTACCTACCATAAACCCGAGTTCAGTCATAGTGCTTAGCCATGGTCTCATGTGTCCCAAGGATCCGTTGTCTTGGCAGATGGCCTTGGAGGTGTTGGTGAACCACGCCGGCTTGCCCGTCTGCATGCTCACCGCTCGCACCCCACCGCCGGTGTCACTGGTAAAGACGGAGCCTTGATAAATGGCAGGGGCGTTCATGAGATTCGCAGGGAGCACATTCACTTCCCATAGCTGCTTCCTGGGCAGCGGAGCTGAAGATGAAGAGGTGTCGGATTTTCAAAATCAGAGGGTTATAAGTTACAATGTCCAATATGTGTGTATATATACATATATAATAACTATGTATAAATATATATATATATCATACATTGTAGATTGGGTAAAATAGAATAATATAGAATAATGCCAACGTATTCCAACCCTTTCATCATCATCTACCAGGTTTTTTTGAAACTGCACAAATGGAGCGGAGCATCCCAATGGTGGAGCCCACAATGTGGATGGCTTCTGTCAATGGGGTAACTCTCGTCTCTCATCTATCTCATTGTCATGATATGTTCTGATATTATACAACATGTGTTCATAGCCATCACCCAAATGTTTTCAAATCCCTTCTGGCTGAGCGAACAGGTTTCATCGAATCCACTTGATCTGACTACCCTCCAGTAATCAGCAATTTGCAGATGATTGTTCCATTTGATGCCTCCATGTTGTTGGGAATTTCCCAGTTAGCCATATTTGATGATTTTTGATGAATACCATCCGCCCAATATTCAACACCCCCTTTCTATGGTCAGTATATGTAAATCCACTAGTAAACCCTGGTTTCTGGAGGCTGTTTATATAATGACGAGCATCCCATCCTTGTCGAACTTTCGCAGCCCATCGGCAGCCGAGAGGTAGACATTCCTGAGTTGTACTTGGCGGAGGCTAGGGCGGTGCCCCCTAAGGTAGAAGGGTGATGTATAACCCCATCTGCTACTGGTTGGTGGTTTGAACCCCTCTGAAAAATATTAGTCAGTTGGGATTATTATTCCCAATATATGGAAAAAAAGTTCCAAACCACCAACCAGGTTATCACCATCAACCCTGCTAAAACTACTTAGAAATCAACTTAGCTCATTGCCTGGCACCAAATATGAGTGGATTGAGGTATCATCGCATGCAAAAACAAGTGGGGAAGGAGTGAATAACGATTTTCACGATTTCAATGGCTGATTGTCAGCTGCAATTGGCGGCTTGGTAGCCAGGCAAATACCAAGAAAATGATACTTAAATTGATCAAAAAGAACCAAAGAAGTGGTAATGTTTACAGGGACAGTCATAGAGCCCCTTGGAGGAAACGACCCCAGATTTTCTGTTGAGACTTCATTTTCCTTCCATCATCTGAGCTGCATCTGATGGTCGATGGCGGTGCCCCAGGTCAGGGTGTGAAAACGTCCTGCCGGATGATGCCAGGACCACTTCAGACTTTGGTTCAGGAGGAAAGGTCCAATCTCCTGTGGCGCCGCGACGTGACAGTCCATAGGAAGGGTTGATGATATATTTTGATGTGCATATATATAAATACCTTGACCTACTAAACCCTGGAAAAAAGTAGGGTTTGTCTGGAAAACCCGGTTTTCCGGGCTTGACATACCGATAACCCGGTTTTGCTTCCGAAAACCCGGTTTTCCATGGTTTTCCTGGAAATCGGATGACATCGATGAATTGGTTCATCACAGGAGGCTCTATGAAAGAAACAGCAGATCAGGAAGACACCAAATCACAAAATTGGTGGAATTGTGATGTTCAAGATTCAGAAGTGCCCCACGGTTGGCCACATTCATTCCAAAAGCATAAGAATTTCCGAAAGTATCAAACCACACCGGCCCGACGGTATGCGGTGGCCATTTTCATTCGGCTTTGGCAGGGCTCCCCAGTCAGCAGCTGCTTTGCTCCTGCGCATCAGGTTGCTGGGTGAAAACCATTTTCTTAGAGCCATTTGGGGTCAAACCGTGCCTGTTTGGCAAAATGAGTTCCGGCAGTCTTGCTAAGTCTGCACCCGATCCTGTGTGTGATGGCTTGTCTGATGAGTGGGACAAGATTGAGGTGATCCGTGATAAACTGAGAGATGGCCACCAATTGGTGCCAGAGGGGACGAGCACCGAAGGTATCCAGTCTGCAGTTGCAATCAATGAGGTCTTGAAGCCAGTCTTGGACCGGATGGAGCTCCACTCCAACAAGTTGCCAGAAGTAGAGACTTTGCGCGAAGAGATTCAGAAGCTCTATGTGAAGAACAAGCAAAACCGACCAGCGGCCGATATCGAATCCGATGGCTGGATCATTCGAAAGCTTTGCACATTCGTGAAAATGAAGTGCCGGCGAGTTGAGGTCAGCCTAGAACCTTGGCCAATTAAAAACAACAAGTTAATGGCACCCCATCCACAAAGATACACTTTCGGGACTGGAGCGACCTAAAGGGACAGTAAAATCGGAATTCGGTGGTCATTTTCATTTTCTGTTGATTGGTGGGCTGCCGCCTGTTAAGGATGATACTTTCCAAGCGCTAGTTCTGACTCTGGCACCGCACCTGGAGGACATATGCATGCTGTCTCGTTTTTTACATTGAACCATGTCATCGGATATAATAACTACATGAATTTGGACATTGAAGCAGAATCGAAAAACCATAACCTTATGGCGATATAATAAATTCTAACCTTATGGCGATAAAATAAGATATCGGAAATTTGAAGATCAAAGCAACTAAAGCTTTAGATGCATGAACTTTTGCCCAGGAGGTTGTAACGGAAGTGAACTCCCGGAAGCCCAAGAATGAGGAAGAGGACATAAGTCTTCCAGTCAGTTTTCCATTCACCTCATACTATCACTTCTGGCGCCCATGTGTCTTATGTGCAATCTAGGAACAAGATGAAGATGAGGATGAGTATGATCCGGGAACTAAACCTCCCGCTGCCCCGGCTAGTGTGCCTGCGGCAGCTACTCCCCCGCCTGCCGCTACGCCCAAACCCAGCGAGTCCTTGCCAGCCGAAGAGGTTCCTCCAGGTTCTTCAGGCCTGGCACTGGGTTTTGTCCAACATGAGAGTGTGTATGACCTAGTAAGCCATTCAGTATCTTGGCAGGTGATGTGTCCAAGCGCTTGGCAGCTGCCAACGATTTGCTGAACCAGTCCAATACTCAAGTCAACCAAGTTCCATCATGCTATCAAGTATTCAGCTTGTAGGGATAGAGACTCAGGATCCGCGAGAAGAAAAAGGAATTGGAAAAGGAAGAAGTCACAGGCCCCTTCATTTGTAGCATTTGAATTTGGTTGTTGGTTTCTTGTCTCAAACCTTCAAACATGACCATCAACACGATTTCCATGGGAGGATCTTCATCGGTTGGTGCTCCTGCCGGGGACTTTACTGAGACCCAGCCGGTGGATGTTATGGTATTGCCAGTGCCCCCCGACCGTTCCCAGAAACACATGTCACCAGAAACGAGCGAAGAGAAACGAAAGAAGTTTCAAGTAAAAAGCCTTCATACTGAGACTGCTGAGTTGCCTGGTGTCCAATCCACGCCTGAGAGTGTCCAAGCGCCTCAAGCTTCTCTCCAAGCTGTGCCTGCCCAGGAGCCGTCTCACTTTCTACGCATTAACTGCCCAATGTATCCCTATGTTGAACTATGCCTGTTTGTTTCCAAAAAATATTTAAATCGATGTGTTGAAAACCTGCTGCATACCAGGAGGCATCCACAGCGATGGCTCCGGGAGTTGACGCTGACGCTGAGGACAGAGAAGTTTTGAGACGAGAAGATCAACTTAGGAACAAGAAAGAAAAGAAGAACAAAAAGGGCGACAGCAGCAAGCCGAAGCCAAAGTCAAAATCTAGAAAGGGAAAGGGAAAGAAAAAGACCACCTCTGCTCTTGACAAGCCGACAGCAAAGCCGGGTGCAAAGGCTCGAAAGCTTTTGCGATCAGCCAAAAAGAAAAAGCAGGACTCAGAAGAAGGTGAGGTAGGTGATGAAGGAACTGCAGCAACCGCAGCCCCCACAGCAAAGGCTAAGGCAAAATCGAAGGCGGCAACTTCCCCGAAAGGTGGCAAGGCCAAGGCCAAGCCAGGTTGTAAGAAGCCAGCAGCTAGCGACAATGTTGAGCCACCCAAGAAACGTATCCGGCGCAAGACCAGCCAGTGGGAAGACGATGACAAACTTTACGATCAAGAGTTGTATGAGGCAATCCAGGATTATGTTTACAAATTCACTACTGAGGATGCGGGCAACCAATTCAAGAAGAAAGTGAAATACCTTTTGAATTTTCAGATGTTGCATTGCACCATCGACCCCTACTACAGTAGGCAAAGTTGTATCACGAAGGCTCCCAAGGACATCACAGCCGATGGGAAAGACACGTCCTGGTGCTTCTCTTTTTATGCTGACTCAGAAAAAGATGGCCCCTATTGGCAGTTTGAGATGGCTTGCGCGATCATGTGCGCTCACCTCATGGTACCTAGACTCAAAGCATGAAAATGGAGTCCGATCCTTTGATATTATTTTGAGCCAAGGTGCTGAAAGCATGAGCTGTTGTCGACGTTGTCGATGTACTTCGTTCCAGCCATATCCAATCGCCTCATCGTGCTCAGGCACAGCAGGTGGATCTTGTGGTGGACAAATTGGACAAGGTGTCAAAAGATCATCCGATGTTGGCAGGGCTCCCTGAGAAGTTGCGCTACAACGGCCAATGCGTCATGTGTGAGATCAAGCAGGGTCAGGATGTCGACTAGCTGATTAGCTGGAATGCGATTTTCACCGAGAAAGCTGTGCCCTGTATGGCACAGGATTTTGGATACAAATCGCCACTGCCATTTTCGGCTTCCAACAATCTTCCAATGCTGGCAGCCAGTTGGTGTTCCGAGTGTTTCTAATAAAAACAACTTGACACTGGACACTTTCCTCGTGATTTAGTCGATCGGGCATGGTGGCATTCAAGATAGAAAGATCATGTCCTTACTCTTCAGGGGTCCCAGCTTGAAGGGTAGAAGGCGCCCCATGGTGAACAAGTTTCCCACATTTTTCTGTTGAAATCTGAAATTCCCACTTTCACTTCACTGGCTATAGGGCTAAGGGGTGCCTCGCCTTCATGTGCGGCTCGGCTTTCATTCCATGCCTCAGCCTGCGCTGACCGGAAGTGCCACGTGAGAAAATGCGTCTGTGTGAACTTTCCGATTGGGTGCAAATAAAATTGTGTCCCCAAGAGAACAAGCTCTTCAAGAGAAAATGAGGTTTGTTGTGCTGAAATGTGATCACCGATTGAATTTGCAGAATTGCAGCTCTGTGGCAGCTTCGTGTCTTTCAAAATTTGCTAGTGTTTTTTCGTATCCAGGAGTCAGTAGTGTTAAGGACTGCACCACACCAACTGAATTCTTAAGTAAAGAGAAGTGCTCATTTCAGCACTGTGGGCGAATCCCAAATTAAGCAATCATGTTTCTTTCTCCAGCTTCTCTCGCCCAGGCCTGCATGGGCAAATCTTCGAAGGCGAGAAACCTGAAGAAGGACCTGTGGAGGGTTCGGCTCCAGCTGAAACACCATGGTCGTCCACCTGGCTAGTTTAGCAACACTTCCACTTTTCACGAGTTGATTCATGCAATGTGCCGGATGAGATCCGATCAGAAAAAATCATTTGGCAAAACATGAAATTTCAATCAAAGATTTGCTGGCTCCAAGATGAATTTGGATCTTCTTGTATGGCGGTTGCGGGCCATGGGATGCCCGAAGGCAGGTTGTAATTTATCCCCACCAATCCGATGCTTTCAGATTCACAAAACCCGATTCCTTATAGATCCTTGTAGCACGTCCTTTCCTCCTGTGCTATCAGGCAGTGGTGGCTGTTCTGGTGATGCTGCATTGGGTTGAAGGCCAGTTTGACCTCACGAAGGACACTTCCGTCCGAGTTGTTTGAGGTGAACTATAGATTGTACTCAATCAGAAAATTTGAACATCACCTGCGGCAGGATATTGATTTTCTTGAATATTTCGCCGGAGCTGCAAACACAACAAGATTCATGAGATGTGCAGAGCTCCGATCGGCCAAATTTGACTTGTTATACTTTGAGCCCAAGAAGCAAGGCAAACGGAAAGGGTCTAGATTCACCAGAAAGACCGAAAGCAATTTCATGGATTTGCTCACTCCCAGTGGCTTCTTGTTTCTTGCATTCCAATTAGACTTGCGATTTAGAATTTCGACCTCTCTTGCCACTAATCCCACTGTGTCCCCAGCCCCAATAGCTGAGACGCCTAGGCTGGCTTTGATCTTCGTCCTCAAGGGCCGGTGCAAGCCGGGATTTCTTGTGGTACTGGCCACGAAATGCAGCAGCATGGTGGGTATCAACGTTGGAACATCCGGGAGATCTAAATGCAATAGCATTGGCTTGCTTGACGTGGCATCTGTGCTGATTTCCAATGCCTTAACAGAAAGGACTGGTTTGTTTTGCTTGTTTCATGCACGTAATTTTTGCAGTTGGTATCCAATCGGTTTGTGCCCGGCAACCCCTATCTAGGATATCCCTGCTATGTTTGGTGATTTCCTGCTTGAATGGAACCTGGGTAGTAGAACAGCCTGGCAGCTCAGTCCTGGAGTATTTCCCCGCTTTTCGCTTCATGATGAATGCCTTGATTCGCTGCCACGGACTTGGGTCCGTCATTTAGTGGCAAGATCTCGGAATAAGATTTTTGGCATGTACCACTTACTGGGGTAGCTAGCTTGCATGGCTTCTCAAAATGGTATTGACTTTTTTCCTTGGGTTGCAGCTCCTCCCAATATCTGAGGTGACCCGGGTCTCATGGTGGATGGCGCACTACGGAGGATTGTCCCCCAAGCGCCACTATGCTTGGTCCAACTCCCCAGCCATCAAACGCTTAGATAAAGGTCGGTTGCAATGGAAAAAACTGAAGGCTACTCTTCCCTACACCATAGAGACCGTGAAGAAATACGTGGACTCCGAGAACAGGACTAGATACCATGGAACGGGTGCATTGCGTTCTACCGAGTGGCTAGGATACAAAGATTGATGTATTCTCATGAAAAATCCAACCAAAGTTCAATTCTGCACATTGTGTTTTTGCATGCCCTTTTCCTACGGTATCCGACTGCCTGTCTGAGGGTCTACCCAATGCGCTTTGCCCGCCAATTGGTGGATATGCGGGCAGAGCTGATATCCGACAAGTTTGGTGCACCCGACGCCCCTGATCGGCTGCCAACAGCTGTGGAAACTTTCTCCACTATGCCTGATGATAGCCCTGACCAATGGCCACATTCCGATTTAAAATCAGTATACAATTATTTGCGAGGGTCAAAACACCTTCGCATTCCTAGTCAGTGGGAACCTCACCTCCCAAAGAGGATTTGAAGTGAAATGGGCCAATCCATCGGAAATGATATGGTATCTGTTTAACTGTCAGAAACAATCCGGCTACTTCCGAGCCATTTCAAATCGATTTTTTTGCTCTTTTGTCGAATTTTAACCGAAAAAAGTAGGGTTTGGATGAAAACCCATAATTTACCCATAAAAAACCCATAATCTTCCCATAAAAACCCATAATTTCCCAAAAACCAGGTTTTTCCTGAACCCGTAAAAACCCATAATTTACCCGTAATTATCCCGTAAAAACCCATAATTTTTTTATGGGTTTTCTGGCCCAGTTCAAATCCCAGCACTTGGGGGAATTTTAGTGTTGGGAATCCAGAATGGATCCTCTGTCGGGACATGTGCTGAGGACATACATCGTGCCACAGGAAAAAGGCATTGAATATTGAAGTTTGGTACTCGTTTAAAGTTTGTGGATGGATTGAATCGGAAATTCTTATGATTCTGGTGTTTGACCATCCGTGTGCAAAAATCCATTTCATCCGAGCCATACCCTATCAACTTGTCGGAGCCGAGTCACGGCCAGCCACGGTCGAAGCATGGCATCTTCAGCCAGACCTGTCGGGCACTCCAGTAAATGGAGCTGCGAGACCCTGCGTGAAGGGTACCAACATGTCTTGAAGGAATTGGAAACTGCTGAGAAACAAGCGGAAAGGGAAATCGCCGAATCTCGCTTGATGTTCTTACTGACTAGCAAATGACAATTCCAGCATCAATTCCAAGATATCATTCCAATCTCCAAAACCGGATCATATGCATGAGTTTACTTCCCAGGAACTGAATGCGATTCTCCAAGCTACGAAGAAATACGAGGAGGCTGGCCCTGCAAAAATGCACTTTTTGTGGCCCTTCTTTTTTGTCCAAAAATAGGGTGGTCACGAATCATCCGATTTGTTCACAATGAAAATTCTCTATTTCAGGCAGACCCTCATGCTCATTATGGAGCCAGCTTGGAAACGCTTCCGGTTCGGGACTAAGTGATTCTTCACTAGACTCTTGAACCACTGCTGCCCGCCGTTTGGCCCAGGCCTCTCCTGGTGCAATTGAACGTTCGCTTGGCCGCAATCCTCCCCAGGTGGATGTGATGCAGCTGGAGTCTTCGGTCACTCACCCGGTCATTGAAGTTCCAGACGATTCCCAAATTCCTAAGGTGGGGTGGTTCGTACCCTCATAATTTTCCATTTTTCAAACTATAATCAGAGATCACAATTCTTCACGAAGTGCACAAGCTAAGACATCATGTAAGTGCACATGCCACCGATCGCTAGGCTGATGAGAGTCACATTGCTACACCTGTTCGGAAAGTTCGGCCAACTCTGAAGCTCAAGCGGAAGCAGTCGGGGGCCACTTTGGGGAACCCTGGCAATTCTGTCAGCGCTGGTGCCAAAGATTCCAAACCCAAGAAGCCCATTGTTCTTACATCCATGAAGAAAACCCGACAAGTTTCATGGCTTGGACATGTTTTGGCACTTTGTTGTGAATCAAACTCGCAGTTCAAACATGTTTGAGCATCTTGTTTAAGTAAGGTTCTGTTGCACAAGGCCGCATTGGCCAGAATCCGCCGAATGGTGGCACCCAAGAAGAAACGTCGTGACTTGGATGTTCCTCAGTTTGTGAAGGATCAATGGAATAGTGGAAGGGCTGTTCGGGACAACCTCGCCGAACTGCTAAAGCAAGTCAACTTCGACAAGGACAGCACAAGTGCTGAATTTGCA
>CAMXCT020003077.1:75000-76988 GCA_947184155.2 Cladocopium goreaui | reverse complement strand
CAAGCTGGAGTCCAAGGACCGTGTCGCATGGCTAAAACACCACGGCAGTGAAGGATGGATTGGGCCCGCGGCCCGTATCCCAGACTGCCGTCCCTTTCTGAACCGACTAGAAACTAGCTCCAAACCTTGACTTTTCCTGCGTTTCTGCACTGCCAACTGCCCCCCTGCTCGTGTCCTCCTGGAGCCGGCTTTCGTTCTGCACCGCTTCGGTCCAAGCTGCAGTCCACGGACCGTGTCGCAGGGCTAAAACACCATGGCAGTGACGGACGGATTGGGCCCGCGGCCCGTATCCCAGACTGCCAAACGTCACTTTCTGAACCGACTAGAAACCAGCTCCAAACCTTGACTTTTCCTGCGTTTCTGCACTGCCAACTGCCACCCTGCTCGTGTCCTCCTGGAGCCGGCTTTCGTTCTGCGGCCCGTAGCCCAGAGTGCCAAACGTTCCTTTCTGAACCGACTAGAAACTAGCTCCAAACCTTGACTTTACCTGCGTTTCTGCACTGCCAACTGCCACCCTGCTCGTGTCCTCCTGGCGCCGGCTTTCGTTCTGCACCGCTTCGGTCCAAGCTGGAGTCCAAGGCCCGTGTCGCAGGGCTAAAACACCATGGCAGTGAAGGACGGATTGGGCCCGCGGCCCGTATCCCAGACTGCCAAACGTCACTTTCTGAACCGACTAGAAACTAGCTCCAAACCTTGACTTTTCCTGCGTTTTTGCACTGCCAACTGCCACCCTGCTCGTGTCCTCCTGGAGCCGGCTTTCGTTCTGCACCGCTTCGGTCCAAGCTGGAGTCCAAGGACCGTGTCGCAGGGCTAAAACACCATGGCAGTGAAGGACGGATTGGGCCCGCGGCCCGTATCCCAGACTGCCAAACGTCACTTTCTTAACCGACTAGAAACTAGCTCCAAACCTTGACTTTTCCTGCGTTTCTGCACTGCCAACTGCCACCCTGCTCGTGTCCTCCTGGAGCCGGCTTTCGTTCTGCACCGCTTCGGTCCAAGCTGCAGTCCACGGACCGTGTCGCAGGGCTAAAACACCATGGCAGTGACGGACGGATTGGGCCCGCGGCCCGTATCCCAGACTGCCAAACGTCACTTTCTGAACCGACTAGAAACTAGCTCCAAACCTTGACTTTTCCCGCGTTTCTGCATTGCCAACTGCCACCCTGCTCGTGTCCTTCTGGAGCCGGCTTTCGTTCTGCACAAACTCTTCGCCCCTTCTGGCATCTTGTTGCTAGTAAGGCCTCCTCTGACGCGCTCCCCCTGCTGACGGCAGGGGTCGGCGGATATACATATCCTCCTGAGCCAACTACCCAGTTTAAAAAGTGGGCCAAAATTGAAAAACATACCTACTGTGTGATGAAGCGAAAAGGTTATCTAGGCATAATATGTTATAATTCAAATATCTATATTGACAGTGAATATATATATATATATATACATATATATAGAACTAGTTCATGGATTTATACTGTAGAACAAAGGATTTGCCAAATTTGTCGCTTTGAAGTCACTTGATGGCATGTTGCTGCAAAGTATCCCTAATACATCCTGCAACCTGAACTTCCCATGTTTGTTCATGACAAACTCCAAGCAATGACCGGTTCCATTGACATTTGGGGATGGCAGCTATAGCGAGCCATGGCCCGCGGTGCCATCGCAGCTGCCTTGGTTCTGGGGGCAATTGGAGGTGGTTCCCACGTGGGTTCGTGGAGAACCAGAGTGCTCCATTCCATCCAGGGGTTAATCATCGTTTTCTCTCTTAAATGGCCATAAGTGCGGGTATACTAACCATTTTTGGCAGTGGGCAGCAAGCAAAGATCTGGCTTAAAAGCAGGATGAGATCATTGGCCAACTTCCCCATGTAATTTGGAGTGTTGTGGGGGAAATCGCAAAAGTGGCCAACATGTCAACAACATGTCAAGCGTTTGAAGTCCTCGACTTTGCCACCACCACCACCACGACCACCACCACCACCAGCACCAGCATCA
>CAMXCT020003077.1:0-72500 GCA_947184155.2 Cladocopium goreaui | reverse complement strand
CTCAATGCTGTGTGTCTCCAGTCTTGGCTCAAAGCTCAATGAATCTACTTGGATGTGTATGCCAGTTAAGTAGTCGATAGCCTCAGTGATGGGAAGTCCCAGCGCCTTATCCCATCCCAAGGTATGTCCCCAACATTTCATGTCTTGATAAGCCTCCTTCATATGGATTGATGGTGGTACACAGCCCAGTTCCAGGAGTAAGTGCTTGGAGGGTCACCACACTTACTGAAAGTAGATTTTAATCATGTTCGGCAACTTGCCATTTCCTTTGCTGGTTACCGTCTACTTCTTGCAATTTCCCATCATACTCCATCCTGCTGGTTTGTTATATAAATGTATACCTATACAGTCACCGACAGAATTATGGAAAAAAAAACGTTTCAATTTACAGGCGCCGCCTGTCTATGATAGAAAAGTTACGAACCTTTTTTTTTCCATAATTATTGTTTCCATAATTATTTTTTCCATAATTCTGTCGGTGACTGTATGTCCATCGATTCGCAATTTGAATGCATTTTAAGGGGGAATATTGGATTATAGAAAATTTGTGTCTAAAGATCTGGTATATGCCCCTAAGTCTTCCATTGATATACATAATATCATGTGATGTTCGCAATTTGAATGCATTTTAAGGGGGAATATTGAATTGTAGAAAATATGTGTCTAAAGATCTGGTATATGCGAGTAAAACGTGCCATTGATATACATAATATCTGGTATATGCCACCAATTGGGTTGATACTACATACTTGCATTTGCATACATATTTCCATAACCCCCCAAAAAAAACGGGTTTGAATTGTGGATCCATGACATGTCCAACAGGTGGAGCCCCAAACATTAATTATGGAAAAAAACATATGGAAAAACCGGTCAATCTGCCCTAGCCCCCTGATTTCACAGGAAAAATCAATTATGGAAATAATGGCCACCTCCAAGAATTATGGAAAAAAAAGGTTCGGATCACTTCCGGGATATTTTGAACCCTTATGGGGAAAAATCCAATTATGGAAAAATCGGACGCAGGCGCCGCCTGTCTAAGTTGAACGTTTTTTTTTCCATAATTCTGTCGGTGACCATAATCCTATTTATATATATATGTATAAATATAGGTATAAAAAACACAGCGCATGGACATGGACATATATACATATAAATATAATATATATATATATATATATATATCACAACATATGTTTATATATCATCATGTTATACTACATATGTATATATATTATAGATGCCGTATATCATTATGTCTCCCAGGGGTTTCCTGCTAACGTCGCTTGACAGGTGGAGCAACACGCTGCATTTTTAGCGATTCGCCGGAGTACGGATTTCAGGTGGCCACCAGTGATGTGACTGTTGGAACTTTAGTTGTTTTATGGCCCAGAAATCTAGCTTTAGGATATTTTAATAAACAACTATATTGTTGGAACTATAGTTGGAACTTTAGGATCCTTTAGTTGGATTTTAGTTGGAACTTTAGTTGGTTTTAAGATATTTAAAACATGATTTGAGTTGGATTTCGTAGGTTTCCAACACTGAAAAAAAAACATGAATCTACCTCTAGCTGCTTTGAACCATAAATCCAGTTTTAAACCATCCAACTGGGTTAACGTGGTCACCATGGTGACATGACCAATGCGGATAGCTATTGAACAAACCAAATTTGCTGTCTTCTGAAAGCACATCATATCGGGTGTCAAAAGTGTCAAATATCTATGTTTTTCCAAGCATACAGAAGGGATGATTGAGATGACTTTGCAGATTCTTTGGGATAGGTTAAAATGGCTTAAAACCATCAGTCGCAGATATGTAGTTGTTCTGTTTCCTGGGCTTAGGTCTTTCCCCCCAGCTGAGAGGTGCCCGAACCATGTCAAGCCAGATCCCCATGTTGGTTGCTACTTAAATCTAAAACGTTCCCAGTTTTGTTGGTGTTGAAATCCCTTTGTTTTCACACATTGGGTTGAATTTGATTGGATTTTCAACCATCAAATTTGTTATTATACCCATGCGATACCAATGATTTAGAGTCTCATATTCTCCTCGAAAGCTATGAGTAGTTTCAAAATGTCCAGTTAGTTCATGCTTTCGTAAACGCGGGCTCCAGGCTCCACATTATAGAAAATCATTCAAGTTTCGGGCATGAATATGGAGAAACCAATGACCCTGCACCGAGGTGGAAAACGCTAGTTCCCCTTCTGGTTTATCAGGTGTTCAAGACTTATATCCTTCACCGGTCGTTAGATTATGTCAGATTTATCTTTGGTTGGTGGTTTGGAACATTTTTTACTTTTCCATATATTGCTTGGCACGTGATACTACCCTCTACCAAGCACTAAATGGAGGTTTCCTAAGTCCTGGGGGTACCCCCCAATCATCATCAATCATCCAAATTAGACAGTTTTCGATCGTTTTAGTATTAAAAACCATGGTGACTTGGGGGTACCATTTTAGTATATTGTACCCATATGCTCCATGTTTGGAATATTTACCAACATTTTAGTATTGAAAGGCATGGTTTTCCCAAGAAATCAATGGGAATTCAGCAGGTGATTCCCGGCTCCTCGGAGAAGTTGTTGCTCTTCTTCCAGGGCGGCGGGGCTTGTTTTAACGACGTCAGCAGTCGCGAGGCCGAAGCTTGGCTCTTGGAAGATTAAAAGAAGGTACTGTAGTGTTTAGTAGTCTTTAGTAGTTTGTAGTCTTTAGTAGTTTGTAGTCTTTAGTAGTCTTTAGTAGTCTTTAGTAGTCTTTAGTAGTGTTTAGTAGTCTTTAGTAGTTTGTAGTCTTTAGTAGTCTTTAGTAGTCTTTAGTAGTCTTTAGTAGTCTTTAGTAGTCTTTAGTAGTCTTTAGTAGTCTTTAGTAGTCTTTAGTAGTCTTTAGTAGTCTTTAGTAGTGTTTAGTAGTCTTTAGTAGTCTTTAGTAGTGTTTTGTAGTGTTTCGTAGTGTTTAGTAGTCTTTAGTAGTGTTTTGTAGTGTTTCGTAGTGTTTAGTAGTCTTTAGTAGTCTTTAGCGGTTTTTATTAGTATTTAGTAGTCTTTAGTAGTCTTTAGTAGCCTTTAGTAGTGTTTAGTAGTCTTTAGTAGTCTTTAGTAGTGTTTAGTTGTGTTTAGTTGTGTTTGGTTGTGTTTAGTAGTCTTTAGTAGTGTTTAGTAGTCTTTAGTAGTCTTTAGTAGTGTTTAGTTGTGTTTGGTTGTGTTTAGTAGTCTTTAGTAGTGATTAGTATTCTTTAGTAGTCTTTAGTAGTGTTTTGTAGTATTTCGTAGAGTTTAGTAGTCTTTAGTAGTCTTTAGTAGTCTTTAGCAGTCTTTAGTAGTCTTTAGTAGTCTTTCAGTAGTCTTAGTAGTCTATTAGTCTTTAGTAGTCTTTAGTGGTGTTTCGTAGTGTATTGTAGTGTTTCGTAGTGTTTAGTAGTTTTTAGTAGTCTTTAGTAGTCTTTAATAGTTCGTAGTCTTTAGTAGTTAGTAGTGTTTAGTAGTTTTTAGTTGTGTTTGGTTGTGTTTAGTAGTGCTTAGTAGTGCTTAGTAGTGTGTAGTTGTGTTTAGTAGTCTTTAGTAGTGTTGTTTAGTAGTATTAACAGTATTTAGTAGTCTTTAGTAGTGTTTAGTAGTTTTTAGTAGTGTTTAGTAGTGTTTAGTAGTGTTTTGTAGTCTTTAGTAGTCTTTTTTAGTCTTTAGTAGTATTTTTTGTTTGGTAGTGTATAGTAGTCTTTAGTAGTGTTTAGATGAGTATGTTGGTTTGGTAGTGATTTGATGTGATTAGTATGTTTAGTATGTTTAATCTACCTGGATTTACTTTGGCTATAGTTACTATTATAAAGAAATTGCAGACCTTGAAAGAATCTTGATATACCAGTAACTATACCTTGGTATGTCAGAGGTCCTGCTTTTTTGGATCTACATGACAGCAACAGTAAGGAAATGCGGGGTTCAAAATGGTCACATATATATGTCATATATATATATACAATTTAGCTCGGCTACAGTTTCAATGACACATCACGAATTATTTGGAAGATATCTCGTTTTTTTACCCATGTAACTGTTGGGGAGCAAACTGCTTGCTTAATTACACTAATTCATGGTGCATTTTTGGGGCTCTCAGCAGCAAAGATGAGACTGTACAAAAAATACAAGAAGACAGTTCAACAGACCTTGGGATTGTTCTTTGGGAGTGTTATACTCTCAGGTGTCAATCTGTTTCAATGAGGATCACTTGCGTGCTGACCAAAGATCCTACGTCTTCGCATGGCTCAGAACGGGTACCAAAGGTCCCACGAATTGAGTCACTTCAATACTGGGCAATATGATTTGCTGGTTGGTGGTTTGGAACATTTTTTTATTTTTCCATATATTGGGAATAATACTCCCATTTGACTAATATGTTTCAGAGGGGTTGAAACCACCAACCAGTTTGAATTAATTTGATAACCCCAATTCGTTCCAAAGCGTCACATGCTGAGGAAGTGAATTCGTGTTTAAGTAGATGGTAGATTGATGAGAGTCAATGTTTCCGGTAAGGGAGTCCGTTGGCCCCTGTCTTTATTAATGATGGGTTGAAGCAACCAACCAGTCGATTCTTGATTGGTGTTTCCTTTTAAGTTAATTTGCCCTGCTTCATCCACAAGATGAACGACTCTCTTGGCCCAGCTGTCCCTGGCTGCTTCGCTTGAGGATTCTGCGCCCTGCCTGTCACATTTGGTGCTTCAACCACTCTTTGGCATTTTCAATCGCGAGAAGGTCTCGAATCCTTTCCGTGACTACACCATTGCGGCTGGGCCTGGTAGAGCTGAGGCGTTTGTGAATGTTTGGCTCTGAGAATGATGGGCCGAGATGGGCCCTAAGAATTGTAGTTTAATAATATAGTTTCATGAGAATATGATGATTTGGGGTACCATTTTTCAGTCAACCAAGTGGTTTTGCCCTCGCTTTCCTCACACAAATTGCCATGGATTGGGGCGCCAGCATTTGGAAGAGATCGCTGGCGAGATTGTTGGTGAGATCGCTAGCTTGTAGTTTCACATGTTTCGCACGTTCCAATTTGTCAATGATGCTGAAAATTATATACGACCAAGTAAGTGATAGCATTGGGATGGGCAGCTCAAGCGCCAACCCAATGATTTGTTGATTTGTCATTCAATCGACAGTTTGATGGTTTGGGTTCGCACGCCTTTTCCAATCTGATTCGGTCTTAAAATAAGTTAAACTTGAGTACTGGTATGGCTCAAATGAGGTGCAAAAGGCACAACTGTTGCATGTCCGTTTTTTTGTGTGTGGTATCAGAGCACTTTCGATGCATTTTGTTGTTTCATGATTTTGATATACCATTTGGTTATTTAACAGTTCGGCATGGAAAATCACCATTTTTAAGAACGGTAAACCATCTATTTCTATGGGCCATGTATACCATGGCTATGTTAGTCATAACCAGAGGGTAGTTTCAAGCGATATGCGATGTGAACTGATCAGCCCCTGGGTCTCTACCGTCCAGAAAGGTTCATGTCAATTACTGCAGCGGCGACCTCCATGTCGGCTGCTTGGCGGGAAGCCGCCGGCACTGGGAGATATGGATCGCAGGTGGAACATGGGAGATTGAAATGATGTTCATTCAGCTGTCAGATTTGAGATTGATCATGATTGATCATTGTTTTTTAAGTTACTGGTATGTTTATTGTTTCCGAGGTGTCGAAAGTGCCAACCAGAGAATCCTGACTCGGGACACTTCCTGTCAGAACTTATATTGACCTAAACGCTCAGCAGCAGCCTCCAGAATCTTCCAGAATTGGGGTTCAAGGAACTTTTTCAGATGGGAGAAGCTATTGAACTGTAAAACTCATGGTTTCCTCGTAGCAAAAGTGGAAGTGAAATCAGTGATTGATCCAAGACGTTTGATCTGGTCAGCTTCAGCAGGCGGTGCCCCCAATAGTAAACCTCCAATTTCCGAGGGCTAGAAACCCATTTCTGGACATTGCAGATGGTTTATTGCCATATAGGTTTACCACGTTAATATGTAATATATATATATATACATATGTAGGTGTATATATATATATATATACATATTATATATATATATCTCTATTTATACATATTACATATATATATATAATATATATATATATACAAATTATATATATATATACATATTACATATATATATAATAAACACGTCTACATATATATATTTAATTTTACACCATTATGAGCCCATTGTTGTAGATCAACCACTATTCTACCCTAGCCGTCCGGCGATCGAGGCAACGTGCTCCGCTGGTACTTGGACCGCCAGCTGCAACGGGTGGAGCAGCGCGGCTATGTCAATGCCTTGGCGGGCGTGAAATGGGCAAGGCCCCGGGGATTTTTACGGGATAGGGAAATCATGGGATGTTTATGGGATTTCAATGGGAAAACAATGATTTAATGGTGATTCAATTACCACACATGATTCTCAATGGGTTGGTTTAAGGGATAATCAGGAAACCACAGATTTTCCCATGAAATATGGAATTTTCTTGTAAATTGTCCCTGAAACCAATTCGTTGAATCATGACCCCGGATGGAATAAACCATGGTTTATGAGAGTTAGGGGATACTCCCCCACTAGTCATGTCATCTGTTACTGTTCATGATACTTAAATGGTACCCCCAATTAATTAAACAACATTTTGGGTGTATTGATCCAGGGTTGACATTAGTTGGAAGAATTAATAGGGCCAATGTGGTTAACACAAAAGGTGGAAAATTAAATGGGTAATGGAAAATAATGCCAACCAATTTGAATTTTCCGATGGTGGCAATTTGCAGTTTCTGGTCATATTATATAATGTGGTAAATCCAATGTTATTAATAATGAGCCATCCGCTCTTAATCCATAATCCATAAAGGGTTGGTTTACAGCATCCCCAAATTGGATGTTGTTTATTGGGTTGGCTGCATCACAAGGCTAGATGATGTACCGGTCCGTATGCATTGTCTGCCCGTTTGCAGGAAGAATGTGGGGCAGTTGTCATCGCTGATTGTTGCAGGTGCTGGGCGGGCGGGCTTGGAACTTGTGAGCCCATCAAGCAGATTCGGTAGAGACTGTCATTGTGTCTTCTATTATACTATATAATTACATATTTTACATATGTTTTCAAATTATATATATATATATAAGTACTATATATATATATATATATTACGTGTGTTGTCAAATTCGAAAAATTATATTATATATACATAATAATTTATTCTATACACCGAGGAGGTTGTACTGGCCTGGTTTTTGCGACCTTTTCGGTCCTCAATGGTATTCTAAATGAATGTCGATGTCACCACCGAGGTGGAGAAGGACATCCCCAGTATGGTTAGTGGTTTCCTAAACAGGGCCACCTCAAATTTCAAATCATCCAAAAGCATGATTTGGAGAAACTGGAGTACCCATGATTATAGTATATATGGGTCTCAAAATTGTTCATGGGTACTCCAAATCATCAAAAATATTGAGATCCAGGATTTTTGGAGTACCTATTTTAGGAAACCTACATATATACTATTCCATGTTTTTGTTGCAACTGCAAGACACCGCCAGATACAAACCGAAGAATGACGAGACAACTTCCAAGAAATGGTGGTGGAGCGATTTAGCACTCAAACGCTCGCAACCATTTAGCTGATCAGCCGTAGCAACCGCAACCAACCAGCCTTGGAATGACTTGTCCTTTGCCTCTGGATTCCCAAGCTTGGGTTGGTGACGTATATACGTATTATTGATAATAGAAGTGATAATGATAAAAGTAACAAAAATACTACAAACAATAATTATTAGCCATCATTGTCATGATGACCATAAGAACGATATCAAATACATGCCAATTAGTGTATCTACAATTGTAATATAATTTGTGTCAATTACACTAATAATACTACAATTGGTATCACTGAGTGTTAATCTTGTATGCCTTCCCGATGGTGCTGCACCGTGCCTGGAGTCCACGTTGATCCCAATGTTCGCCATATTTTGGAAGATCATTGATGTGGGTAAAACAATGCCATAAACCATCCCCCAAATCACCATAAGTAGGTGATATAAACCATTCCCAGTCATGGGTGGTTTATGACTGTTTTACCCACAATATTAACATTATGTTTTTAGGTTTCGGAACTGTTCAACTGCAAGATCCATATATCTACATATCCATATATCTACATATCCATAATTTATATCATATTATATCTATTCTATATCTATTATCCATATATATTTACATATCCATAAAAGTTGGAAGATATCACCTCCAGGCTCATCCACTGGTGCCCTGGGGGCGCAGTTGTGGATGGAGACCATTCTGCAGACTTTCAGCAGCCCAGATCCAATGGGAAATATGGGACACCCCGGGGTGTGGTTAGATATGTTTAGTCTAACTGAGTAACTGGGGATGGTAAACATACCCCACCCATAAAATGGTGATGACTTGTGGATGGTTTATTGGGTGCACCACGTTACTTGTAGGGTGTTGACGATCCAGTGGTGGTGCCAGCCCACAGAATTCGTCAGGTTGAGTGTTAAGTCATTCGTTCTTTTTTGGGGGGATGATAAGTTTGACATAATTTGGCACTGATTGTCTCAATATGTCAACATACACTGTTACAGTGGTATACCATGTGCATTCATATATAGTGATGCTGTGTGCATAAATACATTATATATATATATATATTTACACATATTATTATAATATAATTATGTACAGTATATATATATATATTGTGTACCAAGTATATGCATATACACACTGTACATACACCTACAGCATTTAATTATTAAGATTCATTCTTACATTGAGATCATTGAGCAGAAGACCTGCCGGACATCTGTTTTGAACCCCCTGCGCACTATGGGGGAAAAGTTCGGGGCACTATGCAGAGTCGCAGTAAATAGCTGGAAATCATGAAACATCTCAAATCTCAAATCTGATATCCGGTTGGTGGTTTGGAACATGTTTTATTTTTCCATATATTGGGAATAATCATCCCAACTGACTAATATTTTTCAGAGGGGTTGAAACCACCAACCAGATATGTTTTAAAATTGAACTTACACATTTTGGCTTTCACCATGGGATTATCTAGCAGAATCTAGCACATTGTTTGTTTGATGTTTGTTGCCATCGCCAACTCATTTTTTTGTTTGAAACAACACACAAAGAATCCCACGGTTTATCGCCATGATCTCCATTTTGTTTCCGTGGGAATGCTGGGATGGCACTGATGAATGTCACTGACAGTGACAGTGAAACGTGAAGAGTGAACCCGTGTGGCCAAAATCCTGGGAAAACAGGGGGGAAGCAGACAGCCTTTTTTTCCATTTTTTCTGGTAGATCCACCTACGAGTTTCCCTACCATCTGACGCTCATGATGGCCATTAATCCCACTCGATTTTTCCGTGTATGAATGTCAATCCCGGATTCATACACCCATGGTGTATTTATTTGGGTGGGTATCCTCCAATCAGTGATACTATGATACTCAATTGGTACCCCTCCCATCCAGCGTTGACAAACAATGATTACCTTCTGGTTATTTTTCACGTAGCTATCGAAGATCACCGTTGTTTTTAGGTAGATCATGGTAGATCATCAGAAATCATCACTAAAATCATTGAACTAAATGGGTCATTTTCCACAGCCATCAACCATCATCAACCAAGGTTACCAGGCCGCAGCCCTATTGATGGACTCCGATATGGCCATCCTCCCGAGCCGTACGGAGGGCCCTCTGCTAAAAGGTGCAGCTGGACTATTTGGGTGGAAATTGGGTACCAGATGTTCATTTAATGAAACTGGAGACCACTAGACCATCCTGGCTCCCATTTTCTGAAAATGACCTCTTTTGGTTTGGAAAGTGATGCACCAGTGGATTTATCGATACCCTATTTTCGACCCATTTGGGGATATCTAATAAGCAAGCAGGATTTCATGGGATCGGATAGGGGTATTTTTCATGACTCGAATGATTTCAAGAAATTTTAGGGGTGTGTTTGAAAGGTTGATCCAAATTGCCATCACTTGGGCCTATATCAAAACCTAAGTTTATGCTACCTAAACGGGCGAGGGTTTGAAACCTACCCGTCAAACGGGCATCGAATAATACCTGTCGAGGGGAGATCGCCAGTACCCGTCAAATGGGAATGTTCAGTATCTGTTAAGTTGCTTGCGGGCCCCTTTTCAGTGGGTCCTGTATGTTCAGTTTGGAAGAAGCGTTTTGTGGCTTGGGGGCAAATTATAAAACGCTTGTGAGACATAGGGCCTGTAAATATGTGGAAAATCGCTTCTTCCAAAATTCCCATCTTGCTTTCCCATTTTTAATCGGGCACTATTTGTTCAATATTTTGAAGGTATAATCACTTACACAACCCTTACATAAACCTTATATATATATATGGGAAGCACTGAGGCTGCGGGACCAGACCTCGCTGTTTTGAATTCCGGGAGTCTGGGCACATTCACCCCTGCTTCAGTTTCGTCAGTGGAAATCGTGTTTTCACCATCTTTTCTGTGGTGCCACACAGCCATCCATCTTCTCTTCGTCCGGTCTTCCCGGTGGATTTACCAACCGTCCAGGCTTTGGTGCGTGCGACACGGGGCTGTTTGAATCGGACGCAAAGCAGAAGTGTGCCGCTGGAGAACTGACCATCCAGGTCCGAACGGATGGCTGGGACATCCCCAAACTAAATGGAAGGGGTTGGTAAGAAATTCAAAAGGAAATTTGGGAAAAATATTCAAATGCTGTTTTTGGTTGGTATTACTGGCCTTTTGCTACGTGTGATTACCGGAGGTTGGGTGGCTGTTTGATCCACCAAAAGGCTGTTTTTACTGGGTACAACCAATATGCAACACCTTTTTCCCTTTCCTCCAATGTGAACCAAAATAAAGTAAATTTAAACAAAACCCTAGTGAACTGTATTAGAATAATTTTTGGATTTTTTTTCTGAGGTATTTGACATTATTTGACAATTAGGGTGATGGGACCAAGTTGGCTGGTGCGTCCATATTTATCATAAAAAATGGATCGTACTCTGGCGAATGATGAATTTTAGAAAACAGACAATGAACAAAAAAAGTATTGCATAATTTAGCTAGGTGTATCAACTAATGAATCTGGTTGGTGGTTATATTTTGCTGTTTACTTCCAATTTTTTCGAATGATCGTGACGAGCATACGGAAGCCTTTGTGGAACTGACAATCGGGCGCACCTTTGTCAATCCATACGGCCATTGATTGTTTGTGACGGACAATTGACGGGAAAACATTAGTTTTAGAACCACAAAATGTCGCAAATATGTATATATATATATGTATTTCCAAGTATAGGTATAGGGGTTATCCATTCAGTTTCGATTTTTTGGAGTAGTTACTTATAACAACATATAATAATTTCAGTTATATACCTTTTGATTTGAACATTTACAACACATACCAGATCTACTTGTGAAGTGTCCGGTCAGAAAATTGGATAACATCCGTTCGCATTTGTGGAGGTTGCAAGGTGAGGGCGAAGGTATTGGCCGACAGTTTGTTTCTGGTGTGCTACCCTCCAGTAGACAAAGGGAGTTCACTGTTACAAATTGTGAGTTCACCATTAAACATGGGGATTTCATGGGATATTGATGGGATACCCTCCGGTAGTTTAACACTTTGGCTATGGAAAGCATGACCCATTCAGTTCAGTGACTTACCTTATGAAAAAATCACAAAGAGTTTCCAGATCGCACGTTCGTCATTACCAGGGGATAGTTCCAAACGCGTCAGCTGCAGTTCATTGGGGGTGAAGATTCAAGACCTAAAAACTAAAAAACAATGATGTTTTGATATGTCTTGCATGTGCGGTATTCAAAACATCCAATGAAGTATCATTACTGTTGCATATAATTACTAAACACTAGCCAGTTGTCATTTGCTATCCAAATTTTCGGTTGCCAAGTTCAACTCATACTCAACCAGCACAGATTTACGATTGGTACTGTCGAAAGGGGTATTGGAGATCTCGCTTAGCTGGTTGGGAAAGGAGAAACTCATCCGAATGGTTTACTGTATCTATGGTACAGCTTTAAACCAACAACCATGCAAGATCGTTTTGTTTCATTGTATTCACTTCTGTTTGCTTCGATCTCTGATGTTGCAAGTTAAATCAAGGTAGGTTATCTCTCCTGGAATTTGATAATTGCGATACTTCACAATACTTCATTTTGATCTAGATTATCCATGATTATGCCCATTGTTTTTTGGATCATCTCCGCATTTTTTCCAAGCTGACCATCAGGCGGTGCTGGAACAGACGATGGCTAGACATAAGGAAGTGACTATGGCAGCCATCAGCTCACTACAGGATCGAATGCAGCCGCCTGGCCCTATGAGTGTGGGCTAGTTGTGGTATGTATGCTGTTTGTATACATATTATATACATTCGATATTATGAGGGTACAATAGATATACGGATAGATATGGTGGCTGGATGTGGCTGGTAGTCTCACTGATTATGTTGAATGATGGTTGATGAATATTGATCGAGTATGGATACCTGTTTGTCATCAATCAAGGAGAATCAACAAATATGTTTATCCTGTCAACTATCTTGGGTAAAAACAAGTCTCCCCCCCCAAGAAACTTGTTTCTTGCAATGTTTACTGGGTTTATTGCCCTTGTTTGAGGCTTAATTCAATGTACCTAATGGGGCCCCTTGAGAAGAGCTTACAAGTCATGACTGCTTCAGCTGCTGAGGGTGCGTTTCTACAATGCTGTGTGCATGGCAGAGATGCTACCCGCAGATTTGACCCCCTATGACTTTGAGAGGAAGTTGATGACGAGGTTGCGGGCGCTCAAAGGATGGAAGCTATGGAGAATCCCTATGGAAACCATGAGAATAGGATATCTGCGAAATGGAGAATTTTCATGGTAGGGAGCGGAGGTAACAATTGTGGCATGGGATGATTTGAGAACATGTTCCTACACCAAAAAACAGATTTCAATGTTTTTTTAGAAAAACTATTCATAGACTCACCTTTTGCATATCAGGGGTTATTTTGTTTGTGGTTTCCACCCTTGGTGTTGCTCCATGTCCAGGTTGGAAGGATACAATCGCTATCCGAATTTCGTCCCTTAGCTGTGAAAGGCTGAGGTCCATCTGGACATGCATTGGGGAACCCAATAGCAAACCATCCCGGAAGTCACAATTGTTGCGGGTGCTGGGTTGACCGTCCCCAAACGGTAGCTTTACGGTAGTGGGTTCTGTTTTCTCTCAAAACTATGAATTGTTATCTTCAAGTTCAAGGATTTTGCCAATATCTTTGTTGAACAAACCAACTCTAGGAGTGATGTTCCAACAATATTCTAGTTTGTCTTCCACAACAAGAATATATCTGGTCGGTCCTCATTATCGGAACATCAAACCCAACATGATTCTGGTTGGTGGTTCGGAACATTTTTCCATATATTGGGAATAATTCCAACTGACTTTCATATTGTTCAGAGGGGTTGAAACCACCAACCAGGATTGGAACACGCAGCTGTCTTCGTTCAGTCGTGTCCCAGGTGACATATCTGGTGCCCGGCGACCGCAACTACTTTCTGCCACTCGAGGCCTGGACCCCCGGAATGAAGGAAGCTCACCCTTGGAAATTGTCCTAAGCATTGAGTTCAGAATTGATTTTAGAATATTGAAAAGATGTGAAAAGATCAATATTCGTGGTTAATATTTCAATTATCAATATAGTATTATGAAGTTTGATGATGCTTCATGCCATTTCACCCGACCCAAATCCACTGTACATTCGCATCAATCCCTGAGGCATTCTTCGGCGAAGCTGCGCTGCCGCAGTGGCTTTCGACCCTTCCGGACAGATTTCAACCGTCGCCATGTCCACTGCGAAGCGGTTGGGATTTTCTTGTGCCAATGACATGGCTGCAAGGATTTTAATGCTAGTAGTGTTTTTTTACCGTATCAATACGTCATTATATCCGTATATCACATTCATCAAAGCATTGTTTGCTTATAGTTAAATCATTGCATCACTGTAAATCACTGTATTAGCACATATACTCGTATCATTATCATAAGATCATTTTATCATTGCATATATAATCATTTCATCTCTCATAGTTTTTTATTTTAGATATCCCCACCAAAGTTTAAACACATTCCCATCATCTCAAAAAATCGTCACGTAGGAGCTGGCTGGGCAACAGATCAGCAGCTTTTGCAGCGGGAAGTGCGGCACGTTGAGCAGCAAAAGTTTCATGTTGACGTCGCATCCTGCGCCTTGGACCCAAATTGGCTCCGCCCAAACAACCAGATACCCTGCTGTTGTCCCCAAATAGCTGGAATTTCTGGACATGTTCCCTTCAAAATATGGTTTCACAGTTTCATACCTGTTTTTTGCAACAGATATGGCATGATATGGTGATTCTGAATAGCATCAAAAGAGAAATTGGGATTCAAACAAAAGATGCCCCAGGATTCCAGGCCGTGAGAGGGGAAATCCAGGCACCATGCAATCGTGTTGAGATGAAGGATCCAGTTTCTTTCCCATGAATGCCTGACGTTTGGGCCTTACAAACCTGAGGTAAACCAGAAAGGAGAGCTGCCCAAAGTGTTTTGGCAGCACTTTGTTTGAGGCTTGACATGGTTTGACCACCCTGCGCAGAGTTAGACTCTTTAAACAAAGTCGCAACATGCGCAGCATCAAAACCAGTTGCATCCTTTTTTTTGCAACGAACCATCCAATTTGTTTGGGGATCAATCCCCAAGTGTCTAACAACACGGGATTTCAAAAACATGATCCACAAGATCTCCCCCAAGAGATTCCCAAGTGATGAGTTGTTGCCCTACGTTCCCAGGAGTCAGCTCCCAGCGGAGAAGCGAAGTTGATCCAAGTGCCAGAGCTCTCCAGGTTGCCATGGTGGAGCTCCTGGTACCTTGATGAAAAGAATGGATGGACCAGGCCGTAGCATATTTTTAGGTCATTTATATGTCATGTTGTCCATGTGTCCCAAAGAACTAAGATCTACATGAATTTACAAATTTGATCTATGGTAGTCATGTTGTGGTTGTGTTTTTGAACAAAAAGAGGTATAGATTGGGAAGTGCAAATCGCCGTGAGTAGGCAGCCAGGGTACCCCCGGTTTTGGAGCACGGGCGCAATTTTTGGATCTACAATAAAAAGATGGGGCAGAAAGAGACCAAAGGTATCTTCAGGTATCGTAAGGTATCTTAGGGTCGGGTTTAAGGGGAAACCTAAGATATGTCCTGAAGACCCAGCCTGATGCCATAGTCCCATGCCATTTGAGTTCGATTCGGGGTTGACAAGTTTGGGTTTGATCAGAAATAGGGTAGACCCTCAAAATTTGCCACTGGAAAATTTGGAAGATGGGGAATTTCTTCCTTGGGAATTGAGAGTAGCCGCCAGGTACCATGTTGCACTTCTTTCTGTGGCCTTGGCCCTTTGCATAGGCCGGGGCTTTTTTTAACGCCAATCCAGCCCAATGTTTGTGTTTCATATGGTCTCATCCAACAAAGTGATTACGATTCCCCATTGATTTTCAAACATATGGGGATGGGTCAAAACAAAACCTATTATTGTCATGTTTTGGGGAGATCAGCATCCATAAATCCCAGCTATTTCAAGGTACCACGCTTTTTAATTTTGACCCATAAGACATATCGTTTTCAGGGCGGAGGCAGAGTTTCTGCTCAGAGATACTTCGTCTCCAGGTGCTTTCCTGGATCGCAGATCTCCAAGCAGCTACAGTGCAAGCCGCTCCTTCAGCGAGGAGCGCGGGCTTCGGACTTCGATTCTGGCAACGCACTTTTTTGTCGAAGTGGAGGGCAGGAAATGGTCCTAGATGATGGTGAGATGTTTCTGGGAATTTCATAGCAATTGATGATGAACCATGGGATAGATTGGGGTTAGAACTTCAACCCTATATGTCATTCAGTTAGGTAAATTATCGATTTTGCTGACCTGACCATGTCATACAAACTTTGGATTTGAGAATTGTCACAACTTGCCAAAAGTCAGGGATTCAAACAACTTCGCAGTCTGGCTTTCACATTTTTTTTGCACCTCTCACTTGCCGAACACGCTTGGAGTCAAAGCAGAATGATACATGATATCATCCCCAGCGCTTGTAACAGGATGACTTTTCGGATGAAGACAAGATTTGAGAATTGCAATGAGGCGCATGGCAGCCGATCCATTTTGAGGAAGACATCAAAATCATTTGGTTATATTAAAAATATGATATGATATAGAACTTAAAGAACATCACAGGAATTCCCACGAAGCGCATAGTGGATAATTGATGCTGTAATTGATTATTTCTTGTATTGAAGCGGACAACTTGCGGCTCAACGATTTGAGCCAGTCTCATTTCATGACAAGTGGTATCGCTAGTGGAATGGAAGAAAATTTTGAAGAGAATGTCGACGTCGGACCAAAACTGCCCAGCGAAATGAATCTCTCTGTGCCAACGGTGGACTAGCTAGGTATATATATAATTCACAAATCCCCAAGTTTTTGTAAAAACAAAGAACTGAGCCTAGTCTACAAAGTAGAACAGGAACACAGCATCATTGTGGCAACCAATATCAACCAGTTTATCCCCGGTGGCAATCAGTTCATCCTCGGTTGTAAGATCCTAGACTAAATTCAGCGTCCAATTCTAAAACATGGATTTCTTCAATGACGGTGAAATGACATTATCTTCATGTATCAATGACCATGGGAGCTGATCATATTCTGAATATTAATGGTGACCTGGTCGTGGATTGATCGCATGGCCACAGATTGAGCTCGCCATGAAGCAACAAGCACCTGACAGGTGTTAAGAACCCGTGCGCTACCTGGCTTCGCCAAAGATGTGAGGGAAAAAAATGCGAGGAACTTGCGGCAAAGGCTTAGCCCACACAATCGGATTTGAAGCAACCAAGACTAAGATATACCAGGTGGAGATTTCAGCAGCAAATGTGGAATTCGGTGACTAGTAACATTTAGTAACTGCTTGGGAACTGGGCTACAATCCCGTGCTTTGAAATAGGCCAAGCCCAGACATTGGGGACTGATAAATTTCTGGGTATATGCGTCGTATATTCTGGGTTAATGATCACCTATATCTGGAATGATCCTCCAATTACGGATCTAACTCAAATCGTAGAATGAGGTGCTGTACTTACGTACCCCTTTCAGAGAGGATTCCATGGAAATCCAGGGGAGTCCAACCCCTCATTTTAGGGATTACCCGGAAGGCTAAAAAAGGAAGGCTGATAAAGCGACTTCATGTGATCGCAAGCCAAAGGTACCTCTTGTCATCCATGTTGAAAGCTTGCTACCAAGCCTTTATAAATACCCAGAATTGATGGTTTGCCTAAGGGCGTAGGAGTTGCTTGAGTTATGACCTCATTTAATATACAGTATTTAATCCCAGTTATAAGGAGGCCAATCATTGAATGGTCTAGTAGCATAGCCAGGGCTTTTAGTGACGAACATACCTTGAGAGTACACACAAAATCAAGATCCTGCACTGGGAGAAGGGTGGCAAATCGATGGTGACCTGGGCCAGAGAGCATTGATTTGCCGGTCGGGGGGTGACCTTCACATTTCACGCGGCAGTTTTGTTGTTCGTGTCCAGGTGTCCAAGAGACGCCGCGGAAAGCTACACTCAAGGTTTTTCACACAGATTGAAGTGGTATGAAGTGGTTTCAATATATTTGACCTTGTAGTTTTCTCTGTGAAGATTCACCTAATTTCCTTCAGATTTTGAGGGAACAATGATTTTCACTGGGTTTGTCCATTTATCCCTACAATATGTGGTTTATCCCTATAATAGGGATTACCCCTATATATTCATTGGATATTCCAATGTGCATTGGGGGTGCCTCCCACGATGCTTGAGCCGCACTCCGTGCAGGCACAAGAAGGGGGCGGCTGGAACAACGAGCCTGTCCTGGCAGTTTCTGGGCGGTTGCGAGGGCGTGGGCTGATAGGTAAAACCATGAGTTACCATGGTTAACCCATGTTTTCAATTGGGATTAAGCATCAGACATGGAGATTTAACCCAATGGAACTATAGTAGTTTGGATTTATTCGACTAATTTGTTTGGGAATTAACTGGGATGGTTTTGATCATTCAGTAGCATTTGTTTGGCATATGGTGAGATTTACAGCCATGTTGGAATACCAGAGAGTATGCACACAGTTTTTCAAACATATTTTGACCTGACCTTTGGAGGAACTCTGATAAGTTTCTGTTTCTCAATGTCAAGCAGTGCTTGGTATACCGATACTCACTCTCTCACACCAGTTTGTGAGTGTCAGCAGGGGTCAAAATCTTGGACGCCCAAATCCATTGATCCATTGATGTTTGATTCCCTCTGGTAAATTAACATAGCTATTGTAATCACACTTTTTTAGAGTTGGTTCATCTGTAAATATATATATATATACCATGTTCCATAGCTAAGAGAAAATACCTGATATTTGATGGTATTATTTGTATTAACCACCCCAGAGAAACTTTGTATTTGTGGCCAGTGACTCCACATAGTGCTGGCTCGTAAAGCCACCATCAGACATTGAGATTTAACCAACGAAATTGTGATATAATGGGATAAAATGTGAATATAGTGGAGATACTCTGGATGAGTTGTATATAACATTATATAGTGACTTCGTCACTATGTCACGTCGGTTAGTAACCTGGGGGAACCATCCCCAAATGGCTGAGCTATTTCAGTTTATCCGGCAATGGCTGGCCCAATGAATATCTTTCCACCATAGTAGGTGCAAGCAAAAATGCTTTTATAAACTTGATGTGATGAACCCCAAAATATGATAAACCCAATAATAGACCTCTACAGGGGACTTTTTTTGGTGCGTTTACCACGTTGTTATGTATGTGTTTTCCATCCCACCCTGTGATGAGCCCAATTGACAGATCTGGAGAATGGTTTATTGATGTGGTGCCGTACAAGAAACTCATTATATATATACAACATAAGCACCTACAAACTCTATACTACCATACCATACTATGCAATAATATCATAATATCATAACATACTTCACAGACTAGACTTTATTAAACACTAGACTGACAAACATCTTGACCCCCTGATGCTTCTAAAATAGACGCCCTGATGGAAGGATTGGATCCGGTGATCGTCCCCGTCTGTTGGGGTAAACGGGGTAAGCCGCAGACATCACAACTGTTGTGCACCTCAAACAACAAACATTGATGACCTGAAAATACATCGATCTGCAAATAACTTGATCTGGAAAATTGAAAAAATGTGTTTTGCATTATTCATCCCATAATATACCCTCTGGTGATTTCGAAGTTTGCTATGGAAAATCACCATGTTCAATAAACAATTCAATTATAGACTATGGAACCCAATAACAAACCTACCATTGGGATGGTTTTTGTGGCACTCATTCTTGGTGATTGGGGTTATTCTTGAGGCTGCGCCACATGCCGACAAGGCGTGCTTAGGATCCGTGGGTGGGTACCTTGAGCATGTTTCTGTGAGGTTACCCCGAAACTGTCCCGGAACATCAAGACAGGTCCGTCTTGAAGTGGACGCACTGAATCGGAAAACTCACAGGTTGGTTTTGCTGGGTACCACCAGTACTGTACATGTTTCTAGACACCCATTCCTACAAGACGTGGAATTATTCTCGTGTGTTGAATAGATGCGCCTGTCTCAGATCTTACGGTATATATACGTACAGTAATTAGTTTCTTTTTCTGTTCAAGCAATGAGAAGCAGAGTAATGAAACGCAACAGTACAACTAAAAGGATTTGGCGCAGGTTCAACATTGTTTGCAGAGCCGTAGCTAGTAGCGACATGTGGTTTTGTCTCAAAATGGTACACCAATTTATCACCAGTTTACTAAAGTTAAATAGTGAAAATGATGAGAAACCATCATTTTATATCATTTTATGGTGTACTATCTATCCATCCATCCATCCATCCATCCATCCATCCATCTATCTATGTATCTATCTATCTATCTATCTATCTATCTGTCTCTACACGTGTATATATTTAAAAAATAATAATATGGTGCATTCTTTATATACACCCTCTTAATCATAAACGAAGCTACATGTTTTTTGCGTCGAAAGATCGCCCTTGAGGTCTCCAAGTACATCACTCCCTCGCAGATGGTGGTGGTGAGCACCAAGGTGAGGAGCTGAAGTCAGCTGTTTGGATTGGATTGGATGGTTTGGAAATGTTTGGACATGTCTGGAATCAGAAGCGGTTAAAAAACATGTGCGATGTTTGAGCCATATGGCCATATGCAAATGATGGTTAGTTCCCTAGCTTTGGGTTGTTTTTGATGACATCTTTTGGAATCAGATGTTTTGGCCAGATCTTTCTTCGCTAAAACTCGCTGCCGAGGTAGGTGATCTGGTCACCTGCATTCGAGCCTCCACAATCGTCGCTCGGCGGTGCTAGCAATACGGTCTTTCTGCGACAGGAGGTTCATATATGATCATATATGATTATATATATATATATACACATCTATATACCTATATATATATATATACCTAATATAAAAAATATATATATATATATTGTTTTGGTTATTGCTAACACACTGGGTCCGGTAAACCTTGTTTGGGTAGGTCGATGGTTGTAACGCCTTACGCAGCCAAGGACCAGCATGATGATTACCCCAGTGAGCCCAGGTGGCCCAGTTGTTTTAGGTTGTGGTTGTTGGTTGTTGGTTGTTGGTTGTTGGTTGTTGGTTGTAGGTTGTTGGTTTGTAGGTAGGTTGTAGGTTGTAGGTTGTAGGTTTTTGTTGTTGTTGTTGTTGTTGCTGTTTTCCATTATAGCAGTCCCCTGTATTCCATGGTGACTGGTTGTCCCCATGGGCCATGTCGGCAATTTCAACCGGGCACGGTGCTGAGGATAGCGAAGCGTTGATGAAGGAAGTGTCTGAGGAGGACGGAGAACATAGGCTGGTCAAGGTCCATGGCCATGGCTTTCTCTATATAGGGATTGTTCAACCTGACCCTGGGTTACTGTATCTTGGACAAGTCCCAGCTTTTTATGACCACTTTGCAGGATGAAGATCCATTGAAATGCTGTGGGATTTCATATGTGAAAATATGTGGCAATTTGAGCCATCACACTGTGAAGCAGCTGCCAAGATGTTTCTGGCTTTACCTCAATGATTGGCACCTTCCATGGCATGGGTGATCGTGTTTGACCTCTTTTGCAGCTTCTGAACATTCTGTCAAGTTGTCAAGTCAAGGCCAGTGTTCGTTCTGATGATTATTATAGATATCGGATAGCATTACAAAGTTGGTTGTACGAGGAAGTACCAGGGCTCGGGAACCCATGATCCAATATATACCCTCTGGTTATTTAACATAGCTATGGAAAATGTCCCATGTATAGATGGCTTATGATGATTTGTCCATTAACAAGAGTGATTTTCCAGTTCGCTACGTTAAATAATTAATGTAGGATACAGATTAGTGTAGGGGGGTCCCCCCCCTCCCCGCCCCCAAACAAATTTTGGATACACAATAGTGTGGAAAAAACGAGGGATTGGGCACGCAATAGTGTGGATTCAAAAAAAAATGATAGATTTCAATTAATTTCAATTTACTTTCAATTTACTTTCAATTGATTTCAAATTATTTTCAATTTATTTCAAATTACTTTGAATTGATTTCAATTTACTTTCAATTTACTTTCAATTGATTTCAATTTACTTTCGATTGGTTTCAATTTACTTTCAATTGATTTCAACTTACTTTGAATTGATTTCAATTTACTTTGAACTGATTTCAATTTGATTTCAATTGTTTTCAATTTACTTTCAATTGATTTCAATTTACTTTGAATTGATTTCAATGTTCTTTGAATTGATTTCAATTTATTTTGAATTGATTTCAATTTACTTTCAGTTGATTTCAATTTACTTTCAATTGACTTCAATTTACTTTGAATTGATCTCAATTTTCTTTGAACTGATTTCAATTTATTTTAAATTGATTTCAATTTACTTTCAATTGATTTCAATTTACTTTCAACTGACTTCAATTTATTTTGAATTGATTTCAATGTTCTTTGAATTGATTTCAATTTTCTTTGAATTGATTTCAATTTATTTTAAATTGATTTCAATTTACTTCGAATTGATTTCAATTTATTTTGAATTGATTTCAATTTACTTTGAATTGGTTTCAATTTACTTTCAAGTGGCTTCAATCAATCTACTTTAAATTGATGTCAATTTACTTTGAATTGATTTCAATTTACTTTGAATTGATTTCAATTTACTTTCGATTGATTTCAATTTACTTTGAATTAATTTCAATTTACTTTCAACTGATTTCAATTTACTTTCAGTTGATTTCAATTTACTTTCAATTGACTTTCAATTGATTTCAATTTACTTTCAACTTACTTTCAATCGACATCCCATAGAAATATTTTAGTAGTCCCAAAGAAATATCATAGAAATACCATGGAAATCCCATAGGAATCTCACAGAAATCCCATAGAAAGATCATAGAAATAACATGGAATAGCATAGGAACCACAAAGAAATCCCATGAGAATTCCACTAATAACACCACAGAAATATCATAGAAACATCATGGAAATACCTTGGAAATCCCACAGGAATCCAATAGAAATTCCATAGGAATCCAATAGAAATACCATAGAAATCCCATAGGAATCCAATGGAAATCCATAAGAATACCATAGAACTCCCATAGCACCCCTTCAGAAATCCCATAGAAATCCTCCAGAAATATCATAGAAACACCATGGAAATCCCATAGGAATTCCATAGAAACCCAATAGTAATACCATAGAAATACCATAAAAGAAGAAAGCTTTAGCAAAGGAAAAGGTAAAGGGACTGTTTGAAAAAAAACACACCAGGAAGCATCTGGACACAATAGTGTACCCCCCAAACAAAGCATACTATTGTGTATCAGGGTTGCTCATGGACTACCCCTTGAAAATTGTTTTAGTGATGTTTTTTAATTGGGTTTTAAAAAGGCATCATCTATTTTGGGAAATTGGGCATTTCTGAGAATTTCAAATGAAAGAAACTAAGAAAGGAATTAATTAAAAGGAAAACGACTTTAGCAAAGGCATCAAAGGAAAGGGTAAAGGAAATGATTGCAAAAAACACAAAATCACCTCAGGAAGCAGCAGGACACAATAGTGTACCCCCCAAATAAACCATACTATTGTGTATCAGGGTTGCTCATGGACTACCCCCTTGAACAATTGTTTGAGTGATGTTTTTTAATTGGGTTTTTTTTAAGGTGTCATATATTTTGGGAAATTGCGCATTTCTGAGAATTTCAAATGAAAGAAAATAATTAAGAAAGTTTAGGAAGTGAAAGAAAAACTTTAGCAAAGGAAAAGGTAAAGGGATTGTTTGAAAAAAATCACCCCAGGAAACAGCTGGACACAAAAGTGTACCCCCCAAACAAACCACACTATTGTGTATCAGGGTTGCTCATGGACTACCCCCTTGAAAATTGTTTTAGTGATGTTTTTAATTGTTGTGTTTTAATAAGGCATCGTATATTATGGGAAATTGGGCATTTCTGGGAATTTCACATGAAAGAAACTAAGAAAGGAATTAATTAAAAGGACAAAAACTTTAGCAAGGGAAAAGGTAAAGGAAATGATTGCAAAAAAAACACATCAGGAAGCAGCAGGACACAATAGTGTACCCCCCAAACAAACCATACTATTGTGTATCAGGGTTGCTCATGGACTACCCCTTGAAAATTGTTTTAGTGATGTTTTCAATTGTTGTGTTTTAATCAGGCATCGTATATTATGGGAAATTGGGCATTTCTGAGAATTTCACAGGAAAGAAACTAAGAAAGGAATTAATTAAAAGGACAAAAACTTTAGCAAGGGAAAAGGTAAAGGAAATGATTGCAAAAAACACATCAGGAAGCAGCAGGACACAATAGTGTACCCCCCAAACAAACCATACTATTGTGTATCAGGGTTGCTCATGGACTACCCCCTTGAAACATTGTTTGAGTGATGTTTTTTAATTGGGTTTTAAAAAGGCATCATCTATTTTGGGAAATTGGGCATTTCTGAGAATTTCAAATGAAGAAACTAAGAAAGGAATTAATTAAAAGGAAAACGACTTTAGCAAAGGCATCAAAGGAAAGGGTAAAGGAAATGATTGCAAAAAACACAAAATCACCTCAGGAAGCAGCAGGACACAATAGTGTACCCCCCAATCAAACCATACTATTGTGTACCTGGATGTAATTTTCTGTGGGAGGCATCTGGAAAATTTCACTGATGGAAAAGAAAAAACTTTAGACACATGAAAAAAATGTTTGAACAGAAACAAGACCAAGACACAATAGTGTACCCCAGACACAAGACCAAGACACAATAGTGTATCCTGACACAAATAAATAAAATGTTTAAAATTGTCAAAAATTGAATGATAATGATTATATTATATGTATATATATATATATATTTATTATGTATATTTTTTATTTTTTAAAAATGTAATGTTTAAATTTGTTAAATTAAAAATTGAATGATAATTAATTATATGTTTTTTAATGATAATTAAATTTCATTTTAAAACAATTACACAAAAAAAAATAAATTTAATTTAAAACAATTGAAAACAAAAAACAAAAAAATGAAAAAACAACTTACACCAAAATCCTGTGGACACAAAAATGTACCCTCGATCATTTCCAAAGATACACAATTATTTTGGAGTCTGTGGACACAATTCTGTATCCCACACTAATCTGTATCCCACATTAACCAGCGTTCTGCCTGACAAAACCGTGCCTCGCGCGCTTCCTTGGTCGAAGCCCTGAACTTCAGGAGATGACGGAGTTTTTCATCTATGTCACTTGGGCAAAGTATGGTTGCCATGTCCCACTGTCTTGGCTAGAGCCAAGAATGCCAAGAATTCAAAAGGAACGAAGCAGCTTGCAGGCCCCCCCGATTGCCATTGGATTAAGCAGAGGGTTTGCAATCGCGACAACAGCATTAAAGCTTGTATGTTCAAGATTCTTAAACAAGGTAAAACACATATAAATATATATATAATTTATCATTTTTTGAAAAAAAACACTAGTGCTTGCCGTCTCGACTCTCAATTTCTCTCAACTCGGTGGTTCACCTCTCACCTGGCTTTTCTCGAGGTATAGGGATTGATGGAGGTGTGCTCCATGGTCTCCGGCGAAAGGCTGGCCTTTCTTGACGATGTCGAAGGTAAATCAGCAAGGGTCGTGAAACAATCCCTTGCGGTGCAGCTTGGCATCCCCAGATTCCGGCAGCGGGTCCTGGTCGAAGATGGATCCCAAGAGATTCCAGATGAGGAGGTGTTTGCTGCCGCTCCAGGGAAGGTACTGCTAGTCCTGTTGGAATTTGCGGAAGCTGATGGAGAAGCAGACTCACTGATGCGTGAGGCATGTAGAAGCAGCAATTTTATTAGACTGGAAAAGTTGCTTCAATGCCCGAGAGATCCTAATGTGCAAGATGAGTCTGGGGCAGTATTATTAAGCCATGCCGCTGCTACAGGGCATGTTCAGACTATGAAGCTGTTGCTTGAAGCAACTGCTGATGTAAATTCACAAGACATAGACGGGGCAACACCACTGCTGCATGCACTGTATCGAGGGCAAGACCCTGTCCAACCTGCTCGCCTTCTGATTGAAGCAGGTGCTAGCAAGGACCAGGCCAACACAGAGGGTGCAACTCCACTGTTCATTGCATCTCAGATGGGTCACGCCGCAGTGGTCCGCCTGCTGATTGAAGCAGGTGCTGACAAGAACCAGGCCAAGACAGATGGTGCAACTCCATTGTTCATTGCATCTCAGATGGGTCACTTCGAAGTGGTCCGCCTGCTGATTGAAGCAGGTGCTGACAAGAACCAGGCCAAGACAGAGGGTGCAACTCCATTGTTCATTGCATCTCAGATGGGTCACTTCGAAGTGGTCCGCCTGCTGATCGAAGCGGGTGCTGACAAGAACCAGGCCATGACAGAGGGTGCAACTCCATTGTTCATTGCATCTCAGATGGGTCACTTCGAAGTGGTCCGCCTGCTGATTGAAGCGGGTGCTGACAAGAACCAGGCCATGACAGAGGGTGCAACTCCATTGTACATTGCATCTCAGAAGGGTCACACCGAAGTGGTCCGCCTGCTGATCGAAGCGGGTGCTGACAAGAACCAGGCCAGGAAAGAGGGAGCAACTCCATTGTACATTGCATCTCAGATGGGTCACGCCGCAGTGGTCCGCCTGCTGATTGAAGCGGGTGCTGACAAGAACCAGGCCATGACAGAGGGTGCAACTCCATTGTACATTGCATCTCAGATGGGTCACTTCGAAGTGGTCCGCCTGCTGATCGAAGCGGTTGCTGACAAGAACCAGGCCATGACAGATGGGGCAACTCCACTGTTCATTGCATCTCAGAAGGGTCACACCGAAGTGGTCCGCCTGCTGATCGAAGCGGGTGTTGACAAGAACCAGGCCAAGACAGAGGGTGCAACTCCATTGTACATTGCATCTCAGAAGGGTCACGCCGAAGTGGTCCGCCTGCTGATCGAAGCGGGTGCTGACAAGAACCAGGCCATGAAAGATGGAGCAACTCCATTGTACATTGCATCTCAGATGGGTCACGCCGCAGTGGTCCGCCTGCTGATCGAAGCGGGTGCTGACAAGAACCAGGCCATGAAAGAGGGAGCAACTCCATTGTACATTGCATCTCAGATGGGTCACGCCGCAGTGGTCCGCCTGCTGGTCGAAGCGGGTGCTGACAAGAACCAGGCCATGAAAGATGGGGCAACTCCATTGCACATTGCATCTCAGAAGGGTCACGCCGAAGTGGTCCGCCTGTTGATCGAAGCGGGTGCTGACAAGAACCAGGCCATGACAGATGGGGCAACTCCACTGTTCATTTTATGTCAGAATGGACGGTGAAGTGGTCAGTCTGCTGATTGAAGCGGGTGTTTCGAGTGGGACAGCCGACATGTGTTGTCAGTACTGTGGCTTGTCATTTGCCTGGTGAGTTTTTCTGGGCGCTCATGCATCCGCCTTCAATCAGCCAAAGGGCATGATGGCAGAGGAAACGGTGGCCAAATTGCAATGCAGTTGAAACTTGGAAAAATGCAGTTGGTATCATCTTGCCTTATCTTGCACTTGCACTCGCTACTTGTATGAACATAGCCCTCGCGCCTCCTTTTCAGAGCTACTGAGCAGGGTGGATGATATTGATATTTAACATGATTTAACTCTGAAATATGTTAAACAAAATCTGATGCATGCTTGGCAGCTAGTGTAATATCTGCAGGTAATTGCAATACTTCTTCTATGGATTGATGCTGTGCCACCACTTACTACCTACCAAACCCCAGTGAAAGACCATGAAATGTGAGAATGGTCAAGTAACTCTTCTTGCGCAATATTCAACATTTCAGACCCACAAAATATGGGAGTTTGTAAAAAACCCGCACCTATTCGTTTAGTCTTCCATGATCTCCCATGAACATACATGAACCATATTTAGCCTTCACTCGAAAAAACGAGAAGAGGGAAAACAAACGATAACGTTGGTTATGTCAATGATCTGTGTCCAGACTCTTGGAATCCAAGGTTCTTGACTTTTCCATCGTTCTGCGGCTATTTCGTGCTTTTGGTATCTTCCTTTGAGTGTTTGTTGTCATAATGGCGCAGATTCTGCACAAGGAAGGTGCCTGGCAGCCTGGTAGCCAGAAAAAAAAGGAACACACACAGGATTCACGAACGATAACAAAACGATAACGAAAACGATAAGTTTTTGCATCAACAATGGTCCGTGTGAGACACTGCCTTTTTTTCCCTTTTCCTCTCCCTTTCCTTTCCTTTTTCCTGTCTCTTCCTTTACTCTTCCTTCACTCTTCCTTTACTCTTCCTTTACTCTTCCTTGTCCTTTTCATTTCCTTTTTCCTTTCCTTTTTCGTTTCCTTTTCCGTTCCTTTTCCTTTCCTTTTCCTTTCTTTTTCCTTTCCCTTTCCTTTTCCTTTCCCTTTCCTTTTCCTTTCCTTTTCCTCTCCCTTTCCTATTTTTTCCTTTACTATTCCTTTTCCTTTTCCCTTTCCTTTTCCCTTTCCTCGCTCATGTGAATTTTTTGATCAAGGTGCGAAGCCAGCGCAGAAACGATAGCGTCTGGAAAAACCATTTGAAAGGGCTCGGGGCTTTTACAAACCCCCATATATCCAAATATCACAAATCTTGATGAGCAAAGTCTTAAATGCGTTTAATGTTGGTAAAACAGTGTCCCCAGTCATCACATTTTTTGTAGGTGGTATGTTTAACATTCCATTTATAGAATTTGATAGATGGGATTTTCCATGAGAAAATACGCCAGCTATTGGGGTAGCATGACTATGGACAGCCCCATGACCCGCGAGGCCTGTCATCCAACCAAGGCCCGCGAGGTGAACTCTGCCATCGCGGAGCTGCGGACGCGGTCCACGGGGCACGTGTCCAGGCCGGTGTGAAGCAGCGGGTGGGGAGTCTATGGGAATTTTAGAGGGATTTTTATCAGGAGATTTTCTAGGGATTTCTATAGGGAGATTTGGTGTGTTTTTTTCTCATGAAGACTTATATAATGAAATATATGGGAATTTGATAGGGAAGCAGTGATTAATCCTCTCTCCCTGTTACTAACACCCCCCCAAAAAGGTAAACACGGTGATCTATTTTTGTATTAGAGCGTATTTTGTATTAGGGTGCCCTTAATATTCCGATGAAAACCCTGATAATAGAAATTTTAAAGAATGATTTCAAATTATATGAGCCACCGCAAAAACCCCGGCAATACTAAATATGTATTGGACGGGCATTGGTTTATGGAAATTGATGGAAATTGTTAAAACACACACACGGTAAGCGATGGGACCTTTCCAAATTAACAATAACCCTTTTCAAGATTCTGTCATTGTCATTGTATTTCTCTAATATCCACATTAGCGATACCCAAATTGGACGTTGATTTCCGTGAATTGTATATATACATATATATATATATGTAGCAGTTTCCTGCAAGCGATACCCCCCAAGTTTACCTTATACCATTGTTGTACAAAGGTGTGGTAAGCGATGGGACCTTCCCAAATTTGTGGATGTCCTTTCCGTGAACCTAGGGTTTTCAAGATTGCTCATATAGATTAAATCCCTTCTAAAAATCTATATAACATATTGCCAAAAACTGGATTTTGAAGCTTTCCCCTAATATTGCAATGAACACTGTAATTGTAAAAATAGGAAAGCCCGATTTCAAATGTGATTACTGTAAATCCCTTATTAAAAAATTATATATATAACATATTGCCAAAAACTGGATTTCGAAGCTTTCCCCTAATATTCCAATGAAAACCTTGATAATAAAAATAAAAACGAAAACTTATGAGATGGGACCCTAATAAAAGAAAAGATGGCAATCAATTTTTATTAATAGGGGGTTGAACCTATTGTTTCACCTTCCTGTTCTCCTACTGATTCTCAAGTACCACAATTAAGAATCCAGTTGTGCCCATCCAAAAAAAACGGAAGTGCCACACCAATCCTATTTTTTTGGGGGGGTGTTTTAGTAATAGGAAGAAGGGATCAGTAATGGTGAATCAATGATGATAGTTGGAACTTAAAACTTAATGGGATATTTAATGGACTGCCCTCCGGTAATCAAACGTGACTGGCTGGAAAGTCCCTTATAAATAATGGAGGTTTAGTTTAATTCCTTATATAGGTGGATCTTCCATTGTCGCGATTTGCCGCCACATTTGATTTCAGGAAGGTAACTTAATATATTGTGAAAAGAGGAGAATATATACAGTAGTGGTCATATAGTGTGGGCGATGTATTTTGGTGATGATATTTTGCGGGGATATTTCATTGGATAGTTCATTGTATTTGTGTGGTTCCTTGAGATTATCTGAGTCAACCTTGGTAAGATACTTTAGGGCGTAAATCTTGTGCTATCAACGGTAAAATATTCCAACGAACTAACATTACGTTTTTTGACAGGTAACTAAGATTCACCATGTCATGATGGAATATCGAGAAGGATTGGGAAAATGATACCGCGGTGTAATTTTGAGAATCGTAAAACTTCATTGTGATATAGCAAAAAATCGCATCCCCCCAAGAAATATTTTTTTAAACTTAAGTAAATGATCAGAATTTTCATAGGACTTTGTTGTTCTATCCTTTTTTGGTGGGGTTACTCTCATCATGAGACTCTCATCCCGTCCAGGCTGATTTCGGCCAATGACTTGACGGGAGTCTCCAAGTTTCCGGCGGGGAGAGCTGGGGCTGGTGGTTACCCTTTGGTAAACTAACATAACTATGGAAAATCACAATTGTTTATTGGTAAATCAACTATAAATTGCCATTTTCAATAACAAACTGTTGGTTTACCAGAGGTTGCCTTGGCTTTGCAAACCTCTTAAAAAATGCGGAACAAGTGGGAAACTCCAACTAAAATAGTGGTTACATGTGATAACTTAATTGAATTGTTTTTATTTGTTTTGGGGGGACTACACCCGAAGATGATGTAATGGTGGTTTCCTGAATATACTTTAGGTTAGTTTATTAGAGGGCAACCACTTTGGTCAGATTCTCAAATATGCAAGGCTTGATTGTTAAGCGGCTACCAATCAAAATCAGCTATACCCACCAGAACGGCAGGGTGTATCCAAAACTGAGCAACATGTATCAACATTATTTGGTCCCCTGCGCCTTTAATTATGCTTCATTCCGATGTGCAAGCATGTATGTTTTACTCAGTAAAATTGCTATTGAGCATAGAAACACATAATTTATCACGTTTTAAATCAGACTTGGTTGCCTTAGATTTGTTGAAGTTTTTTGTGACTCCCCCATTGATTACTTCGCAAGAACCGAAAAATCTTCTGCGCTTTAACATGCTTTAACCCCAAATCAGCAAATCCAAGGTTATCCCAAAAAAGAAAACTGAGGATTTTGAAAATTACTACACAAAAGAATTATGTCAAATCATATTAGTTGGTCCCACTGTGTGTGGGGCCATTGTTTGGGATGATGATGTTCTGCTCATGATCTCATTTTAACCGTCTATGTTTTTTCTTTCAGATGATTAGCGCATTAATTACTACTACTGTAACACATTGTAATATGTCCAGGGACTCCCCTAAAATGGAATTATGCGTTAATAATAGTTCACCAATTTCCATGTGAACTCCCCTTTTTTTTGGATGAATTTGGTCCGTCGCCAGGACCAGGCCTTTCAGAACGCTCTCACCGGCTCAGCGAAAAAGGCACCGATGAAAATTTTTCCGGGGCCGGCTCGGAGGATGGGATTCCTGCGGTTTTTTCGTAGAATCAATAGATTGTAAGAGTATAGTACCCCCCAAAATGGAGCATTCATTCACCAGCATTTCAGAAAGATTTTGCTGTATCTTTTTTTGGGGTTGCTATGTACATACATGATTCTACTATAATCATGATATATCGTACAGATATTAGTGTATATGTATATATATATATATTTATACATACTATGCATGTCCAGCATTGAAAACTGGATGAAGGACCTGCTTGACTTTCATCAAATCAAATTGTGACTACTGACTACTGCACAGTAGGCTCAAACACATCAAACACCGAGTAAATTCTGAAGTGAATTGTGAATGGCTCTAGATTTTGAAGGCGTTTGGTGCAAGCGAAGCAATTGGTGTTTAGTACAATCACAAGAATCATCCCTGAAGTGAGAGCAGATTCTCCTCTGGTTCTCCATCCCGAATGCTCCATGTATGGTATATATATTTCTTACACTTGCCCACCCAAAAAATTATTCAAACGTATCCACATGTAGGAAAAAACATATGCCATATGGGCCATACATGACACATTTTGGCACATGTTCTCGCCCGTGGAAGATGTGGATGTCTTCCTGAATGTCTCACCTGAGGCAGTGACGCTGTACCCGGGCTACTCCGGGCCAACGGTGTTGCTGAATTTGCCGTGCCGTCCTTGGGGAGTATGTGATACATGGGGAGGGCCAAACATAATTTTTCCTCTGAAGGTGGGTCTTGACCCAACAAAGCTGGTGTTGATGAAATTTAAGTGGGTCATTGAAATTGACCTGCAATAGGTCAATTAGATATTTCAATATGTTCTAGGTGGTTTTAATAGGTGATCCTGCAATGTTTATCAATATTTTAGATAGGTAGATCTTTCACAACCAACAAAGCTGGTTTATGGACTCGGCCCTTCCAGCACCTGCCAGCTGTTGGATTCAGGGATTCCACTGCCATGTAACTGATCTCCATGTTTGGTGCTTCAGCGATTTTCATCCAAAACAGCTATGATATGATAATATATGTGATTTTATACCTATATATATATATCATATAATTTCATTTATGTATATATATATCATATTGCATCTTCCTCCCATTGGCACTGGCCTTGGTTTGGTGGACGATGACCTGAGGTGGTTGGCTCGGATGTTGGTCTCCATCCTGACGCCGCTCTTCCCCGGGGCGGTGCGGGAGAAGCCCGGAGACCCGGGATATTTGGTAAATGCGACCTCACTGCCTAGACGCTTTTAGGAACGATGGTTGTTATTGTGTATATAAAACACATATATATATATACATAACATATATATATATATATATTTAACATTATGTAACACATATATAATATACAATATAACATATATGGGTAGAGATGTTCAGAGTTGCATGATTTTGATTGGCAATGATTGGGTAAGCTTTTCATGTTGATCAACAATCCTCTGACCTGTCAACATGACTGACAGCTCCACACACCTTCTGGGACTGTTTTTTTGGTGCTAGTTCTGGGGCAAATAGGCCAGTCACCTAGAATTTTATCTATCATTTTGAGGGGATGAACTGGATGAACAATGATGAACATCCATGTATCAGCTACTTTGGTGTTCACCAAGGGTATTGGCTTTTGACCCCAGATGTTGATCACATTTTTTCCCATCTTGGAGCTGTAGGCAGCTGCATGCTTGCCCCAAGGATCAAGTTTGCTCGCGGACCAATGTCGTACATGAAGGACTTGAAGGAGCTAAGGGGCGCACAGCCGAACTTCATGGGTGCGGTTTCGTGTAAATTCTAAAGAAGTTTGTTTGGCTTATGTAATAATTTAATGACATAGTCTGATTTGCCCAGATGGCGGGTTTCCTGATCTATCAAATCCATTCCCTTGTGCATGAGTCATTTACTCAACCAGAGACTCTTTTGCAAACTGCGCTAGTATGCCGGTATTGACTCATGGTTTCTTTCAGTCAATCACCCATACAAACAAATTATGAGACTGGGACTTCCAGTAGGTGTGGTTGTTTCTAAGAATCTGGAACCTACGGTTGTTGGCATGTGTAGTCTTCAACCACCACATTGTTTGGTACCGGAGATTTTACGAACACCCCACTGACATATATACATAGGTATACATATACAACATGCATACTATATAATATATAAATATATATATATATAAATACGTATACATACATGCGGTACTATTATGGTTGGTGAAAATTCACGGGTCGCAGAATTGATCAAAGAGAAAGTTTACAGGGTTACCGGTTTACCGCTGTACTTGATGGTCAAAACATTGTTGAACCGTGGTTTCCTGTCAATCTTCCCGGAATCCAATCCATTGAACAGGTCATTCTCTCCTGCTGATTGTTGATTCGCGCCCAAGTTGATCTGCCTCTTGTTTTATATTGACTCTTGATTAGTGCCGCACGTTTGGGTTTGTGTTTGAAATGGAGTACCCCAAAACCCTTGATTTATAGTCATGTTCCCAATTGAAGTACCCCAAATTCAGGTACATTTTGGTATCCCCATTTTCAAATTAAGCAAAATCATAATGATGATTGATGGGTATAGCATGTCCCATTGTATCACCGTTGCATCCCTTATTTTGCTGGTTTCGTATGTTCACCGGTGCATCGTGTTCCCAGGACATCGTCAAAGAGCCACTCAGGACGCGATCTTTTCGTGTTTTGCCATGAATTGTGCTTTTTTTCCGCAAAACGATCGCGTAAACAATGTTATTGTTGCCCCATTTTACTCAATATGCATATACAGTATTCATACGGTAAAATTATATTCACAACTATATATATATATAATTATATATATGTATAATAATACTACTCAATATGCATATACAGTATTCATACGGTAAGTTTTTATTCACAACTCTATAAGTATATATATTGGTTTCATACATTTTTTCATGATTTTACATTGCCATGGTTGATTACCACCCAGAATTATTGGAATCTCAAGTGGCTTCAGATGCAGCATGCGCTGGTCACGTGAAAGTTGCAAAACAGCCTGTGACTTTGTAATTCACCAACTTGTGGCCATCCCAAAATTGGATGATGATGATGATGCTGCTGCTGATGATGATGATGATGTTGATGATGATGATTATGGGAACATATTTTCGGAAAGCTGCAAAGGTAAAAACCATAGTTTCCTGCAGAGGTCCCCCTAAAACAAGTCAGAAAGTAATGGTGAAGCAATACTTTGCTGCAGATTTCCTTTAGATCAAACAATCCATCCATTGATAGTGCCCAATTTCGCGACAAGTTCTCACCCCTTATGCGACTTCATGATCCAACAACTTCTTCGTCAGGAGCAACTTCGTGGATGACATCCAGGCTGTGATGAACGCCTGAGGGGCACAGAAGATCTGGGGATGGGCAAAACACCTGTTGCTTCATGTACCAGCCTATAGTAGCGCCAAAAGTTGGCTGAGATTCATCCATTCATTTGGGGATGGTCATATATGGTCACACCACCATGTTGAAAGCAAGTACGTTATGTATACATACGTACGTACATACATACATAACATAACAAAAGATAACATATCATCACATTACATTACATTACATTAAATTACAGCACAGTACAGTACATTGCATTACATACATTACATACATACATTGCATGCATTTCATACATTACATACATTACATAAATTACATACATTACATACATTACATACATTGCATGCATTACATACATTACGTACATTACATACATTACATTACATACATTACATACATTACATACATTACATACATTACATACATTGCATGCATTACATACATTACATACATTACATACATACGTACGTACATACGTGCATACATTACATACATTGCATGCATTACATACATTACGTACATTACATACATTACATTACATACATTACATACATTACATACATACGTACGTACATACGTACATACATTACATACATTACATGCATTGCATGCATTACATACATTACATACATTACATACACTACATCATCAACAGCAGGACAGAGAACCCAATTTTCTTCCGACAAGGCCATGTCATTTATATTGTACTATATTGCCCAGTTTCGAGCATCCTGTCTGATAATCACCGGAATTTATGTCTTCATTGAATGGTGAGTGTGGTGGGTTAATATTCCCTAATACCTTTGATGATCTTCCCAATTGAATGTAAAGTTTAACGGGGATGGGAGTGTAATATTCCCTAAAACCCTAGTTGATCTTCCCAATTGAATGTCAAGTTGAACGGGGGTGGGAGTGTAATATTCCCTAAAACCCTTGTTGATCTTCCCAATTGAGTGTAAAGTTGAACGGGGGCGGGAGTTTAATATTCCCTAAAACCCTGGTTGATCTTCCCAATTGAATGTAAAGTTGAACGGGGGTGGGAGGTTAATATTCCCTAAAACCCTGGTTGATCTTCCCAATTGAATGTAAAGTTTAACGGGTGTGGAAGTTTAATAATGTGTGCCTCTGATTAGTGTGAGGGGGCCCCCCCCCCAAACAATTTGAGGATACTCTATAACTCGCACTTTTTTTTGCCCCCCCTCAACATTTTTTTGGTCAATCAACTTAAGAAAGGATTTCAATTTACTTTCAATTGATTTCAATTTATTTTCAATTGATTTCAATTTACTTTTAATTAATTAATTTACTTTCAATTGATTTCAATTGATTTCAATTTACTTCAATTGATTTCAATTTACTTTCAATTGATTTCAATTTACTTTTAATTAATTAATTTACTTTCAATTGATTTCAATTTACTTTCAATTGATTTCAATTTACTTTTATTTTACTTTCAATTGATTTCAATTTACTTTCAATTGATTTCAATTGATTTCAATTTACTTTCAATTGATTTCAATTTACTGTTAATTTACTTTCAATTGATTTCAATTTACTTTCAATTGATTTCAATTTACTTTTAATTTACTTTCAATTGATTTCAATTTACTTTCAATTGATTTCAATTTACTTTTAATTTACTTTCAATTGATTTCAATTTACTTTCAATTGATTTCAATTTACTTTCAATTGATTTCAATTTACTCTCAATTGATTGCAATTTACTTTTAATTCACTTTCAATTTACTTTCAATTGTTTTCACTTTTACTTTTAATTTATTTTTAATTTTTTTTCACTCCCAAAAGTTGGTGCTCACAATAGAGTACCATCCAAACAATTATATTATTGAGTAACTGAGCCAATCATGAGGTATCCCCGGTATCCCCTTGAAAAATTGTCTGAGTGCTGTTTTTTAATAAGGGTTTAATAAGGCATCTGATTATTTGGGAAACCTTGCATTTTAAAATTTTAACACAACTATGGCTTTCTAAAGTGAAAGGACCAGCTTTACCCAAAGAAAGGTGGAGAAAGGGGTTTGCTTTTTTTTCACTCCCAAAAGTTGGTGCTCACAATAGAGTACCATCCAAACAATTATATTATTGAGTAACTGAGCCAATCATGAGGTATCCCCGGTATCCCCTTGAAAAATTGTCTGAGTGCTGTTTTTTAATAAGGGTTTAATAAGGCATCTAATTATTTGGAAAACCTTGCATTTTAAAGCTTTAGCATAAATATGGCTTTCTAAAGTGAAAGGACCAGCTTTACCCAAAGAAAGGTGGAGAAAGGGTTTTGCTTTTTTTTCACTCCCAAAAGTTGGTGCTCACAATAGAGTGCCATCCAAACAATTATATTATTGAGTAACTGAGCCACTCATAGGGTAATTAATATCTTAATGAATAATAAAGCAATAAAAAAAATAATTAAAAAAGGAAATAATGAAAAAAATGAAACAATAGTAAATACAATTAAAATAAAAATGAAAAAGTAAAAAGTAAAAATAAAAAATAAAATAAAAATAGATAAACTAAAAATAAAAAGAAATTAATAAATAAAGTAATTAATTAATTTCAAACAAAAAGCATTTGGAAAAAAAAATGAAAAAAATAAATCTGCACAAAATTTCTCACAATAGAGGCTCCCCCCAACAATTAGCATGTTACTGAATTAGGAGCAAGAAATTTCTCACAATAGGGTACCAGGCTTCTAATCAGAGGCAAACATTATTCCCTAAAACCCTGGTTGATCTTTCCAATTGAATGTAAAGTTGAACGGGGGTGGGAGTTTAATATTCCCTGAAACCCCGATTGATCTTCCCAATTGAATGTAAAGTTGAACGGGGGTGGGAGGTTAATATTCCCTAATACCCTTGTTGATCTTCCCAATTGAATGTAAAGTTTAACAGGGGTCGGAGTTTAATATTCCCTAATACCCTGGTTGATTTTCCCAATTGAATGTAAAGTTTAACAGGGGTGGGAGTTTAATATTCCCTAATACCCTTGTTGATCTTCCCACTGGAATGTCAAGTTGAACGGGTGTGGAAGTTTAATATTCCCTAAAACCCTGGTTGATATTCCCAATTGAATGTAAAGTTTAACGGGGGTGGAAGTTTAATATTCCCTAATACCCTGGTTGATTTTCCCAATTGAATGTAAAGTTTAACAGGGGTGGAAGTTTAATATTCCCTAAAACCCTAGTTGATCTTCCCAATTGAATGTCAAGTTGAACGGGGGTGGGAGTGTAATATTCCCTAAAACCCTTGTTGATCTTCCCAATTGAGTGTAAAGTTGAACGGGGGCGGGAGTTTAATATTCCCTAAAACCCTGGTTGATCTTCCCAATTGAATGTAAAGTTGAACGGGGGTGGGAGGTTAATATTCCCTAAAACCCTGGTTGATCTTCCCAATTGAATGTAAAGTTTAACAGGGGTCGGAGTTTAATATTCCCTAAAACCCCGATTGATCTTCCCAATTGAATGTAAAGTTTAACAGGGGTGGGAGTTTAATATTCCCTGAAACCCCGATTGATCTTCCCAATTGAATGTAAAGTTGAACGGGGGTGGGAGGTTAATATTCCCTAATACCCTTGTTGATCTTCCCAATTGAATGTAAAGTTTAACGGGGGTGGGAGTGTAATATTCCCGAATACCCTTGTTGATCTTCCCAATTGAATGTAAAGTTTAACGGGGGTGGAAGTTTAATATTCCCTAAAACCCTGGTTGATCTTCCCAATTGAATGTTAAGTTTAACGGGGGTGAGAGTTTAATATTCCCTAATACCCTTGTTGATCTTCCCAATTGAATGTAAAGTTTAACGGGGGTGGGAGTGTAATATTCCCGAATACCCTTGTTGATCTTCCCAATTGAATGTAAAGTTTAACGGGGGTGGAAGTTTAATATTCCCTAAAACCCTGGTTGATCTTCCCAATTGAATGTAAAGTTGAACGGGGGTGGGAGTTTAATATTCCCTAATACCCTTGTTGATCTTCCCAATTGAATGTAAAGTTTAACGGGGGTGGGAGTGCAATATTCCCTAATACCCTTGTTGATCTTCCCAATTGAATGTAAAGTTTAACGGGGGTGGGAGTGTAATATTCCCGAATACCCTTGTTGATCTTCCCAATTGAATGTAAAGTTTAACGGGGGTGGAAGTTTAATATTCCCTAAAACCCTGGTTGATCTTCCCAATTGAATGTAAAGTTGAACGGGGGTGGGAGTTTAATATTCCCTAATACCCTTGTTGATCTTCCCAATTGAATGTAAAGTTGAACGGGGGTGGGAGGTTAATATTCCCTAATACCCTTGTTGATCTTCCCAATTGAATGTAAAGTTTAACGGGTGTGGAAGTTTAATATTCCCAAAAACCCTGGTTGATCTTCCCAATTGAATGTAAGGTTGAACGGGGGTGGGAGGTTAATATTCCCTAATACCCTTGTTGATCTTCCCAATTGAATGTAAAAGTTGAACGGGGGTGGGAGGTTAATATTCCCAAAAACCCTGGTTGATCTTCCCAATTGAATGTAAAGTTGAACGTGGGTGGGAGGTTAATATTCCCTAATACCCTTGTTGATCTTCCCAATTGAATGTAAAGTTTAACAGGGGTCGGAGTTTAATATTCCCTGAAACCCCGATTGATCTTCCCAATTGAATGTAAAGTTTAACGGGGGTGGGAGGTTAATATTCCCTAATACCCTTGTTGATCTTCCCAATTGAATGTAAAGTTTAACGGGGGTGGGAGTGTAATATTCCCGAATACCCTTGTTGATCTTCCCAATTGAATGTAAAGTTTAACGGGGGTGGAAGTTTAATATTCCCTAATACCCTGGTTGATCTTCCCAATTGAATGTAAAGTTGAACGGGGGTGGGAGTTTAATATTCCCTAATACCCCTGTTGATCTTCCCAATTGAATGTAAAGTTGAACGGGGGTGGGAGGTTAATATTCCCTAATACCCTTGTTGATCTTCCCAATTGAATGTAAAGTTTAACAGGGGTCGGAGTTTAATATTCCCTGAAACCCCGATTGATCTTCCCAATTGAATGTAAAGTTTAACGGGGGTGGGAGGTTAATATTCCCTAATACCCTTGTTGATCTTCCCAATTGAATGTAAAGTTTAACGGGGGTGGGAGTGTAATATTCCCGAATACCCTTGTTGATCTTCCCAATTGAATGTAAAGTTTAACGGGGGTGGAAGTTTAATATTCCCTAAAACCCTGGTTGATCTTCCCAATTGAATGTAAAGTTGAACGGGGGTGGGAGTTTAATATTCCCTAATACCCTTGTTGATCTTCCCAATTGAATGTAAAGTTTAACGGGGGTGGGAGTGCAATATTCCCAAAAACCCTTGTCATATATATATATATATATATATGTCATATGTTATCGATATACCCCCAGGCCTGGGCGTACAATTACATACATTACATACATTGCGTGCATTACATTACATACATTACATGCATTGCATGCATTGCATGCATGACATACATTACATACATTACATACATTGAAGGCATTAAATACATACGTACGTACGTACATATATTACATACATTACATGCATTGCATGCATTGCATGCATGACATACATTACATACATTACATACATTACATACATTACATACATTGCACGCATTACATACATTACATACATTACATACACTACATTACATACATTACATACATTACATACATACGTTCGTACATACGTACATACGTACTTACAATTACATACATTACGTACATTGCATGCATTACATACATTACATACATTACATTACATACATTACATACATTACATACATTACATTCATTACATTCATTACATACATTACATACATTACATACATTGCATGCATGACATACATTACATACATTACATACATTACATACATTACATACATTACATTCATATGTACGTACATACGTACATACATTACATACATTACATACATTGCATGCATTACATACATTACATACATTACACACATTATCTAAGGGGTGCTTAGGGTACCCTCTTATTAGGGGTCTTTTTGGCAAAAAAAATCACCCCACTGCAATCCCACTAAAACCATTTCAAAAACCCAAGAAACACCAAGTGAGCCCCATGGGATTTTGATTGGTTTTGTTGGGTTTTTATAGGTTTTCTTTAGGCTAAAGCTAATCAGGGTGTGTGGGATGACATATTCAGATGGCAATGGACATGATGACATGAGTTGATGATTGGATGGGTTCAATCCAGGCCGCGCCATTTGGGATCAAGCCAGGATGCCCACTGCTAAGAGAAAGGGTGTTCCTGGCAAGTGCTCACTCCCAAAGGACTACTTGCACCATCCCTGGCTTGGTCATGGTGCCATGATGCCCTTCATGGGCATGCCTCAGGCAATGTCCTTGGGGCAGTTGGACTTGGGAAGAGGTGGGCCCTTGGCCATAACCTATCCTGGCTCTACTGCACCTTCTTCAGCAGCTAGGAGTGTTAAGAGTGCCTTGGACCAATTGTTCAGTGGAGCATGACATCAGGACAGCAGTTGGCCTTCAATTGTTTTTTGATGTGTGAGTGTGTGTCTCTAGTAATGCTGGTTGAAAGATTTGATTGGCCACTGGGCATCAGGTATGGAACCTGGAGAGGAAGAGGAAGAAGATGAACAGGATGATGAGGAGGAGAGTGAGGAGTCGACAAAGCAGAAGGCAAAAGCAAAAAGGCAGGTTTTAGAATTAATTAGGTGTTTTTTTGCAAAAACATGCTCAGTGGGGCTCAGCCAGCCATTTCACATCCCTTGGCAGCAAAGTCAATGCCAACTGCTCTTTGTGAATTTTGCAGGAAGGATAAGAGCAAGAAGAAGGAAAAGCACAAGAAAGAACATGACAAGAAAGAGAAAAAGAAGACTTCAGGAATTGGGGTGTTGACATGTAGTTTTGAAGACAATGCAGTCACTAGCCATTGGGGGGCCACCCCCACATGATTTCAGCATTGCCAAAGTAGGCCATTTGCTAGCAGCTCTTAGGAGGGAAGAAGAAGAAGCATGCCAAGAAGAGGTGCAGGAGCTCATCTTCCAGCTCCTGCTCTTCTTCATCTTCAACTACCAGTGGCTGTGGAGATGAGGAGCTGGACAAGATGCCAATCAAGAAGTAGCTTGTAACAACATGTGTTGGAACATGTGTTTGAAGGCACCCACTCCACTGCTGGAATCTTAATGATCCAATTGTGGGCCCAGGTCTTGGATCAGATTGGGCTATGACTGGTCCTCATCTCATGGCAAGGATGGGAAGCCTGAAAAGAAAAACTCAGTCAGTAGGTCAGAGAAGGTCAGGATCTTGTCCAGCCTTGGCTATGAGCACATGACAGCATGCTTCTTGACTTGGATGTGGGTTTCTGTGCCAAAGGTGTCATTGGCAGAGGGTTGGCATGGTTAGAAAGCCATGCCCCAACCAAGGTTCACTGTGCCAACTTAGTGACTGGCAGTTGGAGCTCTTGATGTTTGTGGGCACTGGCCTGGGCCCAATGTGCACCCTCAAGGATATGAGAGTGAACACCAGGGGTGAGTTGAGATTTGGCTTGCATTATTTTGGTGCAGGGCAAGTGGGTAAAAACCATTTCAGGCACAAGCCATTTATATAATAGTCCACATTCAGAATTTAGAGCTGCCTGTGGGCATCAGCTGCAGCAATTCAGGAAGCAGGCCTGCAAGGAGCAGTGCCAACTTCTGGAGAGGAAGAGTGACAATACTCGACTTGCATGCATCTCAGCACCCTGGCATTTCAGATTGGTTGCACTTGCACTACCAGCTTTAGATTTAGCTTCATTCACCTTTATCATGGTGCTGCACAGGCCATGTTGCAACCATGCCATGCCAAGGAAGACTTTGACAACCTCTACCAAGTAGCTTGCCAAGTGGGGTGGGACAAGATGTATCAGAAGCCCAGGCCTCAGGTGGTTGGTCATTACCAGTGGTGCAGCTCAGTTCTTGGCAGCCACTTTTACTGCATATGATTGGTTGCAGCTGGCCAGGACCAGGAAGCCTGCCAACAGGGACAAGAACAAAGACAAAAATGAGCCACCCTTCACCTACTGGAAGAGGATATTAGTGTGGAGAATGCCATTGCTTGATCTTATGGCAAAGCAGAAAAATGGCATTGTTTTGCCAGCCCTGTTGAATTTAAAGTGGGTAGCCATGCAGTATAGTTAGAGGTCAAAGCTGCCCCCCCCCCCACCAGGAGTGATGGGTCACTTGTGGTTGCTGACATCAACAAAGTGGAGAAGGTCCTTGCTCCAGGGGGGTCTGGTGCAAGTGTGGTCTACAGACTGGGGTACTACAATATCCTCCTGCCAAAGACCAAGCAGTCAGAGGAGCACCCCAGTTGCAGCTTAAGAAAACACCCCAAAAGATGGTGCTGGAGGTTTGTGCTTGTTTGGTTGCATTTGTTTTCAGCCTTGGGCCCAACTTGTGGCTGAGGAAGTGTTGGAAGCTGGAGCTGATCTTCAGGTCTGGCACAGGATTGCAGGACTGGTACAGGGTAGTGGCACCATGGCTGCATTTGTCCAACAACATTCCCTGTGGTTTCCAAACCATTCTATTATGAGAAGCAGATTGTGGTTTCTACTTCAGGCCCAATATGCAAGCTGTCACCAGTCATGCTCTTGGGTCCAGCAGTATGTCCAGGAGTGCAGTTGCCACTTGGCTTAGCTCAACACTTTTGCAGCTTGCCCCATACACAATGATGTGCTTGAAGCCACACCTCTCTAGGCCTGGAAGATGGCCATTGGCAGAAGTGCAGCTAGAAAAGGTCATGGGCTGCAACTTGGTGAGCAGTTTTGGGGTTTTAGCTTGGTGGTTTCAGTGGCACCTTGGGCAAGGTTTAGAGTTTAGATGTAGATGCCCACAATCTGGCTCAGGCAGACTCAAAGACTATGGCACCCAGTTTGCTGCCACAATCCCTGAGATGAGCAAGGCACTGCAGGTGAGGGCTGCCCCAGCAGAACAACCAGCAGCTGATATGGCAGCAGCACCAGCAGAGAAACAGGTGCAGCAACAACCAGATATGGCCATGAAGAGGAAAGAGCTTGCAGATAGACTGAGCAAAGCAAAGGCCCAACTGGAAGAGACAGACCTACAACAGAAGAGGCAGAAACTTGCAAAGAGGAAGCAGGAGTTAGAACAGGCAGAGGCAGCCAGGCTAGAAAAGGAGAAGATGGCAAGAAACCAAGAGGCTCAGGAGAAAGAGAGGTTACAGAAAGAGATGGAGAGGATTGCAAAGGAAAGGGGGCAGGCAGAGGCAAAGAAGCAGGCTGAGGAAAAGCTGAAGAAACTTGAGGAGGAAGCCAGGCTGAAGGCAGACGCAGAGAAGATAGCAGAGGAGGAGAAGGTGAAAAAACTTGAGGAGGAAGCCAGACTGAAGGCAGAGGCAGAGAAGATAGCAGAGGAGGAGAAAAAGGTGAAAAAACTCGAAGAGGAAGCCAGGCTGAAGGCAGAGGCAGAGAAGATAGCAGAAGAGGAGGAGAAGGTGAAAAGACTTGAAGAGGAAGCCAGGCTGAAGGCAGAGGCAGAGAAGATAGCAGAAGAGGAGGAGAAGGTGAAAAGACTTGAAGAGGAAGCCAGGCTGAAGGCAGAGGCAAAGAAGCAGGCTGAGGAAAAGGTGAAAAAACTTGAGGAGGAAGCCAGGCTGAAGGCAGAGGCAGAGAAGATAGCAGAGGAGGAGGAAAAGGTGAAAAGACTTGAGGAGGAAGCCAGGCTGAAGAAAGAGGCAGAGGAGATAGCATTAGAGGAGGAACAGGTGAAAAAACTTGAGGAGGAAGCCAGACTGAAGCAGAAAGAGGCAGATAAGATAGCAGAGGAGGAGGAACAGGTGAAAAAAATTGAGGAGGAAGCCAGACTGAAGAAGAAAGAGGCAGATAAGTTGGCAGAGGAGGAGGAAAAGGTGAAAAAACTTGAGGAGAAAGCCAGGCTGAAGGCAGAGGCAGAGAAGATAGCAGAGGAGGAGGAAAAGGTGAAAAGACTTGAGGAGGAAGCCAGGCTGAAGAAAGAGGCAGAGGAGATAGCAGAAGAGGAGGAACAGGTGAAAAAGCTTGAGGAACAAGCCAGGCTAGAATATGAGGAGAAGCTGTTGAAAGAACTTGAGGAAGAGGCCAGGCAGAAGGAGGAAGAGAGGTTGAGACAAGAGAAGGGTGAAGGAGGTGTGGTGGTTGAAGCCATGGTGGGGACACCACCACCTAGGCTAGTTGCTGCTTCACCCAAGCTTTCAAGATCCAGACCAAGATCTTTTTGCAGCTCTGCTTCCAGGGACATTCAGCTTAAATCATAGGGTTGGTCATTTGGCCTTTGTTTGGCTTTGTGGTGAATGTGTTCAATGGAGTGTTGGCACATCTACCTGAGGAATTTGATGATATTGAGGGTGGAGATGTTGGATCTGTGGTTTGCAGCTTGCTGGCAGTATCTAGAACCTAAATGTCATGGCTCCCCTTCTGCCATCAGTTCAACTTTCATCTGGCTCAGCCCTTTCATCCTGTGTTTCAGAAGCTTGTGCCAGGTGAGCTGTTCAACAGCAAGCTGAGATTACCTTCTGCTGAAGAGATTGCAGAGGCCAAAGCACAGCAGAAGTCTGATGCTGCCTCTTGGTGGCAATGGCATGGCAGAATGCACCAGGTTCTTGTTTTGTTGTCCATGCATTGGGTTTCACATGCCTTGTTTGGTTGCCCCAGGGTGCACTCCTCCATGGACATGCAGCACCCCTTCAAGAGCTTGGAGATGATCAAGAATCTTGGGTTGAAATTTGTGGATGCTGGTGGTGTTGAGGCCTTTGTTTGCAGTGTTTACCTTGGTTGCCACCTGGTGGTTGCTACCTGGTGGTTGCTTAGGATGGTGAGGCACCAGAGGGTAGCACCCCTTGAGAACCTGAAGTTTCTTGGCATTGGTTATGTTTTTGTTGAGGCCTTTGTTGCTGACATTTGTTTCACCACATTGCTTTGTGGTTGCTTGGCTGATGGTGAAAGCTTGCTGTCAGTTTCATTGGTGCTGGTGGATCTTCCCTGGTTTTTGAACAGTTTCAGTGGTATCCATTTTGTGTTTCTTTGGATTTCCTCCCAATGTTTCTTTGGATCCTCTCGATACCAGCTTGAACCTTCCAGCCAACCACTCACTAAGGGTGAGGATTCGACCTTGTGACCTGATGAGCCATGGGTTGGCATTGGCATGGCTGGCAGTTTGGGAATGGCCAGGATTTTCTTGGCTTAGGCTTCTGCTGAAGCTGGGCTCCCAGAAGATACCTCTAATAATACCATCAGGACTGGACTTTTTGATATTTTATTTTGTTTTGCAAAGTAGTAACTAACACCTAATAGCTTCATAATGTTACAACAGAGTACACATTGTCACATGTCAAGATCACCTGCTCAAATAAAGATAACTGGTGAGCCAGCCCAGTCACATGATGTGACATGATGTCTGACATGATGTTTGACATGACATGATGGAGTGAGCCACCATGATTCACAATGGTGCAAAATGGGGTGCCTGGAATGCTCTCTTTGGTTGGCATGCAATGGTTTTTACCACAAAAAGAACACCTAGGGTTTCCCCACCTTCAAGGCCAATAGCTTTCCAATGGTATCCCCATGAAGAGGTTGTAAATGGAATAATGGGAAAGGTGTAAAGGGGTATCCACCAAAAGCCTTGTAGGGCTAGTCTTAAGCCACTGAACTGCTTTTGAAGTAAGTACTAAGGGGGTGTTTCAACCAATAGCCTTACATATAAGAAATACAAATAAATTTAAATGAAGTGGTTTTGAGTGGGGAAGATTATGATGTAAGGGGGTACCCACCAAGAGCTTTCTAACTTTCCATGAAGTGGTTGTGTGCTGAATGGGGGCCATGTATCCTTGGGGAATTGCAGGGCTTTACTACATTAATGGCATTATAGAAGTGGTTCTGAATGGGATGATTTAAGGGGATATCCCAGAGATGGCTTCCACCAAGAATATGTCTATGAAGTGGCTTTGAATGGGGAACAAAAGTGGTATGCACCAAAAGCCTTGCATAACTGTATCCAGGAAGTGGTTCTGAAGTAAGTAACTAAGTCTAGGGGGTTCAAGAGTAATAGCAGTAGGTAACCAGGTATAGTCTATTTTATTTGTGTGGTAGTTTTGGAAGGGAAGGTGTGCCCACCAAAAGCATGCCAGTGGTATACTTTGGACATGGTTGTAAATGGACCACTAAAAGTACTGCAGGGCTCTTAGCCTTAAGGCACTGAATTTGATTTTCAAGGAAGCCTAGGTGGTGTTTCACTCAATAACCTTATCAGGGCATAAACACCAATGAATGGGGAATATTAAGGTGTAAGAGGGTATCCACCAAGAGGGTTCCAACTTTCCATGGCTTGGTTGTGTGGTGGTTAATGGTGTTTTTGCAGGGCTACACTAAGATATATTATAGATGTGGTGTTGGATGGCATGATGTAAAGGGGCATCCACCAAGAATATGGTTATGAAGTGGCAAAGGGGTATCCACCAAAAGTTTTGCATAACTGTACTCATGAAGTGGTTCTAAAGTAAATAAGGGTGTGCCTGTTAATTATTGAACTGCTTTTGGATGGGGAAGATGTGCCCACCAAAAGCCTTCCAGTGGTATAATATTGAACTGTCTGTAAATAGCAAAATGGGGAAGGTGCATATTATGGTAAGGGGGTACCCACCAAGAGCTTTCCATACAAACCTATGTTTGTTTGCTTTTTTGATAGGATAGGAGCCACTGCTTTGTGGCTAATCCCAGGTGCAAGCAAAACAAAGGGGCAGAGGCATGTACCCACCAAGTGGCTAAGTGAGCTGGCCAAGCAAAATAGGCTATACTCTATGGGGGCTAGCCTTTTGTTACTATTGGTGGGGTGAGAACATCATTTTTTGGGGCAAAGCTGTGGTAGTTGTGGCTGGGTTGAAAATTGATATGTGCTTGGGGCTGACTGCTGCCACCACCTGCAGCTGTGGCTCCAACAAAAGGCCCAGTGGCATTCCAGTGCCCATGCCACCTAGGCCTAGACCTAGGTACCCCCAATGGTCTGTTGAGACAGACCCAGTCCATGTGGTAGAGTTTAGGAAATGGGAAAGACATGGATGTCTGACACTACGGGCAGTGAGGAAGCATGCCAGTGGATGGGAAGCTTGGTACTTTGGCTTCTGATATGCTGAAGCTTTTTCAATATATATTATATATATAATACATATATATATTTAATAATATATAATACTTTATATTTATTGTATATGATTCTTGATATATACACTTTATATTATATATCAATATGTATAAAATATATATTATATATAATTATTATTTGTATCACTAGCTGACTATTATATTGCATAAAGAAATGTGTCATATTATCCTATGATGTTACAACATTTAATATTGCAATATATTAATTTAAATATTCTTATTCATAAAACCATGATAATATTTTTAAGTATAATTTAATTAAATTTAATAATATGATAACTATTCAAAATATATTATAATTATTTTTATTGTCTTATCATATTATGATTTGTTATATGATACAGTTTATAACCATAATATGTGTATTTAATATAATAATATGTTAATCAAATTTTGATATTAACAATACAATATTTATAGAATATATATATATGTATAAATATAATATTAAAATTATTATAAAATATATTCTAATATTTATTACAATATATATATATTATTATATATATATATTATTGAATATAATCATATATAATGTATATATATATATAACATAATATATATATAATATATAATATATAATATAATAATATAATAACAATACTATCTATATTCATATATATATACATGACATATATAAATGTTGCCCTAAGGCAGGAGGCAGACCTCTTCTTCAGGGACACTGAGACAGACCTTTTGCCTTCCAGCCTGCACAACAGAATTTTTATTCAATATCGTTTGGCAGGGGTCCCAATGCCTGCCAGAGAAGAACAGGCAGCAGCTGCAAATGCAGCCTCACAGTCACAGCCATAGCCTGAGGCCTGTTGAAAAACACCACAGCTGCTAGATCTCCAGTGGGTTGGCAGGGCTAAGGGATTCAAACCTTATCTCATTCTTGAGTGTGCATTCCGTGATAAGTGGTTTATAATCAGCATACAGATACATAACCAAGGGCCCCATGGAATCCCATAAGTTCAACTCAGTGGGCATATTCATTCCATATACTATACATTTTAATGGTATGCACACCCACCCAAGTTTTAATGATAGTGCAGTGAAGGGCAGCCACAAACTGGTTTGAAAGGGGCACCCACCACACACCAATGAACAGAGTTGTTTTGGGGAGCCTCTGGTATATTTATATATTTAATTGGGAGAAGACCACTCACTGCACCATCTCAACCACCATTAAAGTAGGGTGACACATTGATATTACTATTCATTCCATGACTGAAGTATTGGAAATAAACATATATGTTTTTAGATCTTAGATGACAAATAACAAAAAACACACACACCATAGTTTACAATGCTGGTTAAAAAAGGGCAGCATTCTGTTCCCCCATTTCAATTTCCAAAGTTTGTGCTTGGACAGCCCTGGGGGGTTTTCCCCATTTGTGGGATTTTGGTGGGGTTTTGGTGGGGTTTTGATGGGGTTTTGGTTGGCTTTTAGTGGTGTTAATTGTGAATTACTTGGGGCTTGGCTCTTCATCAGCCCATTTTTGGGATTTTGGTGGGATTTTGATGGGGTTTTGATGGGGTTGAATGGAAATCAATTGGTTTTAGTTTACAGCCAAGTTTGGTGGCACTGACCCATTTTTGGGATTTTGGTGGGATTTTGATGGGGTTTTGATGGGGTTGAATGGAAATCAATTGGTTTTAGTTTACAGCCATGTTTGGTGGCACTGACCCATTTTTGGGATTTTGGTGGGATTTTGATGGGGTTATAGTTGTGTTTTGATAATGTTTTATTGGCAACCAAGTAGGAATGTTATGGGGTTCTTGTAGGAAATCATTAGGGGACCAAAAAACACATGCACACCACCATTGGAATCCCACAAGGTATGGCCAAAAAACCATTTGACACCCACACCAACACCACATAAACCCAAGGCAACATTTGGAGAGTTTTTAGCTGGTGATTGGATACAGTTTTGTTGGCCCAAGCCACTTAATGTAGGTAGGTTAGCTACCAGGATGGATAGTGCTGATGAGACTCATGATGCTGAGCTAAATTGCCATGAAGATGGTGATGACTTAAGTGTTGTCAGCAGCCCCAAAGAGCTATGGAATGATGCACAGCACTGTCAGTCAAACACTCTGCTCTCCTTGGATGCAGGGTTGAGGGTCAGAGTCCCCCTCACCACCATGGAGGGTGACAAGTTGAAAGAGAGGATGGGGCACCACTTCTCTGATGGGCAGGTGGCTTTAGCAATCACCTGCTTTGGGCACCCTGATGGCAGGGCAGCTACCAAGAACTTATGGAGGAAAGAAATGGAAATTCAAAAGTTCAACTGGGAGCACAATGAGGGGTGCAGCACAATCTTGCCTGATTTTACCATGGCAAAATCTTTGCTGCTCTCATCCAGAGCATTGCAAGGAGGGAGGCCAGAGGTCACCAGTGAATCAGCATGCTTTTGCTTGCCCAGGACAGCTATCATGCCTGCAGGTTGCTACCACAGGAACACTGCTGTTGGATCTACACCATTGAGTTCAAAGAAGGATTCACCATGGTACTGCAGCCAGTGCTCCATATGTTTGAGATGCAGCAAGAAACTTGGCAGCACCTATTATTGGGTTGTGGGTCACTGGCTTGGTTGTTTGGTAGTGGCTACATTTTAGTGCCTAAAAGTAAATAGGTGAACCCAAAACAAATAATAAGCAAAATTATACCCCCAATCACAAGGTGCAGAAGGTCCACCATTGAGGGCTGGAAGGAACATGAAAAACTCTGATGCCAAAGTAATGGGATGACATAGCAGCAACTTTGTTCTGTTTATTTCATCATATAATTTGGGGTTGCACAGATGCACAGGTGGATGGTTGTGCAGATGGAGGTGTCAAGTTGTCTTCTTGGGCATGCCCCCTTTGCACCACTGAGCCACCTGAGGTTGTGCAAAAGGGTGGCTCCTGAGAACCAGCCCAAATGTGAATGCTTACCAGAAGGACTTCACAAACCTGAGCTGTGGAGGCACTAGACTGAGGCTTGCCTGCATTGGCTGGGCATGCATCTAGGTGGTGGCATGTCACTTGGGTGGCAGCTCACTTCTGTTTGCCCTTCCACCCCAGGAGTTCCTACTTGGGCACTCCTTCTCAGCTGTTCAAACTGCCAGGCTGGGTGAAGTGCTTTGCTGCAGTGTGCTGTTTGCACTTGCTCCTGTGTGTGTGAGTGTACATACATTGAAGGCATTAAATACATACGTACGTACGTACATATATTACATACATTACATGCATTGCATGCATTGCATGCATGACATACATTACATACATTACATACATTACATACATTACATACATTGCACGCATTACATACATTACATACATTACATACACTACATTACATACATTACATACATTACATACATTACATACATACGTTCGTACATACGTACATATGTACTTACAATTACATACATTACGTACATTGCATGCATTACATACATTACATACATTACATTACATACATTACATACATTACATACATTACATTCATTACATACATTACATACATTACATACATTGCATGCATGACATACATTACATACATTACATACATTACATACATTACATACATTACATTCATATGTACGTACATACGTACATACATTACATACATTACATACATTGCATGCATTACATACATTACATACATTACACACATTATCTAAGGGGTGCTTAGGGTACCCTCTTATTAGGGGTCTTTTTGGCAAAAAAAATCACCCCACTGCAATCCCACTAAAACCATTTCAAAAACCCAAGAAACACCAAGTGAGCCCCATGGGATTTTGATTGGTTTTGTTGGGTTTTTATAGGTTTTCTTTAGGCTAAAGCTAATCAGGGTGTGTGGGATGACATATTCAGATGGCAATGGACATGATGACATGAGTTGATGATTGGATGGGTTCAATCCAGGCCGCGCCATTTGGGATCAAGCCAGGATGCCCACTGCTAAGAGAAAGGGTGTTCCTGGCAAGTGCTCACTCCCAAAGGACTACTTGCACCATCCCTGGCTTGGTCATGGTGCCATGATGCCCTTCATGGGCATGCCTCAGGCAATGTCCTTGGGGCAGTTGGACTTGGGAAGAGGTGGGCCCTTGGCCATAACCTATCCTGGCTCTACTGCACCTTCTTCAGCAGCTAGGAGTGTTAAGAGTGCCTTGGACCAATTGTTCAGTGGAGCATGACATCAGGACAGCAGTTGGCCTTCAATTGTTTTTTGATGTGTGAGTGTGTGTCTCTAGTAATGCTGGTTGAAAGATTTGATTGGCCACTGGGCATCAGGTATGGAACCTGGAGAGGAAGAGGAAGAAGATGAACAGGATGATGAGGAGGAGAGTGAGGAGTCGACAAAGCAGAAGGCAAAAGCAAAAAGGCAGGTTTTAGAATTAATTAGGTGTTTTTTTGCAAAAACATGCTCAGTGGGGCTCAGCCAGCCATTTCACATCCCTTGGCAGCAAAGTCAATGCCAACTGCTCTTTGTGAATTTTGCAGGAAGGATAAGAGCAAGAAGAAGGAAAAGCACAAGAAAGAACATGACAAGAAAGAGAAAAAGAAGACTTCAGGAATTGGGGTGTTGACATGTAGTTTTGAAGACAATGCAGTCACTAGCCATTGGGGGGCCACCCCCACATGATTTCAGCATTGCCAAAGTAGGCCATTTGCTAGCAGCTCTTAGGAGGGAAGAAGAAGAAGCATGCCAAGAAGAGGTGCAGGAGCTCATCTTCCAGCTCCTGCTCTTCTTCATCTTCAACTACCAGTGGCTGTGGAGATGAGGAGCTGGACAAGATGCCAATCAAGAAGTAGCTTGTAACAACATGTGTTGGAACATGTGTTTGAAGGCACCCACTCCACTGCTGGAATCTTAATGATCCAATTGTGGGCCCAGGTCTTGGATCAGATTGGGCTATGACTGGTCCTCATCTCATGGCAAGGATGGGAAGCCTGAAAAGAAAAACTCAGTCAGTAGGTCAGAGAAGGTCAGGATCTTGTCCAGCCTTGGCTATGAGCACATGACAGCATGCTTCTTGACTTGGATGTGGGTTTCTGTGCCAAAGGTGTCATTGGCAGAGGGTTGGCATGGTTAGAAAGCCATGCCCCAACCAAGGTTCACTGTGCCAACTTAGTGACTGGCAGTTGGAGCTCTTGATGTTTGTGGGCACTGGCCTGGGCCCAATGTGCACCCTCAAGGATATGAGAGTGAACACCAGGGGTGAGTTGAGATTTGGCTTGCATTATTTTGGTGCAGGGCAAGTGGGTAAAAACCATTTCAGGCACAAGCCATTTATATAATAGTCCACATTCAGAATTTAGAGCTGCCTGTGGGCATCAGCTGCAGCAATTCAGGAAGCAGGCCTGCAAGGAGCAGTGCCAACTTCTGGAGAGGAAGAGTGACAATACTCGACTTGCATGCATCTCAGCACCCTGGCATTTCAGATTGGTTGCACTTGCACTACCAGCTTTAGATTTAGCTTCATTCACCTTTATCATGGTGCTGCACAGGCCATGTTGCAACCATGCCATGCCAAGGAAGACTTTGACAACCTCTACCAAGTAGCTTGCCAAGTGGGGTGGGACAAGATGTATCAGAAGCCCAGGCCTCAGGTGGTTGGTCATTACCAGTGGTGCAGCTCAGTTCTTGGCAGCCACTTTTACTGCATATGATTGGTTGCAGCTGGCCAGGACCAGGAAGCCTGCCAACAGGGACAAGAACAAAGACAAAAATGAGCCACCCTTCACCTACTGGAAGAGGATATTAGTGTGGAGAATGCCATTGCTTGATCTTATGGCAAAGCAGAAAAATGGCATTGTTTTGCCAGCCCTGTTGAATTTAAAGTGGGTAGCCATGCAGTATAGTTAGAGGTCAAAGCTGCCCCCCCCCCCACCAGGAGTGATGGGTCACTTGTGGTTGCTGACATCAACAAAGTGGAGAAGGTCCTTGCTCCAGGGGGGTCTGGTGCAAGTGTGGTCTACAGACTGGGGTACTACAATATCCTCCTGCCAAAGACCAAGCAGTCAGAGGAGCACCCCAGTTGCAGCTTAAGAAAACACCCCAAAAGATGGTGCTGGAGGTTTGTGCTTGTTTGGTTGCATTTGTTTTCAGCCTTGGGCCCAACTTGTGGCTGAGGAAGTGTTGGAAGCTGGAGCTGATCTTCAGGTCTGGCACAGGATTGCAGGACTGGTACAGGGTAGTGGCACCATGGCTGCATTTGTCCAACAACATTCCCTGTGGTTTCCAAACCATTCTATTATGAGAAGCAGATTGTGGTTTCTACTTCAGGCCCAATATGCAAGCTGTCACCAGTCATGCTCTTGGGTCCAGCAGTATGTCCAGGAGTGCAGTTGCCACTTGGCTTAGCTCAACACTTTTGCAGCTTGCCCCATACACAATGATGTGCTTGAAGCCACACCTCTCTAGGCCTGGAAGATGGCCATTGGCAGAAGTGCAGCTAGAAAAGGTCATGGGCTGCAACTTGGTGAGCAGTTTTGGGGTTTTAGCTTGGTGGTTTCAGTGGCACCTTGGGCAAGGTTTAGAGTTTAGATGTAGATGCCCACAATCTGGCTCAGGCAGACTCAAAGACTATGGCACCCAGTTTGCTGCCACAATCCCTGAGATGAGCAAGGCACTGCAGGTGAGGGCTGCCCCAGCAGAACAACCAGCAGCTGATATGGCAGCAGCACCAGCAGAGAAACAGGTGCAGCAACAACCAGATATGGCCATGAAGAGGAAAGAGCTTGCAGATAGACTGAGCAAAGCAAAGGCCCAACTGGAAGAGACAGACCTACAACAGAAGAGGCAGAAACTTGCAAAGAGGAAGCAGGAGTTAGAACAGGCAGAGGCAGCCAGGCTAGAAAAGGAGAAGATGGCAAGAAACCAAGAGGCTCAGGAGAAAGAGAGGTTACAGAAAGAGATGGAGAGGATTGCAAAGGAAAGGGGGCAGGCAGAGGCAAAGAAGCAGGCTGAGGAAAAGCTGAAGAAACTTGAGGAGGAAGCCAGGCTGAAGGCAGACGCAGAGAAGATAGCAGAGGAGGAGAAGGTGAAAAAACTTGAGGAGGAAGCCAGACTGAAGGCAGAGGCAGAGAAGATAGCAGAGGAGGAGAAAAAGGTGAAAAAACTCGAAGAGGAAGCCAGGCTGAAGGCAGAGGCAGAGAAGATAGCAGAAGAGGAGGAGAAGGTGAAAAGACTTGAAGAGGAAGCCAGGCTGAAGGCAGAGGCAGAGAAGATAGCAGAAGAGGAGGAGAAGGTGAAAAGACTTGAAGAGGAAGCCAGGCTGAAGGCAGAGGCAAAGAAGCAGGCTGAGGAAAAGGTGAAAAAACTTGAGGAGGAAGCCAGGCTGAAGGCAGAGGCAGAGAAGATAGCAGAGGAGGAGGAAAAGGTGAAAAGACTTGAGGAGGAAGCCAGGCTGAAGAAAGAGGCAGAGGAGATAGCATTAGAGGAGGAACAGGTGAAAAAACTTGAGGAGGAAGCCAGACTGAAGCAGAAAGAGGCAGATAAGATAGCAGAGGAGGAGGAACAGGTGAAAAAAATTGAGGAGGAAGCCAGACTGAAGAAGAAAGAGGCAGATAAGTTGGCAGAGGAGGAGGAAAAGGTGAAAAAACTTGAGGAGAAAGCCAGGCTGAAGGCAGAGGCAGAGAAGATAGCAGAGGAGGAGGAAAAGGTGAAAAGACTTGAGGAGGAAGCCAGGCTGAAGAAAGAGGTAGAGGAGATAGCAGAAGAGGAGGAACAGGTGAAAAAGCTTGAGGAACAAGCCAGGCTAGAATATGAGGAGAAGCTGTTGAAAGAACTTGAGGAAGAGGCCAGGCAGAAGGAGGAAGAGAGGTTGAGACAAGAGAAGGGTGAAGGAGGTGTGGTGGTTGAAGCCATGGTGGGGACACCACCACCTAGGCTAGTTGCTGCTTCACCCAAGCTTTCAAGATCCAGACCAAGATCTTTTTGCAGCTCTGCTTCCAGGGACATTCAGCTTAAATCATAGGGTTGGTCATTTGGCCTTTGTTTGGCTTTGTGGTGAATGTGTTCAATGGAGTGCTGGCACATCTACCTGAGGAATTTGATGATATTGAGGGTGGAGATGTTGGATCTGTGGTTTGCAGCTTGCTGGCAGTATCTAGAACCTAAATGTCATGGCTCCCCTTCTGCCATCAGTTCAACTTTCATCTGGCTCAGCCCTTTCATCCTGTGTTTCAGAAGCTTGTGCCAGGTGAGCTGTTCAACAGCAAGCTGAGATTACCTTCTGCTGAAGAGATTGCAGAGGCCAAAGCACAGCAGAAGTCTGATGCTGCCTCTTGGTGGCAATGGCATGGCAGAATGCACCAGGTTCTTGTTTTGTTGTCCATGCATTGGGTTTCACATGCCTTGTTTGGTTGCCCCAGGGTGCACTCCTCCATGGACATGCAGCACCCCTTCAAGAGCTTGGAGATGATCAAGAATCTTGGGTTGAAATTTGTGGATGCTGGTGGTGTTGAGGCCTTTGTTTGCAGTGTTTACCTTGGTTGCCACCTGGTGGTTGCTTAGGATGGTGAGGCACCAGAGGGTAGCACCCCTTGAGAACCTGAAGTTTCTTGGCATTGGTTATGTTTTTGTTGAGGCCTTTGTTGCTGACATTTGTTTCACCACATTGCTTTGTGGTTGCTTGGCTGATGGTGAAAGCTTGCTGTCAGTTTCATTGGTGCTGGTGGATCTTCCCTGGTTTTTGAACAGTTTCAGTGGTATCCATTTTGTGTTTCTTTGGATTTCCTCCCAATGTTTCTTTGGATCCTCTCGATACCAGCTTGAACCTTCCAGCCAACCACTCACTAAGGGTGAGGATTCGACCTTGTGACCTGATGAGCCATGGGTTGGCATTGGCATGGCTGGCAGTTTGGGAATGGCCAGGATTTTCTTGGCTTAGGCTTCTGCTGAAGCTGGGCTCCCAGAAGATACCTCTAATAATACCATCAGGACTGGACTTTTTGATATTTTATTTTGTTTTGCAAAGTAGTAACTAACACCTAATAGCTTCATAATGTTACAACAGAGTACACATTGTCACATGTCAAGATCACCTGCTCAAATAAAGATAACTGGTGAGCCAGCCCAGTCACATGATGTGACATGATGTCTGACATGATGTTTGACATGACATGATGGAGTGAGCCACCATGATTCACAATGGTGCAAAATGGGGTGCCTGGAATGCTCTCTTTGGTTGGCATGCAATGGTTTTTACCACAAAAAGAACACCTAGGGTTTCCCCACCTTCAAGGCCAATAGCTTTCCAATGGTATCCCCATGAAGAGGTTGTAAATGGAATAATGGGAAAGGTGTAAAGGGGTATCCACCAAAAGCCTTGTAGGGCTAGTCTTAAGCCACTGAACTGCTTTTGAAGTAAGTACTAAGGGGGTGTTTCAACCAATAGCCTTACATATAAGAAATACAAATAAATTTAAATGAAGTGGTTTTGAGTGGGGAAGATTATGATGTAAGGGGGTACCCACCAAGAGCTTTCTAACTTTCCATGAAGTGGTTGTGTGCTGAATGGGGGCCATGTATCCTTGGGGAATTGCAGGGCTTTACTACATTAATGGCATTATAGAAGTGGTTCTGAATGGGATGATTTAAGGGGATATCCCAGAGATGGCTTCCACCAAGAATATGTCTATGAAGTGGCTTTGAATGGGGAACAAAAGTGGTATGCACCAAAAGCCTTGCATAACTGTATCCAGGAAGTGGTTCTGAAGTAAGTAACTAAGTCTAGGGGGTTCAAGAGTAATAGCAGTAGGTAACCAGGTATAGTCTATTTTATTTGTGTGGTAGTTTTGGAAGGGAAGGTGTGCCCACCAAAAGCATGCCAGTGGTATACTTTGGACATGGTTGTAAATGGACCACTAAAAGTACTGCAGGGCTCTTAGCCTTAAGGCACTGAATTTGATTTTCAAGGAAGCCTAGGTGGTGTTTCACTCAATAACCTTATCAGGGCATAAACACCAATGAATGGGGAATATTAAGGTGTAAGAGGGTATCCACCAAGAGGGTTCCAACTTTCCATGGCTTGGTTGTGTGGTGGTTAATGGTGTTTTTGCAGGGCTACACTAAGATATATTATAGATGTGGTGTTGGATGGCATGATGTAAAGGGGCATCCACCAAGAATATGGTTATGAAGTGGCAAAGGGGTATCCACCAAAAGTTTTGCATAACTGTACTCATGAAGTGGTTCTAAAGTAAATAAGGGTGTGCCTGTTAATTATTGAACTGCTTTTGGATGGGGAAGATGTGCCCACCAAAAGCCTTCCAGTGGTATAATATTGAACTGTCTGTAAATAGCAAAATGGGGAAGGTGCATATTATGGTAAGGGGGTACCCACCAAGAGCTTTCCATACAAACCTATGTTTGTTTGCTTTTTTGATAGGATAGGAGCCACTGCTTTGTGGCTAATCCCAGGTGCAAGCAAAACAAAGGGGCAGAGGCATGTACCCACCAAGTGGCTAAGTGAGCTGGCCAAGCAAAATAGGCTATACTCTATGGGGGCTAGCCTTTTGTTACTATTGGTGGGGTGAGAACATCATTTTTTGGGGCAAAGCTGTGGTAGTTGTGGCTGGGTTGAAAATTGATATGTGCTTGGGGCTGACTGCTGCCACCACCTGCAGCTGTGGCTCCAACAAAAGGCCCAGTGGCATTCCAGTGCCCATGCCACCTAGGCCTAGACCTAGGTACCCCCAATGGTCTGTTGAGACAGACCCAGTCCATGTGGTAGAGTTTAGGAAATGGGAAAGACATGGATGTCTGACACTATGGGCAGTGAGGAAGCATGCCAGTGGATGGGAAGCTTGGTACTTTGGCTTCTGATATGCTGAAGCTTTTTCAATATATATTATATATATAATACATATATATATTATAATATATATTTAATAATATATAATACTTTATATTTATTGTATATGATTCTTGATATATACACTTTATATTATATATCAATATGTATAAAATATATATTATATATAATTATTATTTGTATCACTAGCTGACTATTATATTTCATAAAGAAATGTGTCATATTATCCTATGATGTTACAACATTTAATATTGCAATATATTAATTTAAATATTCTTATTCATAAAACCATGATAATATTTTTAAGTATAATTTAATTAAATTTAATAATATGATAACTATTCAAAATATATTATAATTATTTTTATTGTCTTATCATATTATGATTTGTTATATGATACAGTTTATAACCATAATATGTGTATTTAATATAATAATATGTTAATCAAATTTTGATATTAACAATACAATATTTATAGAATATATATATATGTATAAATATAATATTAAAATTATTATAAAATATATTCTAATATTTATTACAATATATATATATTATTATATATATATATTATTGAATATAATCATATATAATGTATATATATATATAACATAATATATATATAATATATAATATATAATATAATAATATAATAACAATACTATCTATATTCATATATATATACATGACATATATAAATGTTGCCCTAAGGCAGGAGGCAGACCTCTTCTTCAGGGACACTGAGACAGACCTTTTGCCTTCCAGCCTGCACAACAGAATTTTTATTCAATATCGTTTGGCAGGGGTCCCAATGCCTGCCAGAGAAGAACAGGCAGCAGCTGCAAATGCAGCCTCACAGTCACAGCCATAGCCTGAGGCCTGTTGAAAAACACCACAGCTGCTAGATCTCCAGTGGGTTGGCAGGGCTAAGGGATTCAAACCTTATCTCATTCTTGAGTGTGCATTCCGTGATAAGTGGTTTATAATCAGCATACAGATACATAACCAAGGGCCCCATGGAATCCCATAAGTTCAACTCAGTGGGCATATTCATTCCATATACTATACATTTTAATGGTATGCACACCCACCCAAGTTTTAATGATAGTGCAGTGAAGGGCAGCCACAAACTGGTTTGAAAGGGGCACCCACCACACACCAATGAACAGAGTTGTTTTGGGGAGCCTCTGGTATATTTATATATTTAATAGGGGGAAGACCACTCACTGCACCATCTCAACCACCATTAAAGTAGGGTGACACATTGATATTACTATTCATTCCATGACTGAAGTATTGGAAATAAACATATATGTTTTTAGATCTTAGATGACAAATAACAAAAAACACACACACACCATAGTTTACAATGCTGGTAAAAAAAGGGCAGCATTCTGTTCCCCCATTTCAATTTCCAAAGTTTGTGCTTGGACAGCCCTGGGGGGTTTTCCCCATTTGTGGGATTTTGGTGGGGTTTTGGTGGGGTTTTGATGGGGTTTTGGTTGGCTTTTAGTGGTGTTAATTGTGAATTACTTGGGGCTTGGCTCTTCATCAGCCCATTTTTGGGATTTTGGTGGGATTTTGATGGGGTTTTGATGGGGTTGAATGGAAATCAATTGGTTTTAGTTTACAGCCAAGTTTGGTGGCACTGACCCATTTTTGGGATTTTGGTGGGATTTTGATGGGGTTTTGATGGGGTTGAATGGAAATCAATTGGTTTTAGTTTACAGCCATGTTTGGTGGCACTGACCCATTTTTGGGATTTTGGTGTGATTTTGATGGGGTTATAGTTGTGTTTTGATAATGTTTTATTGGCAACCAAGTAGGAATGTTATGGGGTTCTTGTAGGAAATCATTAGGGGACCAAAAAACACATGCACACCACCATTGGAATCCCACAAGGTATGGCCAAAAAACCATTTGACACCCACACCAACACCACATAAACCCAAGGCAACATTTGGAGAGTTTTTAGCTGGTGATTGGATACAGTTTTGTTGGCCCAAGCCACTTAATGTAGGTAGGTTAGCTACCAGGATGGATAGTGCTGATGAGACTCATGATGCTGAGCTAAATTGCCATGAAGATGGTGATGACTTAAGTGTTGTCAGCAGCCCCAAAGAGCTATGGAATGATGCACAGCACTGTCAGTCAAACACTCTGCTCTCCTTGGATGCAGGGTTGAGGGTCAGAGTCCCCCTCACCACCATGGAGGGTGACAAGTTGAAAGAGAGGATGGGGCACCACTTCTCTGATGGGCAGGTGGCTTTAGCAATCACCTGCTTTGGGCACCCTGATGGCAGGGCAGCTACCAAGAACTTATGGAGGAAAGAAATGGAAATTCAAAAGTTCAACTGGGAGCACAATGAGGGGTGCAGCACAATCTTGCCTGATTTTACCATGGCAAAATCTTTGCTGCTCTCATCCAGAGCATTGCAAGGAGGGAGGCCAGAGGTCACCAGTGAATCAGCATGCTTTTGCTTGCCCAGGACAGCTATCATGCCTGCAGGTTGCTACCACAGGAACACTGCTGTTGGATCTACACCATTGAGTTCAAAGAAGGATTCACCATGGTACTGCAGCCAGTGCTCCATATGTTTGAGATGCAGCAAGAAACTTGGCAGCACCTATTATTGGGTTGTGGGTCACTGGCTTGGTTGTTTGGTAGTGGCTACATTTTAGTGCCTAAAAGTAAATAGGTGAACCCAAAACAAATAATAAGCAAAATTATACCCCCAATCACAAGGTGCAGAAGGTCCACCATTGAGGGCTGGAAGGAACATGAAAAACTCTGATGCCAAAGTAATGGGATGACATAGCAGCAACTTTGTTCTGTTTATTTCATCATATAATTTGGGGTTGCACAGATGCACAGGTGGATGGTTGTGCAGATGGAGGTGTCAAGTTGTCTTCTTGGGCATGCCCCCTTTGCACCACTGAGCCACCTGAGGTTGTGCAAAAGGGTGGCTCCTGAGAACCAGCCCAAATGTGAATGCTTACCAGAAGGACTTCACAAACCTGAGCTGTGGAGGCACTAGACTGAGGCTTGCCTGCATTGGCTGGGCATGCATCTAGGTGGTGGCATGTCACTTGGGTGGCAGCTCACTTCTGTTTGCCCTTCCACCCCAGGAGTTCCTACTTGGGCACTCCTTCTCAGCTGTTCAAACTGCCAGGCTGGGTGAAGTGCTTTGCTGCAGTGTGCTGTTTGCACTTGCTCCTGTGTGTGTGAGTGTGTGTGTGTGTGTTTGTGTTTGTGTGTGGGGTTAGTTTTCCTTTAGCTTTGGCCATCCATTGCTTGGACTGGAATGCAGGTGGACTGGAATGGCAACCTTATACCCTATGGCAGTATGGCCTGCAAATCAATTTGGATGCCAGCTTGTACCAGGCTACTTGGCAGGGGGGGCTGCAACTGATGTTTGCCATGTTATCTTGGAAGTTGTTTGCACTGCTGGACTTGAAGCATCTGAATCTGTGATGTTGCATCATTTGCATTTCTGGGCCTGCACCATTTGCAGTTGTGCAACTTACTTCTTACTTTGATTGACCTGCCCTGCCAATTTCACTTCAGCTGCCATTTATTTGAAGGCACATCCACATGATGTGCTGCCCAACTAGAGGGACAGGAGCAAACCCAGAGACACAGAGACAGGCACAAACAGACATCACCCTGACATGCTGGCAATGCTATATAAACTAGTGAGTGTCTTAGGGCTAGTGTTTCAAAGTTTGGGTGTGCACACAGCACACCCACATATAACACAATACAAGTTACTAATCACTGTTTGGCTTCACTGTTTTGGCATGGAGCCAGAGCCTGCTGCCCCAAGTGCAAAGTGCAAAGGGCCAACCAAGCCATCATTCCCAGTTGCAACATGGGCAGCCTTGGGTTTGAGGGCTTATTTCGATGTGAGTGGCACACCCCACTGGCTATTTGAGAGGGTCCACCAGCAGCTTGATGTGCAGAGTGAAGGTGGGTTCTTTTTGAGAAAGAATCAGGATGCATTGAAACAACTGTTCAGGAACTTCAGTGTGCCTGAGAGTGACTTTGGTTACAAAACAGCAGACAGGGAACACAATGAACAGGAACCATGGGCAGACCATACTTTAACTTCAAGAGGCTTGCTCCTGTACTTTTTCTTTCAGCTGAAGCACAGGAGATCCCCAGTCAAAGTCAAGGCTGCAGCTATGGCCTTTTTGCAGAGGCTTACTACTGCCATTTTTGCAGAGCATGCTGCCCAGGCAAGCACTGTGGGGATCACTGTTGAAGATGATTTTGGAGTTGTGAATAGGGCCTTTCTTGAGGTTTCAGCTCAAGGTGTAGCAAGGGGTTGGCTTCAAGTAGCCAACATGAATTCAGCAGCAACAGAGCTTTGGCAGAACTTGCAGAACAAGGCATGGTGTGGCATGAAGATCACCAGCACCTTGGAGACAGCAACTTTGCAGGACATTCTTTTCTTCATGGCTTACCTCATGGGCCACCCCAAAGAGAGACTGTGCAGCTTGAATCCTTATGAGACTGTGTGCAAACATGTGCTCCCAGAGCTTCTCCTGTGGCTTGGAAACTTGATGGATGAACATGCAAAGGTGCTATCCCAGAAGCCTTTGGGTGATACTGTTTTGCCTGCACTGAAGACCAGGGATGGAAAATACAAGAGAAAATCAGATGAAGCCAACAAGTTCATTCTTCTGGACAAAATGGAAGGCAACAAGAGCACAAGGAGAAGAGTTGCAAAAACACATACTGAGCTGGTTGCACCATGTTCCAATTTGGTCCAAAGGGAGTCCCATGTACTGACTGCCATCTACTTTGAAAAGGTTGCCAAGGAGTTTGGGAGCTACAAGGTGAAACAGTTTTCTACATCATGGGACCCCAGTACATATGGTGGAGCAAACACTTTGGCCAGCACTGTCTACAGCCCTGCCACTGATACTGCAGCATATATGCCAAACCAGATGGTCAGAAAGGTTCTGTTTGGAGATTTGGATGAAAGCTTCTTGGCTTTGCCCAAGGTCTAAACTGAAGTTTTTGATTTCCACTGAATGGGCCCACTTTGTGGCTTATCTATTGTGAGCCAAGCCCAAGGCTTTCTTGAGGAAGCAAAGGCATCCAAACTTGGAACTCTAGAAGGGTTTTCAGAAATTCGAGCTCTTTCCAATGCATTGCTGCATGCAACTGGGTGCAGCCTCATGGATTTCAGGATCCCCAAAGACTTGCTGGCAAGACCACTCCAGAAGGGAGAGGCCAGGGTGCTGGTCAACAATGCTTGGTATATTGCAGGGCCTGATAATGAGGTGAGGCTTGAGATCCCTGCTTCATTGGATGTCAGTAGCATCAATGCACTGTCCAGCTGCTCTGACCAGGGGCCATCAAACACTTCCAGTTTGAACTTCTGCTCCTTTGCTGGTGAAGGGTTGATGATGAACATCCAGTATGACTGGTTCCACAGAGGCTGGAATGATGTTAAACTCAGTGCCAAGAAAGCTGCAGGGTACCCATGGAGGTGCATACTACAATGTGTGCTGCTCTTCAACATTAATTACTCACCCTTTGGGAGTGGTGCTTTTTTCTACAGAAAGCAGGATGTTCTTCAACAGTACATGTCCACCAAGTCCAGAGCTGACCCAAACTTCAAAGCCTACATTCATGACATTTGCAAGGAAAGAAGGCACAGGGAACCAGAGACTGAAGCAGAAGAGGAGGAGCTTTGGCAATCCCTTGCCCACATGAGCAATTTTCAGAGAAAGGGCAGCCTAGTGAAGTTGATGCGGTGGATGTCATTTTTTGAGGTGGCAGCTGAGTGGAGAGGAGACATGTGGAGCACAAGGTTGGTCCTCTTGAGTGATTCAGAGACAGCAGGCCCAGCTGAGCAACTTCCTTCCCTTCTCAGCCAGCAGCAGTCTGCTGACCAGGGAGCAGACCAAACAAAGGCAGATGCACAGAAAGAGATGAATGCTTTGAAAAAAACTGCTGGTGTTTGGAAGCTTGCACCACAGATGGTGACACATAGAAATATTGCAACCTTGGACATGTTGCTCCTGGTTTGCAAAGCCTGTTGGACAGCCCATGCCAATAGAGCAAGGCATGTGGTGAACCCTGCACAGGTTCTTGAGCACAACCTGGCATGCTGCAACAATATGTCATGGGCCTTTGAGCTGGAGGAGATGATGGCCAGTCTATGGGACAAGAAGGAAATTTCCCACATGTATGCCAAGGACCAGGACCATTCAAAAGCCTTGGCAGAACATTGTGATTTTTTCCATCAGCTCCTCCATTACAGATCAACATCCCTAGCTTCTGCATACACACTGCCCCCCATGAGGTGGAATGGTGTGCTGTCTACAAATGGTGAGGCTGAGCACTTCAGAAATCAGTTGCTGGAGGAATGGAGCTTCTTGCTGAAGTTGGAAGGTGCTTCCTTGCATAGCACAGAGACATCTGTCCTGGATAAGATGTACTGGAGGCTTGGAACTTTTGTCAGGGTGCTTTGTATGGCACATGAGCAGGACATGCTGGCTGGGAGGTCTTGCAGGGATGGCAGGGCCTACCCTCTCCAACTTCTTGTTGCAAAGACACTGGGGGATTCAAGGGTCATTGAGGTGGCACACCAGCAAGGGCCAGATTTAGCAAGAGCTGGCAGGACAAACACTGTGCCACCAGTTCCCATCATGGCTGGAACCATCAAGTCAGGTGCCCTTGAGCTGAGGAAAGTCAGCAACACCATTCAAGTGGATCCCACAGAGATGGTTTACAACAAAAAAAAATTACAGGGCAGTCAATGTGAAGAAAAAGTTAGACCCAAGGAGCCACAAGCTTGACAAAGGCCTACAAAGGATGATGAGGAGAAGACAAGGGAAGAATTTCTTCCCATCACCTGCCCCTGCAAGCCTGTTTCCTAGCTTAGCTGCAACAGAGTGGGCTTGGACATATTGCAAAGAGCAATACCCTGGAGGCCTTGAGGATTCTTGGATGTCTTGCATAGCAGGCAAGCCTGGTGATGTGCTGGCTCATTTGCCCACTTCATCCTTGGTGAAAGTGGTGGGCTGTGCAGAATATGGTGTGCTGACCTGGCACATGGATGTTTCCAGCAGCAGCAACAACTCTTATTTCATGAGGCCCAACAGGTCTCTTCTACATTGGATGCACATCACCAAATTGGATGATTGGGTGCATGTGCCCACCAAGCCTTTTGTGACTGAAGATTGCACTATTGAATGGATGAGGACTGGGCAGCCTCTTCCCTTGCCCATTGCCTTGGTGCAGGGGGGGGGTGGAATTGAATGTGGTACAACTTAAAAAGCTGCTAGCCATCCTCAAGATCAACAGGCAAGGTTGCAATGACAGGGCTGGGTTGCACACCCTTCTGGTGGAGAACATTTTGTGCAACCCAGATGAGAAGCAGAAGGCCATGAATGCTTATGAAAGAGCTGGGCAAGAGGAACCTTTGGACAGTGACTTGGAGGATGTCACCAGCTGCCTTGATGAGGAAGATGCAAACACTTTGGACCTGAAAGAATTGAAGGAAAAGAAAAAGAAAAAAAGATACCAAACAGTCAAAACTGATGCCAGCAAGCCTGTGAGAGGGGCAGGCAGGGCCAGAGGGAGAGGCAGAGGAAGAGGGAGACCTAGTGGTGGAGGTGCAGCAAGGGGCAGAGCAGTTGGAGGCAGGGGCAGAGGCAGAGGAAGAGGAAGGGTGAGAAAAGATTTCATCAAACACACAGGTAGCAAGTGTTCAGCAACACAAATGCCAAGCCCAGCAGAGCCAGCACCTGCCACCTCTCCTCTTGAGACAGAAGCAGCAGTGCCAGAACCTCACAGCCCTCTTGCAGAACATGTTGAGGCAGAACCACTTGTGCCAGAACCTCACAGCCCTCTTGCAGAACATGTTGAGGCAGAACCACTTGTGCCAGAACTTCACAGCCATCTTGCAGAACATGGTGAGGCAGAACTTGTGCCAGAACCTCACAGCTCCCTTGCAGCACATGGTGGGGCAGAACCAGCAGTGCCACCACATGGTGAACCAGTGCCAGAAGATGACAGCACCCTTGCAGCAAAAGCTGAACCAGGACCAGCAGTGCCAGCATTTCCTAGCTTTGTTGCAACACTTGGTGAACAAGAAGACAGTTTTTTTTTGCAGCAGGTGATGGGCCAGAACCAGCAGTGCCAGCTTTTCCCAGCTTTGTTGCAGCACTTGGTGAACAAGAAACACCACAGCCAGAACTTCACAGTTTTTTTGCACCAGATGATGGACCAGAACCAGCAGTGCTAGCAAGTGCCAGCTCTGTTGAAGGCCAAAGGGGTGCACCCACCAAAGGGGTGGTGAAATGACAGTGGTCAACAGCTATTTGTTGAATTGCTAGCATTGGTACTTGAACTGGTGCCATTTTAGGCATTGCTTTGTGAATTGCATTTGGCATCTTGCCTTTTTTTCAACACACACGCAGCCAGCTTTCCTCCAGGCAATGGGGTTGCAAGCCTACCTGCAGACCACCAAGGGCAACCAGTGCAAGCAACTTCCAACTCTCTTGGGGGTCCAAAAAGTAACCACCATAGTGAAACACAAGGGGTGAATTACTAGCTTGGTTTGAAGGACATTGCTTTTGGCAGGGCATTGCCACACAGGTCACACATTTTTAGTGGTGGATCAAAATGAAATATTGCTGCTGCACACAATGCACCCTCCTGTCCAGGCCCAGCAGAAGAGAGGCTACCACCAAGAGGCCATGAGGGTGCAGTGCCAAACCAGCGTCATCCAGAGGGTGTGAGAAGAGTGAAAGTCTACACAACACCACAACCACAGGAGGCTGTCCAAGACATGGTTCCTCCTGGGTGCAAGTTTGTGTTGAACCATGGGGACCACAGGTTCACCACCAATTGGGTGAGGCCTACTAGGAAAATACCAGCAGAGTTGATGAACAAAAATTTTTCTAGAAGCTTTGTGAACAGAAACTGGAAAGATGCCCTGGCAGAGATCCACATGAGAATGTGGACAAAATGGGAGTGCCACAGAGATGAGCTACCTCTTCCAGCTGGAACAGTGGCACAAGAGCCAGGGGTTGTTCCAGATGAAGTGGTGGAAGGGCTTCAGCCATTCATTGACAAATTGCCAGGAGTGAGGAAGCATGGGAAACCATGACCATTACATTTCTTATCACCAGTATTCAATCATTTTAATGGTGAACACCAAGAACTAGATAATGAATGTTAGAAAGATTTGTTTTTGAATGCCCTTAAGTTTCCCATGTGCTTCTTCACACTGGCTCTTGCAGCTGCTAGCACCTAAGGTGCAAGTGGGGACATGAAAACAAAAAGGTAGCTGCAGGTTCTTGAATGTGCATGACTTGTGGCATTTCAGTTGCATGCTGAGTAATTGAAACCATCATTTGAGCAACACTTTGTTCCATCTCTCCATCCTCTTCTTCTGGCAGGAAAATGTTGGTGGCCTGCTGACTAACTCTGGCAGATGGAAGAGAGAAAACATGTGTGAATTGTGCTGGATTTCCAGGGATTTGATTGGGATTTCCCATGCTTTTATTTAGGGTTTCCTGGGGTGTCCCAGGGCTTGAGTGGGAACAAGCTGGGTTTCCACTGGGAAACATGTGGGCCTAGAAAAATCAAGAAGTACCATAATAGATCGGTATGGCAAGCACCCCTATGACATTACATTACATACATTACATACATTACATGCATTACATACATACGTACGTACGTACATACATTACGTACATACATACATACATACATACTTTTATACATACTTTTATACATACATACATACATACATTCATATATTTATTAGTTAATTAATCAAATAATTAATTAATTACATTGTATTACATTGTGTTACATTGTGTTACATTGTATTACATTTTACTACATTACACTACATTACATTACATTGCATTACATTACATACATATCCATGATATTCCATGATGTTTGGATTCCACTATGGAGTGGATGACCAAACCGATTCATCTCATATTTCACGACCGCACATTTGGGGATTTTTGCACCAAACATCAAACGACGGTTTTTACCCATCCCTTTCCAAGGAGTCAAATTTTGAGGATTAATCCTCAAAATTTTCTGATTTCATCTTTTTCCGCTACCAATTCGTTACACTAAAACCAATTACGAAAAATCCGTGCTAAAAAAATGATTTCAAAAAAAAATATATATAAATTATTCTAGTGAATAGCCTTATCTATAATCTAAATATAATATACAGGATATATTTTATATAATATATATATATAGAATCTATAATATCTTTAATATACTGTATATTATATATAATCTATAATATATATATATATATATATTAAAGATATATATCTATATTATATATATATTATATTTTATATATAATATATTTTTTAGATACTATATATATATATATTATATATTATATATTATATATATTATAAATACTATATATATTATATATAATATAATATATATAATGTATATGTTTATATATAATATACAATATACATAGTATCTATAATATATATATATTTTAAAAATAATATATATATATTTTATATCTATAATCTATATGTATTTAATATATATAATATAATTTAACATAATATAATATATAATACATATAATATAATATATAATACATATAATATTTATATATGTAATCTATATATATATAAAATATATTATATATATAATAAATAAAATATATATAATTTACATAATATATATAATATATATTATATATATAATATATATAATATATATTATATATTATATATAATATATATAATGTATATAATGTATATAATATATATATTATATAATATCTATAATATATAAAATATATAGTATACAGAATATATCTAATATATATATATAAAATATTTAATATTTAATATATATAATATATCTAATATATCTTATATATAATTTATATTTATTTTATATAATATTTAATATATATATATATAATATATAAAATATTTAAAATATATATAATATATAACATAAAATATATATGTAATATATGTAATATATATGTAATATATATATGTAATATATGTAATATATATATATATGTATTATATGTAATATATATATGTATTATATGTAATATATAATTTAATATATATATAATATATATAATATATATAATATAGATAATATATATAATATATATAATTTATATAATATATATATATATATAATATATTATTTATAATATTTAATATATTTAATATATATATATATTATAATGTATATAATATATATAATCTATAATATAATATATATATAATATATAATATATATAATATATATAATATATATATAATATATAATATATATAATATATAATATATATATATAATATATTTAATTAATATATATATAATTTATATAATATATATAATATATAATATATATATTTATAGTACATATATTATATATATATAATATATATTATTTATATATTATATATATAGAATATATAATTTGTATATATATATAATATCTATAATGTTTATATAATATATAATATATACAACACATTTATTCTAATATATATATATATATAGCTTTATTACCAATATTATGATCTGGCTGTACACAGAGGGCGCGCGCGCAGTTTCTCGAGGCCAATTTTCCCGCAATTTTGGGACTTTTCACGAATACAAACTCAGTCTGTACTTCCTGAGCCCCCTGCTTGGAGGTCGAAAATTTACTACTTTTCTGGGAGTCCATTTGGAATTTCCCCAAAAAGTGATGTTTTTTTGGGAAGTTTTCTCTTCTCCCCAGTCGGTGTACCACCAAGCTAATGCAGTACGGTCGGTCAGGGTCGGTCGGGGGTTCGATTCCCCCCTGGTCCGCTGTCACTCGGTAGGTCTTTCAGTTGCGGTTGAAAAATGTCTTCTGCAAAAGTTCAGTTGGAGTTTTGGGGGGCTTCTTTGGGACGCGGCTTTCGATAGCAACTTGGAAGAGCAGCTTTGGAGAGCAAGGGGAGCAACTTTACGGCTTTGCAGCAGCATTGACGAACAGTTGCTTTGAAGAACGCCAGCTCTGGGGAGTAGCTTTAGAAAGCAACTTTGGGAAGCCACTTTCGGAAACAACTGTCGGGGGCAGGTTTAGCAGCTAGCAGCTGTTCGGAGCAGCTTTCGATAACAACTTTGGGGAACGGCTTTGGGGAACAGCTTTGTGGAGCAAGTTTGGGGAGCAGCTTTGGGGAGGCGGAGCAGCTTTGAGGAGCAGCTTTGCACGGCAGCTTTGGGGAGCCCTTTGGGGAGCGGCTTTCGGCAGCAACTTTGGGGAACAGGTTTGAAGCATAGCGGCTTTGCGGCAACCGCTTTGCAGAGGTGCTTTGGGGAACAGCTTTGGGAAGCAGCTTTGGGGAACCGCTTTGGGGAGCAGCTTTGGCAAGCTTTCCGGAACAACTTTCAGGAACAATTGCTTTGAAGAACAGCAGCTTTGGGGAGCAGCTTTGGGGAGCAGCTTTCGGGGGTTCGTGGATCAGCTTTCAGTAGCAACTTTCGGGGGCAGCTTTCGGGAGCCGCTTTGCAGACTAGCTTTGGGGAGCCGTTTTGGGGTATACGGTATAGGTTTGAAGAATCGCAGCTTTGGGGCGATAGCTTTGGACAGCAGCTTTGGGGAGGAGCTCTTGGCGGCAACTTTGGGGCGCAGCTTTCGGCAGCCGCTTTGCAGAATGGCTTTAGGGAGCCGTTTTGGTGAAGAGGTTTGCAGAATTGCAGAATCGCAGCTTTGGGGCAACAGCTTTGGACAGCTTTCCGGACCAGCTTTGAGGTAGCTTTGGGCAGCAGCTTTGGAGTCTTGGGGAGCTTCTTTGGGACGCAGCTTTCGGTAGCAACTTTAAAGAGCAGCTTTGGGGAGCAAGGGGAGCAACTTTGCGGCTTTGCAGCAGCATTGACGAACAGTTGCTTTGAAGAACGCCAGCTCTGGGGAGTAGCTTTAGAAAGCAACTTTTGGAAGCCGCTTTCGGAAACAACTTTCGGGGGCAGGCTTAGCAGCTGTTCGGAGCAGCTTTCGATAACAACTTTGCGAACCAGCTTTGTGGAGCAGGTTTGGGGGAGCAGCTTTGGGGAGCCGGAGCAGCTTTGAGGAGCAGCTTTGCACGGCAGCTTTGAATGGGGAGCACCTTTGGGGAGTAGCTCTAGAACGCAACTTTGGGGAGCAGCTTTCGGCAGCAACTTTGGGGAGCAGCTTTCGGGAGCCGCTTTGGAGAATAGCTTTGGGGAACCGCTTTGGGGAACAGGCTTGAAGCATAGCCGCTTTGGGGCAACCGCTTTGCAGAGGTACTTTGGGGAACAGCTTTGGGAAGCAGCTTTGGGGAACCGCTTTGGGGAGCAGCTTTGGCAAGCTTTCCGGAATAACTTTGAGGAACAATTACTTTGAAGAACAGCAGCTTTGGGGAGCAGCTTTCGGGGGCAGCTTTACAAACCACTTGGGGGAGCAGCTCTCAGGGAGCCATTTTGGGGTGTAGATTTGAAGAATCGCAGCTTTGGGGCCATAGCTTTGGACAGCAGCTTTGTGGAACAACTTTGGGGAGCAGCTTCGGGGAACAGCTTTGGGGAGCAGCTTTGGGGAACTTTCGAGAACAGCTTTGAGGAACACTTTCTTTGCAGAACAGCAGCTTTCGGGCACACATTTACAAGGAACTTCGGGGAGTAGTTTTTAATAGCAATTTTTGGGGAGCTGCTTTCGGGAACATTTTTGGG
>CAMXCT020003076.1:41230-77003 GCA_947184155.2 Cladocopium goreaui | reverse complement strand
TATCGCAGTGTTCTGGAAGACAAGAAGCAGGACACACTTACAAGTGAAAAACACATGCATGATTTAGTACATGTGTTTTTTCGAGCATGTGCTGAAACTACCCATGCTTCAATAGACTCTTAAGATATGTGTTTTCTCTGTGCAGGAGCTGGCATCTTTGAAGAAGGACATCAAAAAGGAGAGTGCACCGGCTACAGGTTCTGCAAGCTCCAGTTCCAAGGTGTATCTTGGCTTGCATTAAAAGATGTCATGACACAGTTTTCTTGGAAAAACATCTGTTGCCATAGAGCCACTTGTATGGCTCCGAGGCAGAAGACATCTTCCAAGAAGTGAGCGATCTATCACTCGACCGCAATGAATGGAAAAAACCCATCACTACCATTCGGTACTATTTGGTGCCTACTTTTGATTCCTGCATGTATGTTTGCAAGCTCGACTCAAGTGTGACTCTCTGGCCTTCTTGCCACATTGGAGGAGCTCCGGCCACAGAAGGTCTTGGCCTCAGCATGCATTGTGTTGGAAAGCCTTGGCCACACATTATCTATGTCTTTTTGTAATCACATGAGTGAGGGCCACAATCATTAAACATAAACATGAACATCAGGAAACCTAAGCTGAAGACTCAGACAATGAAGTGAAGCAGCCTTCTTCCTGCCAAGGTTGCATGTGGTGCAGACCTTGACCTTCAGCTGTTCGGAATGACATTCAAACTTCCCAGCAACACACATCAAACAACCAAAAAACCTGCCTGGAAGTTCTTGATCTTTGCCAGATATGGCAAACTCAGGCTATGAACATCTCAGGCAAGAACATGCTCACCAAAGAATAGTCCATGGAGTAACCCAAACATTTCAAGACTTGGAAAGCCAAGTCTTGAATAGTCATTGTCAAGACTTGGGGACATGCAGTTCAAAAGTGAAGCAGTTCAAAACTTGGAATGCCAAGTCGTGAAAAACAGTGTAAGATTTCAGACCTGTGGCTGCCAAGTCTTGACAATCATGTTCACTTGTGTTCATGTCTTGGAAGACCAAGTCATGAAAGACATAATTCTCAGTAAGGGTCTAATGTTGAAATTCTTTGCCCCAATAGTTTCAAGACTTGGAAAGCCAAGTCTTGAATAGCGACATCATTGTCAAGACTTGGGGACATGGAATTGCAAAAAAATGTAACAGCTCAAAACTTGGGATTCCAAGTGTTGATAAAAAGCGTAAGATTTCAGAACTGTGGCTGCCAAATCTTGAAAAATATTGTTAAGAAAAATTCAATCTGTTGATCTGCACATTTTGTGTTGCATTCGGATCACCGCTACAGGGAAGACACAGCGGGGATTAAAACGATAGGTCCCCAAACACTCTTTTTGGGGACCTATCGTCTTCATGGTTGGTGATATTGCACTATTCAAGACTTGGCTTTCCAAGTCTTGAAACTTTTTGGGGCAAATAGTTTCAACATGAGACCCTTGCCAAGAATTATGTCTTTCATGACTTGGTGTTCCAAGACATGAACACATTTGATTGTCAAGACTTCGGGACATGGAATTGCAAAAAAAATGTAACAGTTCAAAACTTGGGAATCCAAGTGTTGATAAAAAAATATTTCATAACTGTGGCTGCCAAATCTTTAAACGTATTGTCAAATGTGTTCATGTCTTGGAAGACCAAGTCATGAAAGACATAATTCTTGGCAAGGGTCTAATGTTCCAATTCTTTACCCCGAAAAGTTTGAAGACTTGGAAAGCCAAGTCTTGAATAGTGCAATCATTGTCAAGACTTGGGGACATGGAATTGCAAAAAAATGTAACAGTTCAAAACTTGGGATACCAAGTCTTGAAAGAAAAATGTAAGATTTCAGAACTGTGGCTGCCAAGTCTTGACAATCATGTGCACTTGTGTTCATGTCTTGGAAGACCAAGTCATGAAAGACATAAATCTTTGTTATACTGTTGAAAGTCTATACTGCATGAAGTTTCAAGACTTGGAAAGCCAAGTCTTGAGTAGGGCAATCATTGTCAAGACTTGGGGACATGGAGTTGCAAAAATGTAACAGCATTTCAAAACTTGGCATGCCAAGTCTTGAACAAAAGGTGTTAGATTTCAGACCCGTGGCTGCCAAGTCTTGAAGAAAAGTCCAATTGTGTTCATGCCTTGGAAGACCAAGTCATGAAAGACATAATTCTCAGTAAGGGTCTAATGTTGAAATTCTTTGCCCCAATAGCTTCAAGACTTGGAAAGCCAAGTCTTGAATAGCGACATCATTGTCAAGACTTGGGGACATGGAGTTGCCCAAAAATGTAGCAGTTCAAGACTTGGAATGCCAAGTCTTGAAAGAAAAATGTAGGGTTTCAGAACTGTGGTGGATGCCAAGTCTTGACAATCATGTTCACTTGTGTTCACGTCTTGGAAAACCAAGTCATGAAAGTTCTTATTTGGGTCTAATGTTCCAATTCTTTACCCCGAAAAGTTTGAAGACTTGGAAAGCCAAGTCTTGAATAGCGCAATCATTGTCAAGACTTGGGGACATGGAGTTGCCCAAAAATGTAGCAGTTCAAGACTTGGAATGCCAAGTCTTGAAAGAAAAAAATGTAGGGTTTCAGAACTGTGGTGGATGCCAAGTCTTGACAATCATGTTCACTTGTGTTCACGTCTTGGAAAACCAAGTCATGAAAGGTCTTATTTGGGTCTAATGTTCCAATTCTTTACCCCGAAAAGTTTGAAGACTTGGAAAGCCAAGTCTTGAATAGTGCAATCATTGTCAAGACTTGGGGACATGGAGTTGCCCAAAAATGTAGTAGTTCAAGACTTGGAATGCCAAGTCTTGAAAGAAAAATGTAAGGTTTCAGAACTGTGGTGGATGCCAAGTCTTGACAATCATGTTCACTTGTGTTCACGTCTTGGAAAACCAAGTCATGAAAGTTCTTATTTGGGTCTAATGTTCCAATTCTTTACCCCGAAAAGTTTGAAGACTTGGAAAGCCAAGTCTTGAATAGTGCAATCATTGTCAAGACTTGGGGACATGGAGTTGCCCGAAAATGTAGCAGTTCAAGACTTGGCATGCCAAGTCTTGAAAGAAAAATGTCGGGTTTCAGAACTGTGGTGGATGCCAAGTCTTGACAATCATGTTCACTTGTGTTCATGTCTTGGAAAACCAAGTCATGAAAGTTCTTATTTGGGTCTACTGTTCCAATTCTTTACCCCGAAAAGTTTGAAGACTTGGAAAGCCAAGTCTTGAATAGTGCAATCATTGTCAAGACTTGGGGACATGGAGTTGCCCAAAAATGTAGCAGTTCAAGACTTGGAATGCCAAGTCTTGAAAGAAAAATGTAGGGTTTCAGAACTGTGGTGGATGCCAAGTCTTGACAATCATGTTCACTTGTGTTCACATCTTGGAAAACCAAGTCATGAAAGTTCTTATTTGGGTCTAATGTTCCAATTCTTTACCCCGAAAAGTTTCAAGACTTGGAAAGCCAAGTCTTGAATAGCGACATCATTGTCAAGACTTGGGGACATGGAGTTGCCCAAAAATGTAGCAGTTCAAGACTTGGAATGCCAAGTCTTGAAAGAAAAATGTAGGGTTTCAGAACTGTGGTGGATGCCAAGTCTTGACAATCATGTTCACTTGTGTTCACATCTTGGAAAACCAAGTCATGAAAGTTCTTATTTGGGTCTAATGTTCCAATTCTTTACCCCGAAAAGTTTCAAGACTTGGAAAGCCAAGTCTTGAATAGTGCAATCATTGTCAAGACTTGGGGACATGGAGTTGCCCAAAAATGTAGCAGTTCAAGACTTGGAATGCCAAGTCTTGAAAGAAAAAAATGTAAGGTTTCAGAACTGTGGTGGATGCCAAGTCTTGACAATCATGTTCACTTGTGTTCACGTCTTGGAAAACCAAGTCATGAAAGTTCTTATTTGGGTCTAATGTTCCAATTCTTTACCCCGAAAAGTTTGAAGACTTGGAAAGCCAAGTCTTGAATAGTGCAATCATTGTCAAGACTTGGGGACATGGAGTTGCCCGAAAATGTAGCAGTTCAAGACTTGGCATGCCAAGTCTTGAAAGAAAAATGTCGGGTTTCAGAACTGTGGTGGATGCCAAGTCTTGACAATCATGTTCACTTGTGTTCATGTCTTGGAAAACCAAGTCATGAAAGTTCTTATTTGGGTCTACTGTTCCAATTCTTTACCCCGAAAAGTTTGAAGACTTGGAAAGCCAAGTCTTGAATAGTGCAATCATTGTCAAGACTTGGGGACATGGAGTTGCCCAAAAATGTAGCAGTTCAAGACTTGGAATGCCAAGTCTTGAAAGAAAAATGTAGGGTTTCAGAACTGTGGTGGATGCCAAGTCTTGACAATCATGTTCACTTGTGTTCACGTCTTGGAAAACCAAGTCATGAAAGTTCTTATTTGGGTCTAATGTTCCAATTCTTTACCCCGAAAAGTTTGAAGACTTGGAAAGCCAAGTCTTGAATAGTGCAATCATTGTCAAGACTTGGGGACATGGAGTTGCCCAAAAATGTAGCAGTTCAAGACTTGGCATGCCAAGTCTTGAAAGAAAAATGTAAGGTTTCAGAACTGTGGTGGATGCCAAGTCTTGACAATCATGTTCACTTGTGTTCACGTCTTGGAAAACCAAGTCATGAAAGTTCTTATTGGGGTCTAATGTTCTTGAATGGAAATCCCCAAGAGAGGCATGATGGAATGTCCCTCCAAGAGTATGGTTTATCTAGAAGAGTAAGAGTGCCCTGTTGGTACAATGTGTTGTCTTTCAAGAGCAGCTAAAGTTCGACACCTTTTTGGTGCAAAGACCATAGTAAGCCAATTCAAACTGTTCCATTGTTACACTAGTCACAACTATTCATATCTAATCATGTCTTCAAATCTGTGAGTGAAACAGTGTGTTTTTGTTTAATTTGGTTGAAGGTCTGCCATTTGAAATCTTATTGTCAAATCAGTCGGTATTTAGGTTCCTACGCAGCTCCATTCCTACAACCAACCACATTTAGGAACCTGATGGTTGGAGCATGCAATCCACTAGAAGTGTATGAGTCTAGTCATGTATATTCAGTGAACACCCGTAGATCACACCAAGCCCCAAAAATGCAACGCACCAGACAAAAAAAGACTATGCATATAGTCATCCAACTCATTTGTGAAAATAAGAATATGAAAAAAGAATAACCTTCTAGAATGAAATTATTCCTGATGAACTCTCACAACATTGAACCTGATAGGGAGGTATGTAGTAGGTATTTGCCAGCTGCAAGACAATATTTGTTTTACCCTTTTCTTGGAGCAGATGCAAATTCAATTGCCAAGGCCTGGATTGCCAAGTCTTGGAATTGAATTGGATGTCTTAATTCCATTGCCAAGGCCTGGAATGCCAAGTCTTGGAATTGAATTGGATGTCTCAATTCAATTGCCAAGGCCTGGAATGCCAAGTCTTGGAATTGAATTGGACAGGGGTTGGTAACTGTCCCATTTTGGGAATATTGGACATCACCTTATAGTAGCCATTATAGACCATATACCTAATGGTTCGGTGATGTTCAATGGGGACATTTAATGACCCATGTTGGATGTCTTATATAATTCAATTGCCAAGGCCTGGAATGCCAAGTCTTGGAATTGAAACCCGTTATTTTAGGGGTTACAATGATGCCCTTGTTCAGGGCTAGTCCCTTGTTCAGGGACACCAGCACTCGGAATGCCGAGTCCTCTCCCATCCCGGCCCCAGCTGAAGGTTGCTGCAACGGCATCACCTGTCCAGGAAACCTGCAGGTACAAATTACTGGTATTATATCATATATGTTCATGACATGTGTGCATGGTGGTATCACAAGTGGATGACAACTGGGGGACACTGGATGGTATTTTATGATTTTATGACTCTTGGTGATATTATATTGGTATCATATGTGCATGACCGTTGATTATTTATATATATATATACATACATATATGTATTTATATGTTCATGATACTTGATGGTCATTGGCAGTCTGTGTATGTATCTGTGTGTTTGTTTCACAATCATGATACTTGTTGTTTGAATTACAGCATGTTTTTTTTGTTCTGACCTGCCCCCCCCTCCAGGTTTCAATTTAAGCATGACAACTGTGTGTATGTGTGTGTGTTTAGGTTCAGTAATCATGATACTTGTTGTTTGAATTACAGCATGTTTTTTGTTCTGACCTGCCCCCCCCTCCAGGTTTCAATTTAAACATGACAACTGTATGTGTGTGTGTGTTTGGTTCAGTAATCATGATACTTGTTGTTTGAATTACAGCATGTTTTTTTGTTCTGACCTGCCCCCACCCCTCCAGGCTTCAATTTAAGCATGACAACTGTGTGTATGTGTGTGTGTTTGGTTCAGTAATCATGATACTTGTTGTTTGAATTACAACATGTTTTTTTGCTCTGACCTGTCCCCCCCTGTTTCAATTTTAGCATGACAACTTATCCCTAGAAAATGAAAAAAACATGTTGGAAAACCATCCCAAATCGAAAAGCAAAAAAAATAACTGCATTTTTCACCCAAAATGAAACTATCATTTTCAAAAACCAAACTATCACAATCAAAGAACAGAGGTTTGTTTCAGTGTATGGAAAATTGGGAACCTCATCTGTCCTTGACTGAAAAACTTGACGAACTGTAGTGTCGACATCCGTAGTGGGCTGCACTAGGTCTGCCAATTGCTTCGAACCAAGGTCTTCGGGTTCCAAAAGATTGATCAACATACATGCCTTTTTCCAGGCGAGTGGATTTGTAAAACCTTTTGTGTGGATGTCCGCGGCCATCTTCGCTGTGATCTCATACATGAGAACAAAGTGATCTTTGCTGAAATGCTCATGTAATGACGTAATAGAAATTCCATGAGTCCTTTCCAGATGCCGCATTGTTGGATTCCTTCCAGAACGAACCACACCAATCATCCCTTGGTTGTCATCATGAAACAACAGCTTGGGAGATGATTCTGTAAGCGTTTCCCAAATACTGAGCGCAGGAAGACCCATTGTTCGAAGGGTTACATCAGCGGCTACGATCTCAGCTTCAGGTGTAGAATGGCTCACACACCCCTGGCGTTTGCTTCCACCAGCTAACGGAAACCGAGTACGTTTCCCCTGAATATGCATATGAGAACCTGATGTGGACCTCAAAGATTGTGCACATCCCGCAAAGTCAGCGTCTGCATATAACGCAATGGATAGGTCTTTCATATCATTGCCGACCCATCCAATCATTCTCTTCCCTAAGGTAGAGTTGACATAGCACATAAGATGGTATAGTTTTGCATCATCTTGCATGGACCATTTTGTCACATTGCGTGCCAATGAATTGATCGATCTCAACAAATCAAATCGGGCGATCCTTGCTGCATATAGAAGCTTCATCAAGATGCTAGCAGCATGAGGGGCAAGTGCACCTCGTTGGACTTCAACAGATTCCGGCCGGAAATCGGAGGCATCGGGCTGTAAGGCAACCGACGATCCAGGATCAACTTTTGTAGAACACCAGGGACACTGAACTGCATGCTTAGGGTTCCCAGGTGCTGGTGCTCGAGACTTATGTTGTTTCGTCTCTTCAGGGAGACTAGGCGTTGAGACCTGTTTTAATTTGGTATCCTTACCAACAAGTTCAAGATACCTTTCAACAGAGAGCTTTAAAAGACCCTCCATATTGTAGGTCATAGTTGTGACCTCTGTGCCATCATGAAGGCGATTGGTTCCTTTGCTTAGCAAACAACCAAGATAAAGACCCAGATCAGTCTCTGGTTCTATTCGCAGCTTAGACCTTAACATCTCCCAACCTTTAGTGAGGTTCTGCGCTGGTCCAGCTAACTTTAAATCATCCACATAGATAACCAACAAAAGTTTGAGTTCCTTGTGGAAGTACATTGATGGCCATTCCTCCCCTACTGGCATAAAACCAACTTCACGGACATATTTGTCACAATGCTGTTCCCACATTGTGCCCGCATCAGGATGACCATAAAGTGCTTTGACAAGTCGCACTACCGGTCTTCTGAACTTCCGGATGTCAACGTCGTCCGGCCATGCATCTTCAGGGAGTTCGACCCAACAAGGAGGTCCTGTAAGCCTCGCTTGGATATATGCTTGAATAGCATCTGCCAACTTCACATTGTGACCGGGGATACAACCATAGAAATCTGCCCATCGGGAGGCTTCAAATGTCGCTGGAGAATTGCCGAGGTCTTGAAAGAACGCGGCTTCCCAGTGCTGGTTCTTAACTTGATTGCCAAGCAGAACGCCTCTTCCTTTGAACTTTCTTCCAGGGCTCCCCTTTGGTAGTTGATAGTTCTTTTCGACACATATGCCGTGAACTCGTGCCATGTGGACTTCTTTTCCATCTCTCTTTGCTTCTGCCACAACATCATCGTATTCACGAATAGTGGAGAAGTCATACACACCCTGCTTATGCTGTCCCAACCGCTCATTCCTCATAGAAGCCTTGGCGTCCGGATCCTCCATCATCTCTTTACGACCAACAGGACGTGAGACCATCGCATTGAACAACTTCCCAAACCTCACACCAGTTTGACTGAACTTCTCACGATGCTCATAGTCTTGGTGAACACAAGGCATACAAGGAACTGAACTCACGAAGTGGTTGACCTTGGACTTGCCGTCGGAGTCTCTCGAGGTAGGAGTCGCTGGTGCAGCATTCGCAGGTGCTGTGACTTTCCCGGTGTTGAAGTCATAGTGAACATCTTCCCAGTGAGCTCTTGGTCCATTTCCAACTTCATGTTCAGACCATTCATCCCATTCATTCAAGAATTCTTGACCATCATCATCACTTGGGACGTTTGTGCTCGTTTCACTGGGTGCTGAAGGAGACGTGGCATCACGCTTCTTGATGTCGACGAGGTCACTCGCTCCATGGGACGTCGACGAACGTTCCCATGGGTTGCGACCTCGATCGTGGTTCAGTCTCGTCATCGGATCGTGGGTCGTAGATATACGTTCCCACTCTCCTCGGAGCGTCCCCACACCGACAGCAGCGTCCTTGCCACCATCTTTGCCTGAACTCTCCTTTGACTTCTTATTATCCTTTTTCTTCCTCTTCTTTCGACTTTCATCTTTGGCTGGATCTTTGGAGGAACTTGAATCATGTTTCTTCTTCTCGGAGATTTCGGCTTTGGCCTTCTTTTCTTTCTCTTGCTTCAACTTGATCTCCTTGAGCTTCTCAGCCTCTTCTTCAAGTTTTCCACGACGAATGATGACATCTCTCTCCTTAGCAGATAATGCCCTCCATTCTTCAGGACTGTAACTGCTCTTTGGCCTTGGTGACCCTCGTACTTCTTTGCGACCATCTGGACCAACACGATAGGGTCATCCACGCTTGTCGAGCTTGACGTGCTCACCTATGTCGCTGAGGTAAATGATGCCGTCACCAGGTTTGCCCATAGAGTGATGTTCAGGCCCATCATAAGGAGGTTCACCATCAGGAGGAGGTAGAGGAGGACCATCAACAACTTCTGCATCATCAGCCTTCTCTTTGTCGAGTTTGATGTCCATTTCCTCCATCATGCGGTGAAATTCTTCTTCCTGATGTTCAACTCGATTGGTGATCTTCCCTTTCTTAGGTTTGTCATCACCATCGCCCTCATCATCGTCGTCTCCGTCATCATCGTCATCGTCTCGTTGATCCTCAAGGAAGTCTGGTGATCCTTCAAGACGATCTTTCACTGCTAACCCTTCCAATGTAGTGTTCACCTTCTCATAGATGTCTTTGCATGGGAATGTCAATGGCAGATGCACCTCAATCTTCTCGGTGAGATGTGGATGGCGTAGCTTGTCAATGATTGTCTTGGCATTGAACGAGTAGTTCTGCTTCGTCATATCAGACAATGCCCATGCCATATATTGCCTTCGCCAATTGACGCCTGGGGCTATTTCATAGCCTGCAAAGACACCAGGGATACCCTTGGGATCAAACTTGTGAGCTTGTTCGTTGGCTCTGGCCCCACTCGGTTTGAAGTAAACCAATGCACCAAATGGGATCTTGTTGCCCTTGAACTCGGCGCCATGGAGCTTACACCAAGCACTCACATCGTCTTCACCAGGTTCCACATTGAGTAGATGACATACACATCGTATGGCAAACTTCCAGAAACATGCTGGGAGTCCAGCCTCAAGTAAGCACGTGGTAGTGGTCGCAATGACGAACTGGTTGTTGCGCTCGGCAAGAGAGTTCGTTGAAGGTCTTCCCGGCAGAGCATGGTCAAACGGAATCTTGAGAGCCTCCATGCCCTTGACGAACTGTCTGGCTTTGTCGGAGTAGGCTTCTCTGATGGTTCGTCTTCCCATGAAGTACTTCACCGCCCTCACAACATCCTCAGTATTCTTGGTTGGAGAGGGGTAACTTTGAATGATGCCGGTATACCTGTCTCGAATGACAAGAATCTCCTTGACCGTGTCATAGCCCAACTTGGTCGTCTTGCGGGTGTCCATGAAGTCGAAGGTGATGAGGTCGCCGAACTTTGTAAGCTTCCGGCGGAATGCACCTCTGTAGGTCTTGTGATGTTTCATCTTGGCCCTTACGCAAGAATTGCAGTATGGGTTCTTGTATCGATGTGTCAGGAGATGTTCAAGAGTACGAGCTTCATGTTTCAACGTACCTCTCTTTGACAGACGTACTCCTCCATCAGGATCATCAACATCGATATCATCCTCATCATCTTCTTCTTCGGGTGGTCCATGTTCAACACCAATTTCATCTTCATCGGATTGATCAACTTCTGGAACATCATCAGCTGCTGGTACTCGATCGTCATCATCTTCTTTGTCTTCATCCGCACCAGGAACTTCATCAACATGAATTTCATCATCTTCTGGATCTTCTCCGCGGATGGACTGTTCATATTCATCATCATCATCGAGTTCTTCACCAGCTGCTACCGGAGTTATCTTTCGCTTGGAACGCTTCTTCTTTCTTGTCTTCCTCAGAGACTTCGTTGGTCCGTCGACGTACGTACCAACTCCGTCATCTGATTCGGACATCTCATCGCCACTTTCACCATCGAGATAGATAGTCCTTGATGCATGGTTGTTGCCACTGAGACCTAACACTCTCATCACTAACTCGGCCTCGTAGTCTGACGATGGCCTGTAGTCCTTGGCTCCAAGGTAGACATATGGGATGAGATCGTGAACTTCCATCTTGATCTTGCCACCCTCGGAGTTGATCATGTAGGGTTCCCTTCCGCTAGGCCACACAAAGGTGTAACCCTGCTCCATGCATCGTTTTCCCAATGACAAAACAGATGGGGTGTCTTCTAACACATGAGCCCTTGCAGGTTCATTAAACGTGTCGAAGTCTAAGTCCACCATCGTAGATGTGGATGTGATGCCATTTGCAGTGTGGAAGTTAACTCGATCACTCTGGTAGGTGTCAATATCCATCCTATCCACTCTGGTAGATGAGATAAGATCATGACCACTGCCAGGGTCCATGATGAAACGTCGGTCCTTGAGCTCGATCGGCATAGTGATGCACATGACATTATCACGACGACCATATTGTCCTGGGACATGAGGAATCACCTCCTCATAGCATATCTCAGCTCGAGAGTTGTTCTCCAAGAAATCAATGCTGTTGATCTTGAGCTTGATATCATTCTTGGGTCCCAGGATAACATGTACTTCATCAACATCAGAAAATTCATCATAGTCGTCCATCAGTATGCCAATTGCACGTGCCCTCGTCATTCCCAACTTGGATTGTAGTACCCATTGTTGGTCATCCATGATCTCTTTTGTGGTTCTGCACGTCAACGATTTCTTCTGAGCTCTGGACATATTCCTCTTTGGCTTCCTGTTGGAACATTCCACAAAATCAGGCTTCACATACGCGATGGTTTCCACTTTGTCATTGAACTTGACATCCATCTTGATCTTCTTCTCGATGGGCACTGCATTCATGATGAAATCGTCATCGTACTCACGGATCAGAGCTGGGGTAACTTTGGCGTCGGGCGTCTTCGTAGAAGGCGCCGCCCTCTTGCCCTTCATGCTTGGATCATGCTTGAAGGTACATTTGTCTCCTTTCTGACAATCGCCCTTTAGCCAACCATAGCAATGTCGATCCTTCTTTCCACCAGGGGTCTGCGATCTTCTTGGAGTAGCCGATCTGCTGTTCTTGCCTTTGCCACCTTTGTCCTTCCTCTTGTCCCAATGATATTGGGAGTGGCTATATTGGCACTTGTCACCATGCTTGCAATTGCCCTTGTTGAAGTGGAAGTGACAAAAGATCTTTGATGTATCCCGTGTAGAAGGCGATCTTGATCTCTTGCCACCTTTGCCTTTCCCCTTGCCGTGGCTCTTGGGATTGCCGGAAGGTAAGACAGGAGCTCCAGGCTTACCCTTGGGTGCAGGAGCACTCGGCTTTCCGGTCTTGCCGTCCTTCGGCGTAGGTGCCGGAGCCGTCGGCTTTGGAGCTGGGGTAGAAGGCTTACCAAGATTGGTGCAGTCCGTGGCAAACTTGTCCCTGGCCGCGATATTGCGATCTTCGCGTGCACGGGCTATGTGCCTCCTCATTATCTCCAAGAGTTCACCATAGGATTTCTTCTTGTCATCATTGTCCCTACCCTTGAAGATCGTGAGGTCGACGTGCAATGCCTGGGAACCATCGATCTTCCTCAGCAGATGATCACGCAGTGTGTTGTCAGATGGAATGTCCTCAGCTTTCATGTTGGCGATGATCTCAATCCAAGCATGGAGGAACTTGTCCATCTCTTTGTCACCACGATACTGTAACTTGTAGATGTGGCTGGCATTGAACAATACTTCATCTTTCGATGTTGTTCTGAAATGATCTAACACCATTGCTAATATCTCTCTGCCCATCAGGAAATTTCCTTCTTTTCCCAGAACTTGGCTCCTCTGTCTAATCCGAACCTTGACCTCCGATGCCGTCTCACCAGCGGAGTCTACCATGTTCTGCAAGGCAATGGATAACTTGGAGTCAATGGACTGGAAACGGAATTCACCTGAGTCAGCGAGTTCAGCATAGTCTGGACTGGGTAGTAGAGCAGGAGATAGCCATCTTCTCCATGCAGCCGTGTCTGGATCACCTGACGCAACACATACGGCTTGTACGACGTTGGAACGCCAAACATCAAGATCTTGGCATTTAGGCCATGGCTTGACTGTGACCTTCTCGTGCTCTTTCCTGGATATTCTGGTTACCCAATCTTTGCCATCTTGACCAGCATCACTGTTTGCAACACTAGCATCTTTGCCATCTTTCCGTTCCCAAAGTCCAGGAGGATTGTCAGGAACGGGTTCGAATTCGGGGGCTTTGCTGTCCTTCAGAGATTCTTGCCCTTCTTCAGCTTGTTCCAGCCAACTCTGATACTCTTTCATCTCATCATCGTTTTGTTGAGCTCGTTCTTCAGACCGACGAAGCTTCTCACGAAGGTCATCGATCTCACTGTTGGTCTGGATGTTGATGGCATTGCTCATGTTCGGTGATGGTGGTGGTGGTATAGAGCAGGATCAGGATTCTTCGTTGTAGAGGATGCCTTAGGTGTACCCATAGGCGTTGAAATCGATACTGCAAATGATGGAGTCATGCCAGTGGGTGCAGTTATTCTCGGAATCAGACTCGTTGGAGGCATTGCTGACGGTGAAGCTGGTACTGCGGCCCTGGTTGCTATTCTGCTCCATGATGCTGGCATCGAACCCATGGTCCTCTTCGCGTCGTGGAGAGATTGCTTCAGTGAATCATTCTTTCTGATCATGTGGTCACGATCAGAGCAGGCCGACTGGTAAAGCTTCTTGTGCCTATCTGCCTCTGCCTCTTCAGCATCGATGAGTGCCTCAGTGAGCTTCGGATTGCTTTCAACCGTTTCTTGAAGTCGGCTGATCTCCAAGTTGGCTTTGCGAAGTTCTTCACGTAGTTCTTCATTCACTTTAGCATTGTCTTCGTCACTGCCGGCATGGAATCGAGATCCAAGAAGTTCAGCAACCCGTGTTCTCAACTGGTTGGTGGACTCAATCAAGGCCATGTTCTCATCCATGAGCTCATCCTTGACGCGCTCGATGGTGATCTCTCTGTCCTTGAATGCACTTAGCTCGTCATGCTTGAACTGGCGAAACTCGTTCTTCTCATCAATGAACCGATTTGTATACCATTCTCTTGTAGCACTCTCGTTCTCATTCAGTCTCATGAGGCTTCTGATCTCCACCTCGAGCTCGTCGTGCTTCCGGTTATACTCTTCCTCTCTCTCCTGAATCATGTTCTTCATGTCGCGAACCTTCACAATGTGATCACCATTCGCGTCATCCCTGATAGCAATGAGGTTGTCCTTGTGCGACAAACTAGCAGTCAGTTCGTCGACGGTCGATTGCATCTCTACCAACTGTTCATCACGTACTGCAACAGCTTGTTGGCCATATTCCATGATCATCTCATTGTTGTCAGTCATCATCTGTGATTTCTCTGATAGTTTCAGTTTCAATTGCTCCATTTCTTCCTTGCTCGCATTCTCCCTGTCTTGAACATACTGTGTACATGCTTCACGCAGTTGTAACCCATCTTGACGAAAATGAATTGTCATAGCTTCAGATGTATCATGTTGTTGACGAATGAGTTGTGATGCGTTCTCTAGTTCAGTGAGATACTTTCCCCTCATCTCCATACTTTCCCGAACAATGTGTGCCGCACCTGCTTCAGCGAGTTGACCACGCTTCTCCAGCTCGATGATCCTCATAGTTGAACCTTCGTCCAGGAGATGCGCCTCAGCCAGTGCGATCGTCTGCTCTTCAAGTACATTGTGCGCGTCGATGAGGGAAACTCTCATGAATTCCATCTCAGAGTTGACATGTTCTTGATATTCTTCATGGTTTCGATGTGAATAAATCTCCATGTTGTTAATCATCTGATCACGGTGTGCAAGAACATCTTGATATAGTTGTAACCTGTTTTCTAGTTCAGTCCTTGCCCGTTCACTCCTCTCCAGCTTCTCGGTATTGTGTTGTAGTTGACGTCGAAGACGTGCCTCGCTCTCATTCCTCGTAGCGCTGGTCGATGGCTTGCGTTTGGATGAGGTGGTAGACTTACCTGCCTGGTCCTCCCGCGTGGCCGCGCCCGACGGGCTTCGGCCACCGCCGTCTTCCGCAATGCGAGACCTTGCAGCGCGAGGAGATCTTGCTGATGTTGCTCTTCTGGCACTTCCTCCTCGAACTGCGTCAGCTTGATTGACCACAGTGAAGCTGCTTGTTGATGCTATACTTCCAGTAGCACGGTAGGACATCGTGCCGCCGCCGCCGCTCTCTTGGGATCCAGGCGTGTCGTTGATCGCCTGTGCCGGAGCAGCATTCGCTCCGAAGGAAAAGCTTGTGTCGTTGCTGCTCGACTGGTTCTTCTGCGACATCTTCTTGCTGCCAGTCTGCCTCCGTTTGCTTCAAGACCAATGACTTGTAGTAGGGCAGGAAGACCGGGATGTCGAAGAGGTTGAAGGTTACCGTGGGACCACCGTACGCCCAGTGTTGAGCGTACGGCTGATAACCTGTGAATGGAGTCAGCCTCCACCTGCTTGCGTGTAGTAGTTGATCTCAAAGAACGTTTAATCCAAAATGTTCCCCAACCCAGTCAATCAGCAGTGCGCGACTTTTCCATGTATCGGAGCGATCAGCGTAACGGACCGTGAGGCCCTTGAGCCACGATCGGCGGGGTGAGCGTAGCTGGATATGACTGTGTGCAACTGTTCAATGCAGCCTACATTCCAATCACAATATATATATGCATCCATCCATCCATCCATCTATCCATCCATCCATACATACATGCATACATACATGCATACAACACAACTTGTCCATACACAACTTACTCGTACTTACTCTTCCACACACAACTTGCTCCACGCCAATCCTTCACCATCTCTTTTCCCTTTCCTGCTTTCCCCATGCCATCTTTACCTTTCTTTTGCTGCTTGTTGGAAGAAGTTGGCATGTGGGGTTATCCGGTCCTTTAATTTTGATACTGCAGTTATGTATTTGTTACAGTTACATATAGTATAACAGTATTTGTTACATATTTGTTTACCCAGCTTACATCTGAAAAGCATCTGCTACCGCATTCGCTTGGCTCTTCGAGGCGAATGCCGAATGCTGTGTGCGGGCCGCCCCAGGGAATTCTTTCAAGCGAAAAACGTAGAACAAATTACCAGTAGAAAAACAGTACAAAACGTAGAAAACATCAGCCCACCATCCGATTTGTCCATGGGTTTTCCATCTTCCATCATCTTAACTCAGCTTAATGCATCTGAGTTGCTGAGGTCTGCTGATTTGAAGCACTGGTCCACCTTGCAAGGTGCAGCATGATCCACCGCGAAAAGCAACTGGCCCCAATGCAAGCTGAAATTGAGGAAGTTGCAGCGCAACAAGAAGGGACCGAAAATCACATATGGAAACATATGGATAAATATGGATCCGTTTCCAGAGGGCCAGAAACTTTGCAAAGACTAATTCCAGTTGTACTTGGCATGATTTCTCCAAAGTGTTTAATGCAAAGGTCCACTTAGCCTATTTGATGTTTGTTGGCGCGGCTCGTATCTGGCTTTTATTTCGCTTGATCCACTTCATCAGTTGCAAAACGAACGTGGGCAGTGCAGTGCAGCTCTGATACGCCCAAACAGGAGACACGAGAACAATGAGGACACAAGAACAAACGATAGCCACCATATTTTGGGACGAGAAAGTCGGTGATTCCCTCAGATGGACCCTGGCAGCTTGGGAATTATTCAGCCTGGTCTTCCAAACAAGTGTGGTTTCTTTGTTGGTTTGTCTAAACCGATTTGAGGGCTCAAAGGCATACAACCAAAATTCTTCCGTATTCCAAATTGTGTGTCTAGGAAATGCTTCGAGCAAAAACCGCGCACCCAGCCTGTGCTTCTGACATACCTAATTGCGTGAGGGCAGCGTGAAGCTCGTATTTGCTGATTGCTCCTCTGGTCGGTGCTCTGGTGCACCCTGGCTTGGACAAAAAGGCTACCAAGACCTATGTTGTATATATTATATATATCATACATACATACATAACATAACATTACATTACACTACATTACATTACATTACATTCCATAATATTTCTACATTACATTACATTACATTACATTACATGACATGACATTACATTACATACATTTCTACATTACATTACATTACATTACATGACATGACGTACATTTCTACATTACATTATATACATTACATTACATTACACTACACTACACTACATTACATTACATTACATTACATTACACTACATTAATTAAATTACATTACATGACATTACATTACATGACATTACATTACATGAGTTTACATTACATTACATTGCATTACATGACATGACATACATTTCTACATTCCATTACATTACATGACATTACATTACATTACATGAGCTTACATTACATTACATTACATTAATTAAATTACATTACATTACATTACATACATCACTTTGTCGGACTGCTTTCAATTTGCTTTCCCAGACTTTCTCAAGCCCAGCTGGTATCTTCATGCCGACTTTGTTGAGGGTTACCATAACCGCAAAAATCGCACCCTCTCTGTCACCGCGCATGTCAATGATACTGGATCGATATGAAGGTGATCTTCTCGCTCAGGAGGATTCACTCTGAAGTAGTCATACGATCTGATCGCGGATGGCGCCGAGATGATCTTCCGGACAAAATCTGTGACTTCAAGTATGGCGTCCGCCTTCTTGTCATCCTCAGCATCATTTGCATCGTTAAGTTTGCTGCTGATGAACTGTGGGGCCACTCCAGTTTGTACCAAATATTTCATGAGCTTGCCCAGAATCTTGATGCCTGGGATTCCCTTGAGGTACATCTCGAGGTCACGGTTGCCAAGCTTTCCGACCCGCTCGAACGCCGCCTTATACTCTGCATCCGTGGGCTCCCGGAATTCGCCGTGCACGTCCTACTTACTCCGGGATCATGCCGTTGTTCTTTCATGCCGGTGTCATCACCGTGTACACATAGAAGACACGGTAGCGGTCCTTGATGTAGGTCAGGATCACGCGCCGTAGAATCAACTGCATCTTCATTCTCGGCGACGTCGATGCAACGGATAACACATCCAGGGACAAGTCTTGTTGCCCACGTTGGAATTTGGCTGGCCGCCTCGCCTGAAGGTCGTCGAGATCGTTGGGATCTTGTTGACGTCGATCGTCTGGCACTTCCTCTGTGTGACGTGGTGTTGCTCACCACGGTGAAGCTGTTTGTGGATGCGCCACTTCCAGTTGCTACATATGAAACTGTACCACCACCACCGCTCTCCATGGACCCCGGCGTGTCACTGATCGCCGCCGGCGCCGCCGCAAAGGAGTAGTGAGTTTCATTGCTGCTTGACTGGGGTTTCTGAGACATTGCTCTGGCTTCTCTGCAAGTCACTTCCGTTTACCACAGTCTAACGACTTGTAGTAGGTCAAGTAGAGCAGGATGCCCAAGTCAATGTCCAAGCCAATGATTGATTCGCTCACGGGAGTGGGGGAAGCAACCAACCAGGTAGGTGCACTCTTCAGACACCTTGCCGTTGGACTCTTCCGCGTTGTAGAACCACCGTACGCCCTGGGTAGAGCGTACGGCTGATAACCTGTGAATGGTTTGATGTACCAATCTCCTCGTTGTAATAGTTCAAGGTCTCCCCAACCAGTCAGCAACTCGGCATGGACCCCTTTTTCCTTCACAGGACAAGCGGTGCGTTCTTGAGTCACTTGAGCCACACGGCAATGTCGGTAAAGACGTCACGTCTTGCCGTGTGTCTTGCTGTCCTCTTACTAATGGTCTCTCGCCTATGTCCCTTTCACACCCCCCATGTCTGGTGAGTTCGGGCAACCAGACACAGGAGCAAACGCACGGGACTTTAAAGAACTGGCGATCCACTATCGAATTAATGCTGTACTATGCAAAATAAGTAGTTGGTGTGAATCCAAACATGTGATACATCGATCTATTCCTGTTGCGAGCGCTGTACACGCAAAACTACTGATTCTCCTCGCAGGATCTGTGACGACGCCGAAAGGCAAACGACACTTCACCATTGATAAAATCATACGTCGGATCGAGTTACCCTCAGCGAAGCCGAATGGCATACGCCGATTCATGGCCAGTCTTGACACAGCACTAACTACAGAAAATCTCGGGACTCACACTACTGAGGTCGCCCACCTCAGTTCATAGTTGAAAAGTTCGCCCATGCATGGAAGTCATCGTGCGTAACGTCACATGCAATGGCTACAAAATGTGAATCAGCCCGGCTCTCATGCCACTCTCAGAAGTGGTCCACAGTGAAGTAGTTCAGCGGCGGCGTCGCTTGGTAGTGTCCTTGCTACTTGCCGCTGCTCCACCTTCTTCTCCAGGAACATTGGTGATGGCTCTCACGTACGTGCGGACACCGTCACGATCGGCAGGGTCCAACATTCGCACGCTGGCCTCGAGCTGCGCATCACTTTGTCGGACTGCTTTCAATTTGCTTTCCCAGACTTTCTCAAGCCCAGCTGGTATCTTCATGCAATGACATGACATGACATGACATGACATGACATGACATGACATGACATTACATAGATTTCAACATTACATTACGTTACATGACATGACATACATTTCTACATTACATTACATACATTTCTACATTACATTAGATTACATTACATTACATTAGATTACATTACATACATTACTACATTACATTACATGACATGACATGACATTACCTTACCTTACATTACATTACATTACAATGCCTTACAATACATTGCATTACATTACATTACATTACAAGAGACATCACAATACATTACAATACATTACAATACATTACATACATTACATACAGTACACGCAATGCATTATTTACATACATTGCATACATTGCATACATTACATACGTTACACACATTACATACGTTACATACGTTACATACATTACATACATTACATAGATTACATACGTTACATACATACAAGCAGTCAGACAAACAGACAGACAAACATACATACATACAGGGGAGAGGCTTGAGGTTCCCCGGAGCATGGAGGAACCTTGAATTTCTCTCTGATAGACATAAGCATACAGAAGGGGTGGGGTGGGAAGGGGGATGTTAACGTTTCTTGAATATTGCGTCGCCAGAAAATGTTGTTACGTTGATCTTCGTTTTGGCATACAGAAGGGGGAGTGTGGGGGAATGTTCACGTGTATGGCATTGCGTCACCATAAGATGTAAGTTATGTTGAAGATATTGTTACGTTGATGGTTTTGATACGTTGAAGATGTTGTTAGGCTGAAAATGTTGAAAATGTTTCAAAACGGCATTGTGGATGCGAAGAAAAAAACATCAGGTGCATTTTGCCCATGGTTTTCTGGCAGATTCTGCCATTTTCGTGTTATCAAAAGACATAATATTTTCATCAAAACGCAATTCCGCTGGTTTCTGCGAAGACAACAAAAAATGAAGACCTTGAAGATAATAAAAAACCTTCAAACGGCGAACAACATATCCCAGGTATGTTGCCCGCATGTTGAACTGATTCCATATGTTATCAAGTTATGGAAGGAACACAAAAAACTCTAAAACACATTTCAAAATCACAAACAACGAACTTGCATTGCAGTCCGAGGAACCTCAAGCCTCTTCCCAACATACATTCATGCATACATACATACATACATAGCATTGAGTCACATTACATTACATTAATACATTGCTATAACACATGACATGACATTCCATTACATTCCATGACATTACAGACGAACTAACGTTACATACATTACAAACAGTACACACGTTACATACAAAACATTCATTACATACATTACAGTCAAAAAAAAGTAAATGAAACAATATGAGATTAAATTACATTACCATACACACTTACATACATGCATGCAGGCATACAGACCTACAGGCATACACACACATACATACATACATACATACATACATACATACATACATACATACATACATACATACATACATACATACATACATACACACATACATACCATACAAACCATACAAACCATACAAACCATACAGACAGACATACAGACAAACATACATACATACATGGAGTGCATGCATACATACATACATACGTACATACATACAAACATACACATACATAAATACACACATACACACATACACACATACATACATACATACATACATACATACATACATACATACCATACAAACCAAACAAACCATACAGACAGACATACAGGCAAACATACATACATACATGGAGTGCATGCATACATACATACATACGTACATACATACAAACATACACATACATACATACATACATACATACATACATACATACATACATACATACATACATACACATACATACATACATACATACATACATACATACATACATACATATATACATACATACATTACATTACATTACATTACATTACATTACATTACATACATACATACATACACACGCACACACATACATTGCATACATTGCATACATTACATACATCATATGCATTACATACATTCCGTACATTACATACATTACATACCTTACATACATTACAAACATACGTACATGTATGCATACATGAATGCATACATACATGCATTAAATTACATTACATTACGTTACATTGCATTACATCACATTACATTACATTACATTACATGAGATTACATTACATTACATTACATTAAATTACATGGATACATGACATTACATTACATGAGTTTACATTACATTACATTACATTTCATAATACAAACATACATACATACATACAAACATACATACATACAAACCGTCTTTAACACAACAAAACAAAACACGACATAACATACCAAACAAGCAAACAAACAAACACGCAGTACATTACATCACATTGCATTACATTACATTACATGACATACATACATACGAACATACAAACATACATACATACACACGCACACGTACATTACATACATTACATACATTACATACACTACATACATTACATACATTGCATACATTACATACATTACATACATTGCATACATCGCATGCATCACATGCATTACATACATTGCATACATTACATTCATACCTTCCATGCATTGCATACATTACGTACAGTACATACATTACAAACATAAATGGATACGTGCACACATACATGCATTACATTACATTACGTTTAGATTTACATTTACGTTTTATTACTTTACATTACATTACTACATACATACATACATACATACATACATACATACATACATACATACATACATACATTACATTACGTTACATTACATAACACAACAAAACACAACATAACAGAACATAACTTAACATTACATTACATTACATTGCATGACACTACACTAGATTACAGGACATCACATCACGTTACATCACACTACATTGCATTGCATTACATTACATCAAATCACATTACATCACATTACATTGCATTGAGTTACATGACACACATCATTACAGTACCGTACAATGCAATGCAATGCAGCGCGATAGAAATACAATACAATACCGTACGTTACATTGCATTGCATTACATTACGTTGCATTACATTTCCTTACGTTGCGTTACATTACCTTGCATTACACTACATTACATCAGATTAGATTAGACTAGATTACATACATCAACACAATACAGTACAATGCTATACAATACAAATACAATACAACACACTACAAAATCTACAATACAATGCCTACATACCATACCATACCATTCCATTACATGACGTTGCGCTACATAACAGGACAAAACACAAGATAACACAACATAACAAAACATAACAAACATACGTATGTATGCATATATATATATATATACATATAACATATGTTACGAAAATGGCGTAAGAACTGAAGCTCTACACCCATACGTTCATAGTTGCAGGATGGCATACGGAGGACGAACTCTGTTTGGGAACTCTAGCAGAAATTAAGACCACTAAGCTCTCTGGCGCTACTACATCATGTATGCAAAACTGCTGCTACAGCATCTGGAACTTTGAAGCCCCTAAAACTTGCTCGACAGCTTGGAGCACGATTTGTGGTGATTGATCGATTGACCCTTCCTAGAAATTTACTTTCAGCGGCCGACTTAAACTGATGAATCATTGATGTGCTAATATTCTAGATATTGCTAACATGCTTTGTAAAGACACACAAATTGCGACTTCTCTCGGTTCTACATATCGTGAAGCAAAGCTGTCAATATCTGTCCAATTATGTTGCGTCATCGTGTGTCCAGTCGCAATCAAACTGTTTGGAGCAGTCGAACTGCCACCATTTCGCAGGCTGTCCGTCACCAGTGATGTCCCATTTCTTGAAGGCTTCCTCTACCTTGCGTTGGCGAGAAAGCTGAAAACATAAATTTGCATAATATCGCATAAATCCAAGGACAAAAGAAATATATCAAAGCTAACTCGCCGGAGCAAACCAGCCAACAAAAACCTTTGATTCGAGACTCTATGATTTGAAGTCACTCGTGAACATTCACAAACTGCCTGCCGAAACTGGAGATTCTTGAAGGATGTCCGTAAGAACCACGACGCAAAAAAAACTTCTAAAGTGGGAGAAGGTATTCTTTGACATCGAACATGTAGCCAGCAACTTCATGAGTATCAATGAATAATGATCCTACTTCCATTTCTAGACTTGGCAGCTGCAGAAGGCCAAGCTTGCCTTTGGAAGCAAGCATGCCTCATTGCCACTACAAAAAGATGAGCCAACATCTCAAGCCTGTTTGTGAAACGCTGCTTTAAGAAAGATTGCAAAAACACATAAGGGCGCCAAGAGCCAAAGGGATGCCAAAGGGCGGGAGGGCCCCAAAACAGCGGAAGAAAGTGCAGCATGGATTCAAGAAGGCTTGTCCACAGCGAGTCTTTGCGTTTGAGGTACCATACGACCATAGCGTACCGTCCATTTTCTCTGTTGATCTGTTGCCGCAAATGGATACGGATGGTGCTGTAAGTGACAGGACATGGAGGTTTATAGGGACCTAGTGAAGGCTTGGTACAGGCATGCAGGATGCAGTGGGATGCAGTAGGATGCAGTAGGATGCAGGGCCAAGGCGGGGTTGAGTCCGTGGCCCGCCAGGCGCAAATCACAAAAGTTTGAGCTCCCGATTTCACCGCAGCTGTTTTGTTGAATTTTCCCTGCATAGTTAGTAGTCACCGCCACTTTGCATCTGACTTTGGAAGGTTCTTGCCGGAAAGAATCCTCCATATGGAATGGGGCCCTGAAACGTGCGAATCTTACTCTTTGCCCCATCCAAATCGAAACGCTATTCCCAAAAATAAAGGCGCTCATCTCCTTGACCTTGCCAGTCTTGAGGAAATAAACCCAACGCTGGTATTCTGAATAATTCTACACAAATCGAAACTTGAGGATTGTATTGGCGCGGAGCGCAAAGTAAGTCTTTTAGTCCTATCAGGCGGGGTTTTCAAAAGGTCCGTGCCCACACTGAAGTCTCTCCATTGCACAATCGTTCAACGTAGATTTGTGCCCCGCCGGAAAAACCTATGCTCAAACGCGGCTGAAGTGAGTAAATGCGGAATTAGCTTGTAGCACGTTGCCAGCCTGAGAATTGGATTCGTGAATGTTTTTGCAGACCGTTCGAAGCATCTGCATGAAGCTGTAAAGAGTTCCAACTTAAGATGCACGTACGGTCATATACGCAATCTACAGACATGTTGAGATTGACCCTGGGCGCCTACAAAATCTACAAATCCAAACGGGTGAACGACAAACGATAGCTGACGATAGTGAAGATTTGGCGTGTGAAGAACACATTGACGTATCTTGTGGACATCATGCGACACATTGTTCTCGCGTCGCGTGGAATGTTTCGCCCAAGATGCTGTCCCCATCATCTGCTTGGTGCTCGCAACCTTTTTCTCCTTCTCCACTTTCTCCTGACATATCTTAAACTGGAAACATATGGCAAAATATTGCAACATATAGCAACACATGGCATCTCATGATTTTTTCCTCATGACATCTAGTGATATTAGTGACTATGTAATGGCTCTGGAGTTGGGGGTTGGGCCTAGCTGGGCTGCTGGGCACGGGCTTGGGGTCGGGGTAAACGGAGACTGAATGGCAACTGTTGTGGCAACTGTTATGGTTTGTTGGCTTCGCCTGGTTTCACGGGCGCGACAAAATCGAGCCCCTACGCTCTTTTGAGGTGTGGCAGTGTGGCATCTGCAGGCGTCTGCAAGCATTGCACCATCTGGTTTTGACTCTGGTTTTGACAACTGCATCAACTCCGCACCTGAAAGCTCCAGAAGCGAAAACAAAGCAGGGAACAAACAAAAATCCGCCGACCCCAGCAGCAGCAGGGGGAGCGCGTCAAAGGAAAGGGTATTTCCTTTCAGACGCGGTGTTCTACTCTCCGGGTTCTAGGCCCGATACCTTCCGCAGCACCGTCCATTCAGCAGGCAGCATCCCCGTCCTCCTTCAGCCGCTTTGGCCGTGGCCTTGGTTTCTAGTGGCTGCAGAAAGCAACGGTAGGCTGCCCTCAGGCCTTTTTCGGGGCTCGGAGCAGCACCTTGATCATCGTGGAAATCAATCTGAGCCCTGAAACCTTCCGGCGCTTTTTGCAACCCTTTGGCACCATGCCGGGCGCCCTCGAAAGCACTGTGACATTCAACGTAGGCTGCCCTTAAAGCTGCGGCCCTTCTTGCAACCTTTTGGGACCATGCCGGTCGCCTTGAATAGCACTTTGGCCGCCTGCCGGGCGCAGAAAAAAATTCTAATGGCTTCAGAAAGCGGCGTTAGGCAGTAGCCTGCCTTTAAGCCGTTCCCGGCGCCCTTTGCAACCCTTTGGCAAGCAGCATCCCGGCCCCGCCGGTCGCCCTGAACAGCACTTTGGCCATCTGCCGGGCGCCTTCAGAAAGGTTTTCTAATGGCTTCAGAAAGCGACGCTAGGTGGTAGCCTGCCTTTAAACGCTTCCCGGTGCCCGAACTACAATACAACATGGGAAGCCCAGCCATCCGGTTCTGATAAAGACCCTTTGGCAATCTCAGCAAATTGAAGCAGTTAGAAAAGCTCATTGGTTGAAATTTCAACTATGCCCCTTCCACTTCAACCCTTACATGTTGGAGGGATGGCATCCTGGCTTGGGTATTGGTGCCGACATGGCATGTGCCTTGGGTAGCGCTTTAAGGTGTATTGTCCTCTATTTATAGCATCGTGACTGCACCCCCAAACTTAAGAGAAAAAATGAACAAGGCTTTTGCGCATGTGTTGGTTGACTGCGTGAGGTTGCTTCGACACTTAGCTTAAATTCCAAGCCTGGCATTCCCAATCAGTGAATGCAAAAAAACTTCTCTGCTGACAGCCTCGGACAAAAACCCTTCGCTATGTGCGCACTTTTGGAGATGAAGATAGGATGATGGTTCTTCAAGGACTGATCGAAATTTGTTGTGCGTGTTTGGTGCTTCAAGCGTGCCTTCAAAGGTTTTTTTTGAGACCTCTTGTCTTTGTTGCAGGATGGGCAAAAAATGCGACGTCAAAATCGCGCGAACTTGGAATCTTGAAGCTTTCTCGGATGAGAATGAAGACTTTGTATTGTAGTGGCGAATTCCAGAGCTCAAAGGACACAACCGCGTGTGAAAAAGCAAGAGCGAGGTAAAACTCACCACTTCATGGGTAAACTTAGCATTTAACGCGAATGGCAAGTTTGACTTAGCATTTGCTTAAGTGGCAAGTTAAAACTTGATGTAGGAAGATCAAGGTATATATATATATATACACATTTATCAGACATTAGTATATCTTTTCCTTGCCGCTACCACCTCGCCCCCACTCGCCGCCCGGGCCCCGCAAAACATCAAAATCTTCCAATTGGGTGGGGGAAAGCTGTTTGGACGGAATCCGGGTCGCTCATAAGCGTCTCCAAGAGCATTCCCCCGCCCCCCCCGTTTTGAGGTACCTAAAATCGAGAAAAAGCGCCATTTTGACACATTTTTCGGACGATTTTGAGCTTTTAGAAACAAAATTCTGTAAATTACAGCATTTTTGCGTTTTGACGTCTTTTGTGGGAACAATGCAAAAACGCAGAAAGCGTTGTAAATACCGATACTTTTTGGGCGAAGCACTGCAAATACCAGTGTTTTTGAAGGCGAAGAAAAAAAACACGGTAAATTACAACATTTTTAGCATGTTGATCGCAAAAAATGCTAGTATTTACAAAAAAGTTGAAATGTCAAGAAAAAGTGGAAGGAACGAAACCCTGTAAATAGTTGTGTTTTGGCAACTTTTGCCTGTGACCGCACCAAGCCCCTGTAAATTACAGCACTTCCTCCACTTTTTGAAACGATTTTTTTTTGCCATGATGAACGCAAAAAAAAAATGGTATTTGCACATTTTTCAAAAAATCGAAGATCGTGACGTGAACAAAACCCTGTAAATAACAGTGTTTTATCAACTTTCGGGGACTAAAACTCTGCATGTTCTTGGGATTCTGCAACAAGAAGCGCGTTACAGATTGAAACTAGAGGGCAGTGTGGCCCGAAAGAATGCTGGAGAGAGGACGAGAAGATAGCACACAAGAAAATATGATGATGAATGCTGCTGGTGAGGAGCTTTTACACAGACGCTTTTGCACACAGAAGCTTTTACGCGCGGAAGCCTTTACATACACACACACACACACGCAGGGGCTTTTTACACAGAGAAGTCTTTACACAGAGCGGCTCTTAGACACAGAAGCTTTAACACACAGAGGCTTTTACACAGAGAAGCCTTTATACAGACTAGCTTTTACACGCAGAAGCTTTTTCATTACACAGAGAGAAGTCTTTACACAGAGGAGCTTTTACACAGAGAAGCTTTTACACAGAGAAGTCTTTACACTAAGGAGATATTGCGCACAAACGCGGAGGAGCTTTCACACGGAGAAGCTTTTACACAGAGAAGTGATTACACAGTGAGCTTTTACACACAGACACGTTTGCACACAGAAGCGTTTACACAGAGAAGCCTTTACACAGAGGAGCTTTTACACACGGACGCTTTTACACACAAACGCTTTTACACAAAGAATCCTTTACACAGAGAGCTTAACACATTGGCGCGTTTACAGACAGAAACTTTTACACAAAGAAGTCTTTACACAGAGAAGCTTTTACACACAGAAGTTTTTCCACAGAGAAATCTTTACACCGAGAAGCTTTTACACGCGCAAGCTCTTACACACAGAGAAGTTTTTACACAGAGAAGTCTTTACACAGAGGCGGTTTAACACAAAGTGGAAAATTGAGATTGGCAGCAGTTCTTTAGGGAAGACCCTTCGCAGGAGCTTTCGGGAACAAGCCTTCCCCACTTGCTCCAAAAAAAAACCGCCAATTTCCAACAAAGTTCCAATTCCATGATTCCATACATATGTTCAAAAAAGCACAAGGAATATATTTCTGAAGCAGGTCCTCATTCAATAGCTTTCAAACCCACCCTGCGCTGAAATCGAGGGTCAGGTATCCGGCGGAGCGGCGATGCCTCTCCGTGTGTGTGTGTGTGTGTGTTCCATCTGCATAGATGTAAAACTTCAGTATATTGCAGGGGGATGAGGGTCCCTTGGTGTGCCTCATCTAACAAAGACCGCACCAAGTGGATGTGATATCGGTGCCTAGCCAGCACTGACGTACCTGCAATTTTAATATAATACAATATTATAGTCCCGCCCCTGGGCGCATATAAGTCGCAGCTGGGGGACATATAATTTATCGCTGTTGCTTTATAGGATCAACGTCTACTGTGATTATACGTCTATATATATATATATTCTTATTAATTTTCATTCTTCGTGTCAGGTTACTGGTGGTGTTTTTGCACGTCCGATGCATTCCACATCAAAATTCGCAATGACTGTTCTGAGCAAGTGTGTGTGTGTGTGTATCACCTGTGTGTGCGTGTGTGTGAACCATCTGAAGAAATGTAAACTTCTAACCTGCGGTTTTGTGATTGTGACTGTTTTTTTTGTATTTTTGAAAAAGCAGGGGGCGACAGGGTCGCTGCATGGCTGTCGGCAATGAAGCCCCATGCAGTTGACTAGGGTATGGAGTCTGATCAACTCCACGTACCTGCGTCCAGTTTTTATTTCCTCGTGATGGGCAGTGGCTAACCCAAGAACCACCTCGCCATTTTTCAACCAATTTCAACTTTTTCAACCAATTTGATGTCACTTCTGTGCCTGCACGGTTTTCGCAATCTGCACACTTTCAAAATCGGTTTGAAACTTCACTGGCTATGGCGATGATAGCTTCCTGCAATTTGGCAGGTCACTTCATCAACCCATTCCTGACAGGTGTACTTGGAGTGTTTTTGCACTAAGATGCATTCCACAACAGAATTCGCAATGACAGTTCTGAGCAAGTGTGCGTGTAGTGTGCGCGCGTAGCCTGCAGCTAGCTTTAGCTACCCGGGGGCGCGCGACCCCCCAAAATCCTTAGCAATTTTTTGACGATTTTTTGCTGCGCTCGGGAAGCAAAAACATCGTAAAATACAGTGTTTTGTTCTTTATGTAAGTAGAAACGACATCGCTCCAAGGGTTTCAAAAATATGCGAGAACACCGCCTATTTGACGATTTTTAGGGGCCCACAAAAATTGCGAAATAAGCTGCGTTGCAAGAACAACAACAGCAGCAACAACAAGAACAAGAAGAACATGAAGAACAACAAGAACAAGAAGAACAACAAGAACAAGAAGAAGAAGAAGAACAACAAGCACAAAAATGCAACCAAAAGATGTGTGATAAGATGGTTACAAGCTGCGGTATGACAACATCACACTGTGCTCTGCACCTGCGCGCAAGTGCAGAGCACATGAACATCACCAACACTCACACTACTATACATAACCCTTATGACATCGCCGGTGTGCGAAGCTCTACAATTATTGAAACATGTTGCAACAACTTGAAAGCAGTTAAACGTATTGAAAGTCGTACTAAAGTACGAAACTTTTACTAAAGACACATTAAGACAATGTTTCAAACCATATATTTGCTCTGCCCCCACGCCGCAACGTAGTCCTTCTCAGCCTTGTCGGCCTTGGGTTCAACCTTGGGTTCCTTCGCGTCCTTGGCCTTGTCCTTGGCCTTGTCCTTGTCGTGGCCTTCTCGTTTCTCTTCTCGTTGCTCTTTCTCCATCACCTAACGAAAACGTGACCAGGTGCACTCGGAGCACACCCCCAATCGTTCAATATCGTTGAATACGTATAATTCAGCTCACGGAAGCGCAACAGACTGACAAGGTCTGGAAAACACTGGAAGTTCCAATATTCTGTCCCTATCCAAAATTTGGCAGCTCAGTCGCCCTGCCCTTCACCAGCTTCTGCCGGAGCAGGTCGGAGAATGTGGCAAATTGTGGCAAACCAATGCTAACTAGTTCCTAACCAATCTAAACCAGATTGTTACAAGATCTCTGTTAATTCGTTCCATTAACATGGGTTATTGGTATGGTTGGTAGCGTTGTCGTGACTGGCCACCACAAACAGATTGTGACCACAGGTGGCCATCAAAATGTTGGCGTGCATACTGAAACTTCAGGCAGCGCCAATGAGCCGAACAAATCAGCGGGGATGCCTAGGTGAGTCCCAAGAATTCAGCTCGATATGATCGATGCAATGTGTAAGGACTCATGACTGAATTGGAAATCAAATTCTTCGGCAATCTCTCGGCCATCAAAAAGGGAACTTGGCATTCAAAATGTCAAACCATTGTCAAACCTTGCAAGAGCTTGGACCATTTTTCTCGTGACAGAGGCATAGTGAAAAATGTAAGAACTGCATGAAGAAGCAAGCAGTACGTGCAGTATGTAGCAGTACGCTGGTGCCGCAACTGGCCGGCAGAAAACCAATGGACATGTGACGCTCCAAGTGAGGGAAATCAAAGCTTGCACGTCCTGATGTACCAGATTGTACCAGGCACCTTGTGCTTGGCTGTGCCAAAAACATCTGATGCGATGATGTCACAAACATATTGTGGAAGCATGGAGCTGTCTGTCAGACGATATCAGGCCCTACTTTCTTGCTACATCTTGCCGTTGTCAGCTTCTTCTGGCATACGACTCATAAGCAATGCCAATTAAGAATCCACATCAACCAGTACAGAACAGGCAAGGTGTGTCGTGACGGATGGGTGGAGCAAACAGGCATCTAGCGCCAGTCTCATAGGACACAACTCTGATGTTCGCACTCTCTGAGCTTGAAAGCAAAACGAACACGGATGCAGATGCAAAAAGGCGTAAGATTCAAAGGATGCAAAATCTACAGATTCCAAGAATACAGTGAGATGATGGAATCACATGCGATGATATGTAACGGCCTTTTAGGGGATCTGTTTGAAATAAAGTCTCCGAAAGCACAATGCCAGCTCCCAAGTATGCAGACTGCGCAATCCTCTCCAGTTCCAAGTGGAGGTGATGGACGCGCTTCTTATCCGAATCCAACTCTTCACCTCGGAGTTTATCATACGCAATCTGTGAGTCGTTATAAGTTTGATAAAAATCCCTGTTTGAACATTGAAAGATATTGGAAGAGTTGCATATTGTTTCAATACTGCGCATATGGCGTTGTTCGGGAGCCGGTCTGGCAACACCTTTCTCAAGCTTCGAAAGTTCGCCGGAGCAAAATGCCAGCCGAGCCCACCATGTAACCAACCTGCGGACGGTCAAGAAACCGCATGTTTCTTTATTTACTGGACAAATGTGACTATTTATGTTCATTTACATCCATTTATATTCATTTGACCCTTGAGAAGGGCCGTATACCGACCGCCTGAAAGATAGAATATTTTTCACTACCAGACACGCGAGTGAGAAAATTACCATCGGCCTCCCACTCGGAAAAAACACCACAAGATAGAATATTAATATAGAATATTCACAAAAATTCACAGAACACCCCCTTGAATATTCTATCTTTTTAATTTCGTGCATGCCTGTGCAGAAAACTTTGAAACTACTGATGATTTTTGAAGCAACAGGGTGCTACTGTGAAATGACGTTAAACAAATTCTGCTGTGGGATTTCCAACAATTCTGAATCCAACATGTTCCAACATGGAAACACCCCCTTGAATATTCTATCTTGTCAATTTCGTGCATGCCTGTGCAGAAAACTATTGATGATTTTTGGAGCAACAGGACGCCAAGTCAACATGCCAGAAAAAACAAGGAAACATGATGAAAAATAGAGGAAAAAACGATTAACAAGAGAGAAAAAAACAAGAAACATGATGAAAAAGAGTGAACAAAAACAATGAAACATGATGAAAGAGAGAGGAAAACAAATAAAAATGATGAAAAAGAGAGAAACAACAATAAACAATTATGAAATAGAGAAGAACAATGAACAATGATGAAAAAGAGAGAACAACCAATGAAACATGATGAAAAAAATAGAAAAAACAATGAAAAATGATGAGCACTGGAGAAAAAAACAAGACAAAATGATGAAAAAGAGTGAAAAAACAATCAAACATGATGAAAAAGAGAGAAAAAACAATGAAAAATGATGAAAACATGGACAAAAAACAATGAAACATGATGACCAAGAGAGAAAAAAAACAAGAAACACTGATGAACAAGAGTGAAAAACACAATGAAACATGATGAAAAAGAGAAAACAAAACAATGAAAAATGATGAAACTGAGAGAAACAAAAACAATGAAAACTGATTAACAATGATGAACGTGTTTCTTCATTGGTTTTTTCTCTCTGTTTGATATTTTTTCATTGTTGTTTCTCTATTGTTCATCATTGTTCATTGTTTTTTCCTCTCTTCTTCATCATTTTTCATTGTTTTGTTCTCTCTTTTTGATCATGTTTCATTGTTTTTTCTTCTCTTTTTCATCATTTTTCATTGTTTTTGTTCTCTCTTTTCCATCATTTTTCATTGTTTTTTCCTCTCTTTTTCATCATTTTTCATTGTTGTTTCTCTATGTTTCATCATTTTTCATTGTTGTTTTCTTTATTTTTTATAATGGTTCATTGTTTTTCCTTTCTTTTTCATCATTTTTCATTGTTGTTTCTCTATTTTTTCATCATGTTTCCTGTTTTGTTTCTCTCTTTTTCATCATGTTTCATTGTTTTTTTTCACTCTTTATCATCATTTTTCTTGTTTTTTTTCTCTCTTTTGCATCATGTTTCATTGTTTGTTCTCTCTTTTTCATCATTTTTCATTGTTTTTTCCTCTATTGTTCATCATGTTTCCTTTTTTCCCTATTTTTCAACATTTTGCATTGTTTAGTCCTATCTTTTTCATCATTTTTCAGTGTTGTTACTCTATTTTTCATCATGCTTCCTTGTTTTTTCCTCTCTTTTTCATCATGTTTCATTGTTTTTGTTCACTCTTTTCATCATTTTTTATTTTTTTTTCCTCTTTTGTTCATCATTTTTCATTGTTTTTCCCTTAATTTTTCATCATGTTTCCTTATTTGTCCACTATTTTTCATCATTGTTCATTGTTTTTCCTCTCTTTTTCATCATGTTTCATTGTTTTTTCTCTCTTTTTCAAAATTTTTCATTTGTGCTTCTCTATTTTTCACCATTTTTCATTGTGTTTTTTCCCTCTTTTTCATCCTTTTTCATTGTTTTTTTCTCTGCTTCATCATTTTTCATTGTTTTGTCTAGTTTCATCATTTTTCACTGTTTTTTTTCCATATTTTTAATCGGTTTTCATTTTTTTCTCTCTTGTTCATCATTGTTTATTGTTTTTTCTCTCTGTTTCATCATGATCCATTGTTTGTTCTCTCTTTTTCATAATGTTTTCTTGTTTTTGTTCTCTCTTGTTCATCATTTTTCATTGTTGTTTTTCTCTATTTTTCATCATTTTTCCTTGTTTTTTTCCTATCTGTTTCATCATTTTGCATTGTTTTTTTTCAATATGTTTTATTGTTTTTCAATGTTTTTTTCCATTGTTTAATGTTATTTTTGGGTTTTGATAAGGCTCAAAAATACGAAATCGGACAAGATAGAATATTTTCGAGACCCTGGCGTGACATGGCTCCAAATTATATATTTGGAAGCCTTCCATTGCGTGGATTTTTTTTTGTATTTTTCATTGTTTTTGTTTTATACTTATTTTTTTTCATTGGTTTTCACTTTTTTTCATTATTTTTCATTGTTGTTCATTGTTTTTCAATTGTTTAATCTTATTCTTTGAGCTTTGATAAGGCTCAAAAATATGAAAACGGACAAGATAGAATATTTCGAGACCCTGGCGTGACATTGCTCCAAATATCTCCAAATTATAATTATATATATATTATATATATATATATATTTGGAAGCCTTCCATTGCGTGGATTTTTTTCCGTATGTTTCATTGTTTTTGCTGTATTTTTCATATTCCTGGCGTATCAGATAAAACCAACAATTTTTGCCAGGTAAATCCCAAAATATTCAGACTTGTTTCCACCACGTTTTGCGTTAAAACCGCAAATTGAGGGTGTGAGGTGCGACCACGCGGTGGACCGGCAACAGCTGTGAATTGCAGGTAGGCATGGCTCCAACTGACTTAAACCCAATAAAACCTATACAACCGCTATATATATTATATATATATGCACATAAGTATTGTGAAAATAAACATAAGAGCATTTCCACACACACAATGGAACAAATCCAAGTAATTTGGAGCCATGTCACTCTAGGGTCTCGAAAATATTCTATCTTGTCCGCTTTCATATTTTTGAGCCTTATCAAAGCTCAAAGCATAACATTAAACAATTGAAAAACAATGAAAAATAATGAAAAATTAGTGAAAACCAATGAAATAAAAATGAAAAATACAACAAACACAATGAAACATACGGAAAAAAATCCACGCAATGGAAGGCTTCCAAATATATAATTTGGAGCCATGTCACGCCAGGGTCTCGAAAATATTCTATCTTGTCCGTTTTCGTATTTTTGAGCCTTATCAAAGCCCAAAAATAACATAAAACAATTGAAAAACATTGAACAACAATAAAACATATTGAAAAAAAACAATGAAAAATGATGAAACAGATAGAAAAAAAACAAGGAAACATGATGAAAAAGAGAGAAAAAACCAATGAAAAATGATGAGCAAGAGAGAAAAAACAAGGAAACATTATGAAAAAGAGAGAACAAACAATGAAACATGATGAAAAAGAAAGAAAAAAACAATGAACAATGATGAAAAAAAGAGGAAAACAACAAGAAAAAATGATGAAAAAGAGTGAACAAAAACAATGAACAATGATGAAAAAGATAGGACAAAACAATGCAAAATGTTGAAAAATAGGGGAAAAAGGAAACATGATGAACAATAGAGGAAAACAATGAAAAATGATGAACAAGAGAGAAAAAAAAACAAGAAAACATGATGAAAAAAAATGAAAAAACAATGAAACATGACGAAAAAGAGAAAAAACAAGGAAGCATGATGAAAAATAGAGAAACAACAATGAAAAATGATGAAAAAAAAGAGAAAAAAAAGAAAAATGATCAAACATATGGAAAAAAACAATGAACGTGATGAAAAATAGAGGAAAAAACAAGGAAGCATGATGAAAAATAGAGAAACAACAATGAAAAATGATGAAAAAAAAGAGAAAAAAAATAAAAATTATCAAACATATGGAAAAAAACAATGAACGTGATGAAAAATAGAGGAAAAAACAAGGAAGCATGATGAAAAATAGAGACAACAATGAAAAATGATGAAAAAA
>CAMXCT020003076.1:0-41130 GCA_947184155.2 Cladocopium goreaui | reverse complement strand
AAAAACAATGAAAAATGATGAAAAAGAGAGAACACACAATGAAACATGATGAAAAAGAGAGAAAAAACAATGAAAAATGATGAAAAAGAGAGGGAAAAACAATGAACAATGATGAAAAATAGAGAAACAACAATGAAAAATAATGAAAACTAGAAAAACAACAATGAAACATTATGAAAAATAGAGAAAAAACAATGAAAAAATATGAAACATAGAGAAACAAGAATGAACAATGATGAAAAAAGAGAGAAAAAACAATGAGAAATGATGAAACAGCGAGGAAAAAACACTGAAAAATGATGACAATACAGAAACAAATGAAGAATGATGAAAAATAGAGAACCAACAATGAAAAATGATGGAAAATATCATTTTTCCCTATTTTTTTTAAATCATTTTTCATTGGTGCTTCTTTATTTTTCATTATGTTTCATTGTTTTTCATCAATTTTTCATCATGTTTCATTGTTGTTTCTCTATGTTTCATCATTTTTCATTGTTTTTTCTCTTTTTCATCATTTTCAGTGTTTTTTCTCACTTTTTCATCATTCTTCATTGTTGTTGATCTTTTTTTCATCTTATTTTATTTTTTCTATGTTTCAACATGTTTCCTTGTTTTTGTTCCCCCTATTTTTCATCATTTTTCATTGTTTGTTTCTCTATTTTTCATCATGCTTCATTGTTTTTTTGCTATTTTTCATCATTTTTCATCGTTTTTTTCCATATGTTTCATCATTTTTCATTGTTTTTCATTGCTTTTCAATTGTTTAATGTTATTCTTTGAGCTTTGATAAGGCTTCAAAATACGAAAACGGACAAGATAGAATATTTTCGAGACCCTGGCGTGACATGGCTCCAAATTATATATTTGGAAGCATTCCATTGCGTGGAAAGGCTTGTGTGTTGATTTCCAAGATATGTGTATATATATATATATTATAGAGAGATATAGATATATAACCGTGGCAGGAGGGAGTCCACTTGGCATGTTGGCTTAGCTGATTTGTACAAAGAGGTTTTCGCAGCTTTACTGGGATTTAGTGGGATTTCCCCACAATTCCATAATTATCTATACCGACCGGCGAAAAGATCGAATATTCTATCTTGTGATTATTTTAATTTCAGAATATTCTATCTTGTGGGTGCTAGACCCTGTGTTTTTTGATATTCTATCTTGTCCCGACTAAGAGTACAATATTCTATCTTTCAGGCGGTCGGTACAAATATCTTTGTCAGCTTTGCCGGGGTCAATATACCTCAAGTGGCAAGTTAAGTTTGAAACTCAAACGGCCTTGCAAGGTCAGAGATGACCTTGACCCTGCCGATGTGTTTTGTTTGTCAAATGTTATTTTCATATATATATATATGTATTCATTTATGACCTGACTGGACAAACTTCATTGTGTACTCATACGGCTTTTCGCCTGCCATGCCCTGCATTAACTTCCCAAATTCTCACTATGCAAATCACACCCTTTCACACTGAAGCGCGCCAGAATGCGTACTTTCAGCGACATCTGAAGTTTTGTCCAACTGCCGCTTGTGTCGCTCATTTCGTGATATGTTCAGATCGCACCTTGCCGTTCTGGAAAAACTTCACCTTTGCAGCGGGGCTACTCAGTTGGCAAGGCTCTGCAAGGAGTCACATGAAGAGATTGGCAAAACAAACATGACTCAAGCAAAGTGATCAGAATATTGAGGGCAACCAAAGCATGCGTCAAGGCAATGGCTGAAAAAGTTCCTCTATCTTCCTCGACTTCATATGATTTGATATATATGATTTCACATGATTTCATTGTATCTCAGGTTCTCAGATTGTATTTTACTTGGCCTCTGCTCAGCTCGGTCTCAGCTCGTGGCGTTGTACAAGTTGCAAGGCAAGTCTTTGGCTGAAGGGTCAAAGCTCCACGTCTTTCCTCGCTGAACAGAACACCAAAAAAAACAACCAAATAACACGAATCACTAATCCGATAACTAATTCAATAACTAATCAAGTTAATCAAGTTATAAAACTGCTAGCTATAGTTATAACTAATCCGATAGTTCTCCGAATCTTCCTCCTATTGAACCTCAATAGAATAAACCACATTTTGGGACATTTCAGTGCTTACCCGGCTTACCCTTCCCTTTGTGAAACCTGCTTTGTCATAGTGGCCTTTCAAAAAGTCGTTTTAACTTCAAAACTCCTTTTTCCTTTTGAGGGTTCACCCCTTATTTGTTAAAACTTTTTTTTGGGGGAGTGTTTTTTTAATTAGGCTGGAGCTTGTCTGTTCTATTTGATAAAGGGGAAACTTTGATCTAGCTCGTTCTAGCAATATTGTACAAAGTCTGCGGCAGTTGAAAGGAAAGTATCTATTTCCAATAATAAGGTTTTGCGCTTACTGTTCGGGTCTACGAATACCAAACCCCCTAATGATAAAAACAGGCCTAAGTGTTTTGTATTTGGGGGGGTCTCTCTCTCTCTCTCTCTCTCTCTACCTACTACTAGGGGGAGGGACTTGTCACCGAATTGTCAGACGGCATGTAGTAATAGGATGGAATGGGCTGGTGATGGCTGGTGCTGAAATAGCTGCGCCCGCCTTCCACCGTGGGAGTATTGTGTGTATTGCAAACAAGTTGCCTCCGTCCTTGGTCTGGTAGATCCTTGGGTCTGTCTCCAGGACTGGAGCTGTTCACTCAAGTTTTCCCCGATCGTCACATCCTTCTAGCATTGACATAGTACAGGCACAACTTGCATGTCACTGTAAAAATAGAACAAATTATGTAAATGATGTAAATCTTATGACACAAACCTGAACACGACGAGTCTTGGCATCACTATACACTTTGTGAATCGAACTGCCCCAATCTGCCCCACAAAGAAAGAACAGGAAAATATAGGAGAATATGTGAATCCTCAATGTGAATATCACTGGCAGTGCGTTTCTGACCTGGTGATCCACCCTGATTTTTGGTCCAGACCTGAAGGCCTTCAATGTGAAAACGGGCAAAGAGCAAAGAAAAAGCACCTTAAGCCACTCCAAGGAACACGCCGCTACCACCAGTGGCATATGCCTCTGTAGGTGTTCTGAAGCCGATGTCGATGATTCCAATTCCACCTGACATCGTTGAGCATAAGCCATGTAGAAACCCTAAAAAGCAAAGCGTGCAGTTGGCCTCGATTTTGTATGGGAGACTGCAATTTGGTTCCCACATCATCGGCTCAAAAAGTAATAGTACAAGTTTTAACTGCAGCCATCGGGCAGCAGTCTGCTTGATGTATTCTGATGTCATCTTTGCATGCAGGCCAATGGCTGAGATGCAACTTCAGTCCCTTGCTTCACTCGTGACTTCAACCATTGAGAATATAGGGATATCTTGAGATATCTAGAACCAATCAGGAGATGCCAAGCTTTGCGTCTTGTCTTTGCATCGTTTGCCCCATGAAACCGAGAGACATCCTCTTGCCTTCTCATATCTTCTCATTCTATCAGCTGATGTCTCCACCGGCGTATCAGTTCGGCTGTTGCTGAAGCCCGTGATAGGTTTGCTGTGTTCTCTCGCTTTGCCATCTTTGATTTCTTGTCTATTTTTGGGCTCGCCTGTGGGTATTGCTGTTGCTTGGTGACTGCCCAAATGTTCACGATCTTTGAGTTTGTTGATCTTTGACCATGGTTGTGTGTCGAAATTCCGGGAGAAGTGAAACATCAATTAAATTGTCTTAGGCCGCATTCAAATTCTGAGTGTCCTTCCATCGACAATTGCTTTATCGAAACGGCCGGACAAAATATGCATCTGACCGTATCTGATATCATTGATATCTGAATTCGCCTTTTATGCCTTTTCTATCTCAACACATTTCAACAAGTGGCATCCCACGACATCCCATGCCGGCCCGTGGCATCCCATGCCCGTCCCCTCCTGAGCGGATCTTGGACACCTGAAACAGCTCCTGCGTTGGGCACGGACATGGGGACCCATGGGGACCCATGGGGCTAGATGGGGTCCGAAGTGCCAATTGCAAAGCGTTGTGCCCGTTGTGCCCGCTGTGCTCGTTGTGCCAATTCCATAGCAATTTTGCAACATTGTGCAGCGTCAGCATTAGTAAACATATGACTGCGGCAACTGCTAAGAAACATATGGAAGAAATCCACCAAAAAATACAAAAAACGAGGACCCCTCTCTTGGTGACACAGCAATTTTGCAGCGCGAAAGAGGACGGGCCGGCAAAAACTTTTTGAGTTCAGGATGCGCTTTGCCGCTGATTCTATTTTCATATGCACAAGCACGTATACTTTTGTATCTACATGATTCTACATGCCCGGCCCCCCGTATAGATTTCAGGCCATCTTTTGGAACGCTTTCATTTCGCTGCAGTAAAATGATGGGTTTGTTCTTGGATTGGTTTGTTCAATATGTTATATTTGAAAATCTCCCAAAACTCAGATTTTTCCCGAGAGCGTCTGAGCGAAGGGTCCTTCTAATAGTGGGGGTCTGTCAAACATTTTCACATATTCACATCTTCACATAACATCTTACAATCTTCACATCTTCTCATCATCTTCTCATCTTTACATCTTCTCATCATCATCTTCTCATCTTCACATCTGTTCATCTTCAAATCTTCTCATCTTCACATCCTCACATCTTCACATCTTGTCATCTTCACATTCTCTCTTGCCCTCTTCATCTTCACATCTTCACATCTTCACATCTGTTCATCTTCACATCTTCTCATCTTCACATCCTCACATCTTCACATCTTCTCATCTGCTCATCTTGTCATCTTCACATTCTCTCTTGCCCTCTTCATCTTCTCATCTTCACATCTTCTCATCTTCACATCCACACATCTTCACATTCTCTCTTGCCCCCTTGCTCTCTTGCCGTCTTGCTCTCTTGCCCTCTTGCTCTCTCCTTCTTTTCTATTTCTCTCTTGAAGGCGCGGGGCAGTGCCAACGAGACGGCACGAAACGCAGCCCTTTCGCACGAAACGAGGTTCGATCGCCAAAAACTGCGGTAAAATTGCGATTTGCAAAGCGTCCGGGCGCAACCCTTTCGCACGAAATGAGGTTCGATCGCCAAAACTGCGGTAAAATTGCGATTTGCAAAGCGTCCAGGCGCAACCCTTTCGCACGAAATGAGGTTCGATCGCCAAAAACTGCGGTAAAATTGCGATTTGCAAAGCGTCCGGGCGCAACCCTTTCGCACGAAATGAGGTTCGATCGCCAAAAACTGCGGTAAAATTGCGATTTGCAAAGCGTCCGGGCGCAACCCTTTCGCACGAAATGAGTTTGATCGTCAAAAACTGCGGTAAAATTGCGATTTGCAAAGCGTCCGGGCGCAACCCTTTCGCACGAAATGAGGTTCGATCGTCAAAAACTGCGGTAAAATTGCGATTTGCAAAGCGTCCGGGCGCAACCCTTTCGCACGAAATGAGGTTCGATCGCCAAAAACTGCGGTAAACTTGCGATTTGCAAAGCGTCCGGGCGCAACCCTTTCGCACAAAATGAGGTTCGATCGCCAAAGACTGAGGTAAAATTGCGGTTTGCAAAGCGTCCGGCGAACCCTTTCGCACGAAATGATGTTTGATCGTTACAAACTGTGGTTAAATGTTCGATTTCACGTTCTTTCGCAAAGCTTCTCTTCTGTGTGTAAAAGCTTCTGTGTGTGGAAGTGTTTGTGTGTAAAAGCTTCTGTGTGTTAAAGCGTATGTGTGTAAAAGTGTCTGTGTGTTAAAGCGTATGTGTGTAAAAGTGTTCTGTGTGTAAAAGCTTTTGTGTGTAAAAGTCTTTGTGTGTAAAAGCTTCTGTGTGTCAAAGCGTCTGTGTGTAAAAGTGTTCTGTGTGTAAAAGCTTTTGTGTTTAAAAGTCTCTGTTTGTGAAAGTGTTCTGTGTGTCAAAGCGTCTGTGTGTAAAAGTGTTCTGCGTGTAAAAGCTTTTGTGTAAAAGTCTCTGTTTGTCAAAGTGTTCTGTGTGTAAAAGCGTCTGTGTGTGAAAGTGTCTGTGTTTAAAAGCGTCTGTGTGTAAAAGCTTCCGTGTGTAAAAGCTTCTGTGTGTAAAAGCTGTAAAAGCGTCTGTGTGTAAAAGCTTCCGTGTGTAAAAGCTTCTGTGTGTAAAAGCATCTGTGTGCAAAAGCGTTTGTGTGTAAAAGTCTCTGTCTGCAAAAGCGTCGGTCTGTAAAGTTCTGTGTGTAAGAAACTATGTTTATAGGTCAACCAACCTAGATCAGCCAGCAAACACCCCGCACTTGTTTTCTTGAGCCATGAAATGTCAGATACAATACAATGGACTACAAACACAACTTTACAGGGAGGTATGGGGAATACATCATAGTACTCCCGTAAAAACACACCCCGTTTACCGCAACTGCTTAGCAGTTACGGTAAATTGTGTGCCTGTTGTCCGCCGCCGCACGTCGACCTGAGAAGGGCAAATGTACAACTACACAACGGTCAATGTGAGTGCCTAGATGAGGTAGGACATCGGATGTCAAGGCAATGGACGGATGCAATGAGGCAATATGTCGTATGCTCTTTTTGTGCCGGAGGTAGGCTTGAAGTTGCACACAGCATGGCCATGGCTCCCGCCAGGCGTCTTCAAATGAAGTGAAGGAACATTATATACCATTCCTTTTTTTTTATGTCACTCTGAAAAGACACCATGGCAGGAAAAAAAACTGTACAGCCATGAAAATGGTGCGAATTGATCTGAGCTCTTGCCTTGAACATCCAATTGCATGGCTTGAGAAGTCATTGAAGCAAAATTTTAATTCATTCAACCTGTTCGGAAGTTAATGCAATGCGATGAGATTGAGTGGATTGATGCTATATGTGCGTCAAAGCTTTGGTTTGTTCAACTTGGGTGCGATGCCTGACGAATTTGTCAAAGTCAGGCATGCCTCCCGGCAAGCAAATTGAAAAAGAAAGATATGACCTAGATTCCTAGATGTCACTGCGGGTCATTCAGTCTTTCAGGATCAGCGCAAGTACCAGCCACGCTGCTGCCCCCCGCCTTTGTATTGGCCTTTCCATGCCTTTCCCACCTTGATCACGACCATACGGTCCACCACGAGCTGGTTTTCCAAGATTGGGCTCAAACTGCTCATGTTGTGGCCGCTGATGTTCAGGCAAACTGACCGATGCTGTAGCATGTGGAAGACGGATGAAGACGGACCTCCCGGTCGTCACCTGTGGTCTCGGATTCTTTGTGGGTCTGGCCGGACGCAAAGTCAGCCCATTGAGACTTGCTGAAGGCGATCAACTCCTTGGCAATGGCGTCGTCTGCATCAGGAAGAAAATCACGGTGTCTGTCCCCACCCATACACGATTGGCAGGGGCCTCTGTTTCGGTTTGATGAACTTGGCGACGTACACCGAGAACTGTCCAATGTCAAGGAACACGCCTCTGTGCGACACAAACACCTCGGAGTGAAGATCCAAAGGCTGGTCGGGCTCCCGCTCCGACAAAGGAACGAAGATCAACTTGATGGCCATCTCCAATTTCGCACCAAGGACCTGAGCCTTGCTGCGCTCAATGGTGGGGCTGACACAGCCTGCAAGTCTTTCGATGAACTGGAGCGCCTCAGGGACAAGGTTCTGATTGGCCGCGTTGAATTGGAAGAAGGGATCACGAACCAATCGATCAATCAAGTCCTTGAACCCACGCTTTTTGAAGGCACGAACATAGTTCCTTGCCATGTCCCTCAGATTTCCGTAGGTACTCCTTGTTCTAATTGCCGTGGATGAAGAGGAACCTTTCTCGGGCTGTCGGGCAACTCTTTGCCGTCTTGGATGGTTGAAGATGACCTTGTCCATCGAGAAAGGAACACCACGTGTTCGGGCCGACGCCTCCCGGCGGGCAACCTCTGTGGCGATGTTGGCATCCGTCACAGGCTCCATTTGGCGGAAGCACTGTGGGCATTTGAGATGCCCGTCCATCATGAGGTACCCACAAATCGGGTGTCTGCAACGAACCTGTGGGAAGTCCTGGATTTGGCAGATCGAAATGTCCTTGAACTGAAGTTCAAATCCATGACGACCATAGCCTTTGCCCCAAATTGCCACCTCCCACTCCGTGGCGTCCACGACGTTGAAATCCACAGGCGTCCGTGCTCGTCATTGCGGCCATCTTGGCAATGGTGTAGCCTTGCACCAGTTGAGTTCCAGATGCAGGCTCACCCTCCCGAGTGGCAGTGCTCTTCTCGACCTGAAGATCTTCTCGCCTTGAAAACGGCAGCAGCTTGCCGAACTCGATTCGGGCCTTGATCCCGTCAAAGTTCACCTTGGCGTCCTCTGTGAACATCTCCATTTTGCTGATGAGCACGTCGGTCGGGTCGAAGTTCTCCTTGGCTTCCTTCAGAATCTCTTGGTACGCCTTTCTGTGGTTCACATAGGCGCGATTCACGAAGAAGCACCAAGCCATATAGCGGATGATGGAGAGGAATGCCGCCTGGTCACATGTGTGATAGATCACACGTGGAAAATCTTCCCAAACTGGCGAGTCTTCCGGCCTCGCAGAAAATGCAGGATGCACTGACGGATCATCCACCTTTGCAAGGTCAAAGTCAGGGTCGAAAGTATACATGGTTCGAATCATTGAAGCCATGCCGCCCTGCCCGACGAGGAATGCACGGTGCCCCTGGATCGCACGGATCCGCACCGGCGTCCACTTCAACTTGCCGGAGGAGAGGCTGTTGACCTGAACTCTGAACCTTCTCATCGGAGAGTTGCGAACAACCATCAACACCTCTTCCTCGCGCTTAAGTCTCCCTGCAAATGGCGAACGAGGGCACGAAAATCCATTGACAGGTCGGATCTACGGATCTCAGGCAAAGGACGTCGATGAAACAATCTGTGTCCTCGCAAGTAGTCCGACATGGCGTGAGAGATCGAGCTCAAACGTCCGAAATCGACCCGTCTCTCAGGCACCCCGATCATGTTGCTCGGCTCGATCCAGACCAAATCCTGGGCAGATGTGAACTTCGACGTGTCGAACTCCTGGTGCCGTGGTCCGTGGCCTTCGTCAACAACCTTGAGCTTCGGCTTGGGCATGGCCTCTTGGCCGGCTTCGCCTTGGGCTTCAGCTTGTCGGTCGGACCAGAAGGCACGGCTCCCGCCGGCGCAGAGGGTGAGCTCGTCTTCCACTTCTTCACAGACGACGTCCCGGTGCTCTTGACCATCCTGTTGCCCTGGTCATCCACGTCCATTGGCTCCGGGTCAACCCGTGCATCAGCATCCTTGCTGCCAAAGGCGTCAAGGGATGAAATCTTGCTGATCACGGCCATGTCGTCATCATCGTCATCATCGATGCCCTCGGCCTGGCCTTCGTCGACGTCATGGAACTCCTCCTCTTCAATGATCTCCACGGAGGCGACGGTCTCGAGCTCGTCGATGTCGAACTCATCGTCAGCCTCATTGATCGGATCGCTGGCCACGACTCCCGGCGGGCGCTTGTCATCCTCGACCATGTCCCAGCCAGTGAACTGTTCCTCCTTGTCGTCGGCCTCATAGGATGGATCCTGCCAGTCTTGGTCCGGCTCTTCAGAGAGTCCAAGGCGCCGGGCTTCAAGTCGGTCCTCCAAGGTGAGCGCTTTGACCTTCACGATCTCATCATCAGAGTCGGCGTTGTCTTGGTGCACAGGCTCCAAGGCTTGATCCTCCTCTGCGATTTCTTTGACCAAAGGCTCAACCTCCCGGTTGGTGGTGGCAGTTGCAGTTTCTTCGGCCTGCAGGACCCAATTGAAGATCTCGACATCAGCATCCAACATGACTTTCTCCATGTCCGGCATGGCTGGCAGATCCTGAGCTGCAGGTTGGGGTAGTCCTTCTGTTCCTGCAGGTTCTCAAGACGAGGTAATCCCCTGAGATGGTCATCGACGCTGATCAACTTCAGATAGGCCAGATGACAATCGGCAACAGCCATCATGCAGGAAGTTCGTGATGTACTTCCTGTTCAGGGCTTCGTCCTCGAGGTGAACCTTGTCGTAACGGACAGTTCTTGAGAGCATAATCGTGGTGTCAAGAGTTTGAATTCCATGGTCCTCACGAAGTGCCCGTATGTGGGTCTTCATCGTCTCGTTGTATGCGGCAGGCAATGCAAAGAGATCAGCATCTGCGTTGCCAATGGCGACGATGTCAAGGATCCTCGGCTCTTCACGTTTCAGTCGGCCCAGGTCATTGACTGACCTCTCAACCCGAGCCTTCTGCCTTTCGCACCAGTTGGCCGTAACCTCGCGGTCGGCAGCAGACTTGTTGTAAGCAGCCCGATGGATCCAGTGGACTCCACGATACCCTCCCTCACCGTAGACGTCATTGCCGGCCCATCCGATGATCACCAGAACTGGTAGTACTGGACGGCCATGGGTTCGATTGGCGGCCTCGATGTCGTCAATCTCTTCAGGTACTGGACAATGTGGTTGAGGCCTTTTCCCCAGAGCATCTTGGTGTAGATCCCACGAACATCTCCCCATGGTTTGAGGAGATCACCCCCACTAAGACCACAAAATGAAGATATTTTCACTTTAGGCACTTAATGAAGATATTAGTAGTTATATGAACTTATCATAGAAGTGTTTTTTCTTTATTTTTACTTATTTTCACTTATTTTTCAATGTTTTTTTGATGATCAGAATTGATTATAGACGATGCATTTTTCTGTTATATATTTTTTGAAAATAGTTGTCGACCTTTTTGTTTCCTGTGGAATATTTTTTCTTGCCTTTTTTCATTGTTTTTTTTCATTCTTTTCAGGCATCATCCTTTTAGAAATCACCCTTTTCAGGATTTATCCTTTTCAGGAATTATCCTTTTCAGGACTTATCCTTTCAGGATTTTTTTTATTCAGAATGAATCCTTTTCAGGAACTATCCTTAACAGGAATCTTTCTATTCAGATTGATTTCATTTTCAGGAACAATGCTTTTCAGGAGTTATCTTCTACAGGAAATGGTTCTTCTACAGGAATATGCGCGGCTGCGAGTGACACAAAGAATCTTGAAGTACATCTGTGGAGAAATCATTCAGAGGCAAAAGGAAAAAAACATATAAAGGATGTTCTTGGAAAGAACAATTGCTCTTTTGATGTGTCTTCTTCAATTGTATACGACTGCCCAGAATGAGATCTTTCACAACATGAGGCTTCGGTTACTACTTCCAAACTACATAATTCAGGGATGAAGATGGATACCTAATTTGCAAAATATTCTATTATATTTTTTTGTTGGTAAAAGATTTAAAGCTAGCTGGCTTGCTTTTTGTTTTGAAAATGTATTTTCTATAATTGCTATTTATGTTTTATTGTTCATATTGTTCTACAATTTACTTTCTTTTGATTTCGCGTACTTTGTTCATACGGTTTTTTTGCTGAGATTTTGGTGGTTGATTAATCGCAGGGAATTATTAATCCTAACTTGACATTATTATAAATACTTACTTATCCTTTTTTTTTTTTTTTTTGTTTTTCTCTATAAATATTCCTGAAATTTCTGAATTATGAATTTATGAATTTCCTGAAATTTCTGAAATTTCTGGAATTTTCTGGACTTTCTTGATTTTCTGAATTTTTCTGGGGGGGCCAGGGGTGTGGGGGAATTTCTGAAATTTCTGAATTTTCTGAATTTCTGGGAATTTCTGCAATTCTGCAAGTCTGAATTCTGAATTTTCTGAATTTTCTGAATTTTCTGACTTTTCTGAATTTTCTGAATTTTCTGAATTTTCTGAATTTTCTGAATTTTCTGGGTTTCTGAATTTTCTGAATTGTTTTCCTTTTAATTTAAATTGTAAATTCTGAATTTTCTGAATTTTCTGAATTTTCTGGGTTTCTGAATTTTCTGAATTTTCTGAATTGTTTTCCTTTTAATTTAAATTGTAAATTCTGAATTTTCTGAATTTTCTGAATTTTCTGGGTTTCTGAATTTTCTGAATTTTGTGAATTTTCTGACTTTTCTGAATGTTCTGAATTTTCTGGGTTTCTGAATTTTGTGAATTTTCTGAGTTTTCTGAATTTTCTGAAATTTTTGAATTGTCTGAATTTTCTGAAATTTCTGAATTTTCTGAATTTTCGGAAATGTCTGAAATTTCTGAGTTTTCTGAATTTTCTGATTTTTTCTGAATTTTCTGAATTTTCTAAATTTTCCTTTCCAGGAAGTATCCTGCAGAGAACTATTCCCTACAATTTTTTTCCTTTCCAGGAAGTATCCTGCAGAGAACTATTCCCTACAAAATTTTTCCTTTCCAGGAAGTATCCTGCAGAGAACTATTCCCTACATTTTTTTTCCTTTCCAGGAAGTAAGAAGGAAGAGAAATATTAAATACAACAATTTGGTGTGTGGGTGTTTTTCTGGGTGTGGGTGGGGGGGGGGTGGGGGTTCGGGCGGGGGGGGGGGGGGGGGGGGGGGTGGTAGTGTGGGGGGTTTTTGTTTTTTTTTTTTTTTTTTTTTTTTTGGTTTTTTTTTTGTTTTTTTTTTTTTTTTTTTTTTTTTTTTTTTTTTTTTCCTTTCCAGGAAGTATCCTGCAGAGAACTATTCCCTACAAAATCTTTTCCTTTCCAGGAAGTATCCTGCAGAGAACTATTCCCTACAATTTTTTTCCTTTCCAGGAAGTATCCTGCAGAGAACTATTCCCTACAAATTTTTTCCTTTCCAGGAAGTATCCTGCAGAGAACTATTCCCTACATTTTTTTTCCTTTCCAGGAAGTATCCTGCAGAGAACTATTCCCTACACAATTTTTCCTTTCCAGGAAGTATCCTGCAGAGAACTATTCCCTACAAATTTTTCCTTTCCAGGAAGTATCCTGCAGAGAACTATTCCCTACAATTTTTTCCTTTCCAGGAAGTATCCTGCAGAGAACTATTCCCTACATTTTTTTCCTTTCCAGGAAGTATCCTGCAGAGAACTATTCCCTACAATTTTTTTCCTTTCCAGGAAGTATCCTGCAGAGAACTATTCCCCACACAATTTTTCCTTTTCAGGAAGTATCCTGCAGAGAAATTGTCCCTACATTTTTTTTTCCTACCCTTTTTTTTTCCAAATAGGCGCCTTCAGAGAATTGTTCTTTAGCAGCATATTCCTGTTCAGGAAGGTTTCGTCAGAAAAGTAGTGTTCTGAGACAATATTGTTTCGTCGAAAATCAACATTCCTGCGAATCTATCAAACACACATAAAAATCAAATTTCACTTCTTATCACTTCTTTTCGCTTATTTTGGCTTATTTTTGACTAATATTCTACTATATTTGCTTATATTTTCCTTATTATGTTATAAGTTCACCTAAAAATTTAGTGGAACTTATAACAAAATATTTTTGAAAAAACAATTTGAACAAGATATTAGAAGGATAATAGTAACTTATAGTATACTTATAAATTCATTAAGTGCCTAAAGTGCAAATATTTGCATTTTGTGGTCTCAGCAGAGAAGCAAGAAGTTTTGCCAGCGTTCGGATCAGGCACAAGTGCCAAAGATGAATCAGACACAACAAGCAAATCGACCTCGCCTCCCGGCGGGTAAGGACATTGGGCAAGATAGCCATCAGGGGTGTTCTTGAAGACCTCACTCAAGGTGTCGTAGGCACCTTCAGAGTTCCCTCCTCCCAACGTGGGTTCGACGATGTTGGCAAGAGGTAAACGACAGCCTTCCATCTCTTGAAGCAGGACCTGCGGATCATCCCAAGTGGCGACAGCAATCGCCCCACGCATGGTGTTGATCACATTCTCCCATTAACAGATCCTCTCGAGCATGGCAAGCCTCCCGGCGACAGCACAATCCTTGGCCATACGAATCGCACGAGACAGCATGGTGGCAAAGAGTGAGCGAGAAGTCACGACGAGAGCACAACAAGCGGATTTGAGCGAAGGTTGCTGTTGGGTCAGGGCTTTGCGCATGGCATCAGTCATTCGAAAGGTGTATTCTTCGGTCTTCTTCAAGGCTAAACCTCTGCCTTGTGCATGACGCCTTTCACAACGACACTGAAATTTGGACAATGCTTTTCCGATTCCAGAATGATTTGTCGCCACAGTCCAAGGCTTCTTCAACGGATCATCATTTTGATTCTTCATTCCAAGTGCACAACCATCAAAGTGATATGCAATCATCTCATACTGAACCAACAACTTTGCAACTTTTGTCAACTTCCAATATCGACATTTTCGTGGCCATTCTAGTGCAATATGTACTTCACAGTTTAACATTCGGAGAAAGGACTTCAAGGAGATCCAAAGTCTGTCAAACTCTCTGACATGTTTCAATACCTTCTCACGTGCACTGGGGTTTTGCATGTTAATATATGTCCATGGTGTCCCCCCCGTGCACGGAAGGCTGATCCATATTAATGGCTTCACATCACCTTTGAATGAGTTGACATAACTTGCAATCCTCATTTGATTGTCCACTTCGTTCAGATCAAATTCTTTGGTGAACTGTAGTACTTCACAACCGTCAGACCATTTTCGATTGGTTTGTCTCAGTTTTGATTCCGGATGACAGCACGCTTGGCAGCGGGTCCCCCCGTGCTTGGCATAGCAATGCTAGGAGGCGGGGCAGCCTCCGTGGCGGATGCCAAGTCTTTCTGTGGGAGTACTTTCTATGCAAGAAGGTTTACAGCCAGTCTCCATTTCTCTGCACTTACAAAGGGCTTAGTGATAATGTCTGCAGCCTGAAGCATGCTTGGACCATGGACTAGCTTATACCATCTCCTTTTGAATTGTTCCTCCAACCAAGATAGATTGACGCGCTGGGTCTTGTCTGTGTGACGGAAGGTTGGTGATTTTCCATTTTCAAGTATTCTAATGGTAGCGTGCTTGTCCTCTACAAAAACTCCTTTAATTGACCGTTGGGAAAACATGGATATCATGCACTCTCCCTCCTTCTCGCGTCCTACCAACATGGATATCATGCACTCTCCCTCCTTCTCGCGTCCTACGAACTCGTAGTCAGTGAGTGCTTCACGGATCTCAGTGGATTCGATGTTGTAGTCGGACTCATATAGGGACCATAGACCCTGAAGAAAGTCTTGCCTGTCCACTCCCCATTGATCGGGCAGTCGTCCTTGACCTTCCAGTTGTCCTGCTTGAAGTCGACCATTCCATCCTTTAGCATCACGGTGGTCCGAGAACAACCAATCCGCTTAAGGTTGATGGGTGACTTGGACATGTCAACAGGTGTGAACAAATGGCTCCTTGGTTTTGTGTGGACTCTTATATCAACAATCTTCTACTTCTCATGAACTGCCAATACTCACCATTAGATTCCTTTTGGGTTTCAATGTCATGCCTTGGCAATCCTCCCGGAATGCTGTCCTTTCTCTCCCCCCCCTGCGTTCTGGAGGTATGCCCAAAGACCGGAGGAAGAAAGACCGACAGCTCTGAGGGAGACATTTGCACTAACTACTTCACTTTCAGTACTTGACATTGCAACGGCAGTTTGTTTCTTACTGAATGCTGTGTGCGGGAAGTACGTGTTGGGACCAACTAATACCAACAAACAACCACTGGTGGATCGATTGTCGTATTCCCCTGCGTGATCTGCATCGGCAAAAAGCCAAAGCCTACATTCACTGACCTTGTCCCCAATAAATGCCCTTTGCTTATGGTCCAGGGTGGAATTGATGTAACAAATGAGTCTGTGCAGCGCTTTGTCACAGTCTGCACTCCATTTCGTCACTCGAGCTGCGAGGCCTTGAACGGACCGCAACAAGTCGAATCTTGCCATCCTGGCGGCAAATAGCACTTTCATGAGGACCCTGGCTGCTATGGGGGCCAATACACCTTTAGTTTCCTTTTCATCGGCGATGGGCCGTGCAATCCGTTCTTCGTGGAATGGAGTGGAAACTTGTTTCACAGGCTTGGCATCCCTGCCAGCAAGTGATATGTACCTATCAACACATGACTTCAAGAACGGTTCCATGTCATATGTGAAGGTAGTCACAGGCTTTTGCATGCAGGGTTGATCATCAAAAAGTTGGTCCATGTATGAGAATCCTTCCGCTCGAGCTTTCTTTTTGGCTCCAGACTTGTCCCTCTTTACTGTGGCCATTGCAGCTTTTGGGTCTTGCATGATGCAGGGAAGAAATAAGTTGTGCCTACCCAAGATTCTCCTAGGCTTCCCCCTTTGTTCACGTTGGACCCTATTCCAATCGTGTCCCATTGTTCAACTTCACGTTCATGATCGCTACAAGGGATTGCACTTGTGAATCTAAAGGGAGACAATCGACATGACTTTACAACATCTTCATCAGGCAAAAACACTTTCTTTCTGGGCTGCACGTGATGTCTCATGTAGACGTCGTTGACGCCATCAAGTTCCCAAAAGTCCTGAGTCCTGTGGCACGCGGCGGCGGCAGGCGCGGCCGGGTCGGCCAGTGACTTGTCAAAGACATGAGCATAGGGGTGATCCCCGACCTTGAGTTTCACATTGTGTTGAACTACATGGTCGCATCCAAGATAATTATCGATTAACTTCCCCGGGTGTGTCCATGTCAATCTTAGATGCTATCAAGCTCCATCCCTTTGACATGTTTTCTTTGGGTCCTGACATCTTAAAGCCATCAACGTATACGACTAGCAACAGCTTCAACTCTGGATGGAAAAATACCGATGGCCACCCTTCCGGGTCTGGCATGATAAAGCCCGCTAACAATAGCATGGCTTCACAATATTGTTCCCAAAGGCCCCCCGAATCGGGGTGCCCGTAAAGGGCAATGCGAAGCAATACCACGGGTCTAATGAACTTACCATGCCATTCTTTTGGCCATCGATCTGGGGGTAATTCAACCCAAGTTTCAACGCCCTTCCAAAGTGCTTGAGTGTAAGCCTGTACCCCATCATTTTGTTGAGTTATGAATCCCGGTTGGGCCCCGTATGCATCAACCGCTTTGCCAGCTTCCATAGTGGCAGGCGAGGATCCTAGTTCGGAGAACAAGGCAACATCGGAACTTTCATCCTTTACGTTGTTGCCCTGAAAGACGGTTCTCCCCTTGAACTTCCGGAGCTTATTCCCTTCCGGCAATTCACTACCCTTTTCAACACAAATCTCAAAGACCTTTCCTACGTGGACCTTCTTTCCAGTCTTTTTGGCTTTGTCGGCAATTACTTTCCATTCTGATACGGTTTCATATTGCCAAGCCTTCTTTTTCACCAGTTTCTCCCACTCTACATCAAGTGCTTGTTGGGCTTTGGGATTGGCTCTAATTTCCTTTTTCCCAACCGGCCTTGCAACAAGTGTATTAACGGCTTTTTCCCCGGATTGGATTCCAAGCCTAATACATTTATTTCGATGTTTTTGAGGGTTCATCTGGCAAACCGGCATAGCTGGAATGAACTCGTAGGATAGGCGCTCTTCCAAGAGCTCTTGAGGGTTCCGATCAAGGGTACAGCTTTCACCCTTCTGGCGCGTTTCTTTTCCTTTTCTTCCAGAGCAAGTTTTCTTTGTTCTTCGGCAATTGCAACTCTTCTTTCCTTTTGAGACATGGCTTGCCACACGAATGGAAGGATGTCTTTTGGTTTGCTTGAATTCTTGTATTTTCTTGCTTTGAAACCACCCACGTCATAGTATGAGGGGTCATCGGTTCGAATCCTTTCTACTTCCCCTGTCATTGGGTTGATTACCTCGACTTCACCTGAAGGCACCTCTTCACCCGGTGGCTCGTCAACTCGATTCCTCAGGTCGATGGGTTCTTTCGAGAATAATATTGTAGCTATTACCTCATGAACCTCAATATCTTTTTCAAGATCTTCGACAGGAGGATCAATCTTCAAGTTTTCTTCATAGACGTGCCAGGAGTCGTCATCTTTAATGCAAGTGGTTCGAAATGGGTGATCACTGGCACTAAAGTCAGGAGAGGGACGAATGCATTGGTTGTTGATGATTCGAACATTGACTTTGCAATTTGCATACTCGTACTCGTACCATGCCTCTTTGTGGTCGACATGATTGAAAAACTCCAACCATCTCTGGTGATATATGGCGGATGCACTGGATTGTTGGGCAGGCTGTCCAGCTTCGATATCTTTTATTGTTCTCTTTACTGGGCCTGGCTCCCGCACAGGCTGAGCATCTTGCTCCTCCAATGGCGGTAGTGCATCCTCCTCATCACACAGTTGGCTTGGCTTCAAACGACCCTCACGAATGGCATCGGCACGTTTCCGACAGGGAAATTCGATGTTGTCAGGAACGGACACTTTCAATACTCTCAATACTGAGACGGATTGGTCAAAATCTGCATCGTTGATTTGCTTTAATGAAGCTACTGCAAATTCCTTTCTCCAATGGAAGCCTGGGTGGATGACGTAACCTAGGAATATACCCGGTTCAGTAGTTGGTTCAAACATGTTCAAACTTCATTTGCTTCTTTGGTCTCTTCCTAGGTCCGGTCCAGTAGTCCACCTTACATCCAAATGGGATCAATGGTCCTTCGAAGTCAGTTCCAAATCTCAATTTCCATGGTATGTCTTTGCCAGTTCCACCTGGGGCAGTGTCATGCATTATGCACTAGTGTCTGGCCGCATATAGCCAATATCCATGATGAAGTCCGGCTTGAAGCAAGTTGGCACGGGTTCCTTCCAATGTGGATCGCGCAGCACGTTCAGCAATGGCATTGGATGTTGAAATATAATCTCTACTTATTTGATGCCTTATCTTCATAGCCCTCATAGCTGCAACAATTTCAGGGGCATTATCATTAAAAACTGGCAAAGCCCTCAAGCGACTGTTCCTACAGATCGCAAATCCACAGCACCACAGCAAAGATCCGCTTCGCCAATCCGCTGCCACCTTTTGCTCGACGGCCAAGTCACTGCTCCCTGCGGCCACATCCGATGGCCGGACAACACAGGATACTAGCCTAACAGCCAAATGTTACAGCAATAGATATGCACATGTCATCAATGGCAACTGTACGGATCAGTGGACATGACAGCTCAGGCCAACATGCTCGGAAATTCATTCCTTAAAATTCTTTCTTGGCCTGACTGGCACTGATCTTGCCACGATAACCTCCCGCCTTGGCCTTTGGCCGGGCGCCAGTCACTTCAGCAGCATCTGCCATTGACCACTGAGAGGCGCCATCCTCAGGCACCTGGTCGCTCAGCTCGGACAACAGGAGGACCTGATCAGTCGAGGCATTGAACTAACGCAGCATGAACTGAAGAAACTTGTTGCGCCATCCTGGATACCGATGAAACTTACGAGCACCTTCATTGCACAGATCAGCAACTGCAGCAACAAATTCTGGGTCTTCCGGTACTAGACACTGCTTCTTGATATCCACTGCTTCAAAATTCATGGGATCGCTCTCTCTTGCATCTTCTAAGTAACCAGAGATGGCTCCTTGATCAAAACTCTCCTTGATGGCTCGGCCCCAGCACTCGCCAGCCTCTGGGAGAGGCTCAACTCCACCGTCACGAAGCAAAGTCACATAGACCTTCAAGACGCCTTTGAGCATCTCTTCCGACTTGTCCAGGAGAACTGCACCTCCTTGAATCTGGATCATCTTGGTTGTCTTCGTGTAGATGAAGGAGACTTTCGACTGGTCACCTCTGAAAGCCTTGGAATGCACAGCATGAGCAGGGACCTTCGCGCGGCACATGCTCTTGGACTGAGTCATATGAGCTAGATAATCGTCTGCATCAGCGACATTCTGGCTGACCATGCACTCAAACAAGGCACGAACTTCCCCCTCGGAAAGTCCAGGGGTGGCCACTTTCACCATTGGGCTGTCGGCTTTCACAAAAAACGCAGAGGACTGAACGTACTTAGCACTTGAGAAATCACTAGCAACATGTGGATCAGTCTTGGGCTGCTCACAGGCTGACTTTCTAGCTACACGAATCTGCCGCTGATTGGCCGCTGCATCCATCATGGCACTCTCTTCATTCAGGTGATACATGTTAGTGGTCAAAGCAGCACGAAGTAAATCCATTGCTTCTGGTGATTCTTTAGTCAAAGCATCTGCTAACTGCAACCAAGTTGGAGCCCAGCGAATCACACCCCCTACCCTTTTCAGAGTCTCACGAATGATCACGAGGTCAATGGCCACGCGTTTATCGCCAATGCTTCCAGGGGATGCAAAATGTTGCAAATGGTCATATATGCTTTTACAGTCCACAACTGATTGGAGTTTGAATTCCGGCAGAAATTGACTTCGATGAACTAAGGAAAAAATTCTGTGCTCGGCTAAATGACATGCCATCCAAACCATCTGACAAAACTTGCGATTCGCCAGCGAAAGTCGAACCTACTACTCTTTTGAGTCTGTACGATTTCCAGACACATGGACTCCAAGGCGCGGTTCTGCCTTCCCGCAGCTTGTCATCGGTGATACTCACTAGATATCCTGCTTGTGTCCCTTGTTTTTTGGCATTTGCAAATGCAGCATCTGTATGTAAGCACAGACGGAGTTGATCAAAAGGAATTGGTAAAATCTTCCACGCAAGATCTTGATATTGTTTGGCTCTACGGACTACATTGCAAACGGTTCGAGCTTCGCCGAGAGTTGGCGTCGGAAGCAGTTGTTGACCCTGGCTGACCTGTACTGCTAAATCAGGTCTGGTCTCACGGGCGAGCCACAGTGCACCTCCCAAGACAGATTTAAGAGATGTTGCTTCTTCCGGGGTCACTTCAACAAGTGGAGATTCTTTCGCTCTCAGCTTTGGTTTTGCTAATTTCTGTGCGAAATTCTTCTGACTTACAGTGATTTCAAAAGTTTCTGTGGACTGTGACAATTCGGCACCGCAAAAACTGCCCTGATGGAGGCGCCATTTTCTAAATGGAAAAGCCTCTCTCAACCATGCAACTGATGATTCAAAAATCGGACCGCTGCCTCCAATCAACACATCATCTACATGCACACCGAGGCAGCCGCAGAGCACATTGCCATCCCACAAGAAGAAAACACAGTGGTCTAACTGAGATTGCAACCAGCCATCCCTTTTTACAGTCTTGGAAAATTTTCCAAACCATCTTTGGGGAGAATCATTGAAGCCGTAGATAGGTTTGATCACCTCAAACAACTGCTCTGGATCATAGCCTGGCAGATTCAAGTTCGCTGGCCCTGACATGAAAGGCTACCATTAGAACGGTCCATCTCATCTGACTCCAAAAATGCCCCTGTGACATCGCCCAATTGCAAAACAAACTTATGGCTCGCAATGGTTTGCAGCACAGTGGATCAGGGAGAAAAGATCGGGATCTTTGTCCCCTCGGGCAGCCCACCGCGCTTTTCCGACATCGACACCGCTCTCATCTTGTTTGATGGTTAGAACCATCCGGCTGGGAACAATGCGGTGCGATTTCGTTTGACGAACTACCCGCGACTCAGCTACTGACAGTGGGCGGAGAGCTTGTTTATCATCAATTACGGTGGACACTTCTTTGGAAACACCTTTAAACAATTTGTCTTTCCACTTCGGATCAGCCCATCGATTTTCTTTCCAGTTGATCTCCTTTCGGCCTCCTGCCAAGAGAACATGGTCGGAATCCACACCTGCGCACAGAACAAAATCGTCGTCTGCACCTTCCACTGATAGCGCTACAGCTTTGCATGTAGAATCTACTACTGAGTTCACACGATTTACCATGGAAGTGTACAGAAAACCAGATTCCGCCGATGAAACTTGACCCGAACCACTAGAACTACCACCTGATCCTGATTGCACTGAACCTCCACTGCTAGGCTATTCGCAACTTGTGTGGGTATCGGTAACGGTGGTGGAAAGGTTTGGCCGGCAATCCGCTGACCCTCACTGCGATTATCTTCCAACCTAGGCCGTTTGTCTGGAGCTGGATTGACAACTTGGGGAGGATCGTGACGCGGAACACCATCCAAACGATCTGCCTGCACTACGGACTCTTCCCACCTGGCTCGGTCTTGACTGGACAGTTGACTCAATTTGTCAGACAAGCTCTGAGTGTTGGATCCACTAGACTGTTGACCACTCTCATGTCGGGTCCTAGACCGAGCCTGCTGAGATGAAACGGCTTGACTGGTTTCGGGCTCTTCCCGCGACACATCACCTACACGGCAGTCTGGCACTTGCTGGAGTGGCGGCTGTGATAGATCACCTGGAGGAGAATCTTCACGCGTCAGATCAAAGAAACATTTCTGAGTCCCCCGATTTGATTCTCCAACATACCACGGGTCTAATGAACTTACCATGCCATTCTTTTGGCCATCGATCTGGGGGTAATTCAACCCAAGTTTCAACGCCCTTCCAAAGTGCTTGAGTGTAAGCCTGTACCCCATCATTTTGTTGAGTTATGAATCCCGGTTGGGCCCCGTATGCATCATTTGCCAGCTTCCATAGTGGCAGGCGAGGATCCTAGTTCGGAGAACAAGGCAACATCGGAACTTTCATCCTTTACGTTGTTGCCCTGAAAGACGGTTCTCCCCTTGAACTTCCGGAGCTTATTCCCTTCCGGCAATTCACTACCCTTTTCAACACAAATCTCAAAGACCTTTCCTACGTGGACCTTCTTTCCAGTCTTTTTGGCTTTGTCGGCAATAACTTTCCATTCTGATACGGTTTCATATTGCCAAGCCTTCTTTTTCACCAGTTTCTCCCACTCTACATCAAGTGCTTGTTGGGCTTTGGGATTGGCTCTAATTTCCTTTTTCCCAACCGGCCTTGCAACAAGTGTATTAACGGCTTTTTCCCCGGATTGGATTCCAAGCCTAATACATTTATTTCGATGTTTTTGAGGGTTCATCTGGCAAACCGGCATAGCTGGAATGAACTCGTAGGATAGGCGCTCTTCCAAGAGCTCTTGAGCGTTCCGATCAAGGGTACAGCTTTCACCCTTCTGGCGCGTTTCTTTTCCTTTTCTTCCAGAGCAAGTTTTCTTTGTTCTTCGGCAATTGCAACTCTTCTTTCCTTTTGAGACATGGCTTGCCACACGAATGGAAGGATGTCTTTTGGTTTGCTTGAATTCTTGTATTTTCTTGCTTTGAAACCACCCACGTCATAGTATGAGGGGTCATCGGTTCGAATCCTTTCTACTTCCCCTGTCATTGGGTTGATTACCTCGACTTCACCTGAAGGCACCTCTTCACCCGGTGGCTCGTCAACTCGATTCCTCAGGTCGATGGGTTCTTTCGAGAATAATATTGTAGCTATTACCTCATGAACCTCAATATCTTTTTCAAGATCTTCGACAGGAGGATCAATCTTCAAGTTTTCTTCATAGACGTGCCAGGAGTCGTCATCTTTAATGCAAGTGGTTCGAAATGGGTGATCACTGGCACTAAAGTCAGGAGAGGGACGAATGCATTGGTTGTTGATGATTCGAACATTGACTTTGCAATTTGCATACTCGTACTCGTACCATGCCTCTTTGTGGTCGACATGATTGAAAAACTCCAACCATCTCTGGTGATATATGGCGGATGCACTGGATTGTTGGGCAGGCTGTCCAGCTTCGATATCTTTTATTGTTCTCTTTACTGGGCCTGGCTCCCGCACAGGCTGAGCATCTTGCTCCTCCAATGGCGGTAGTGCATCCTCCTCATCACACAGTTGGCTTGGCTTCAAACGACCCTCACGAATGGCATCGGCACGTTTCCGACAGGGAAATTCGATGTTGTCAGGAACGGACACTTTCAATACCCTCAATACTGAGACGGATTGGTCAAAATCTGCATCGTTGATTTGCTTTAATGAAGCTACTGCAAATTCCTTTCTCCAATGGAAGCCTGGGTGGATGACGTAACCTAGGAATATACCCGGTTCAGTAGTTGGTTCAAACATGTTCAAACTTCATTTGCTTCTTTGGTCTCTTCCTAGGTCCGGTCCAGTAGTCCACCTTACATCCAAATGGGATCAATGGTCCTTCGAAGTCAGTTCCAAATCTCAATTTCCATGGTATGTCTTTGCCAGTTCCACCTGGGGCAGTGTCATGCATTATGCACTAGTGTCTGGCCGCATATAGCCAATATCCATGATGAAGTCCGGCTTGAAGCAAGTTGGCACGGGTTCCTTCCAATGTGGATCGCGCAGCACGTTCAGCAATGGCATTGGATGTTGAAATATAATCTCTACTTATTTGATGCCTTATCTTCATAGCCCTCATAGCTGCAACAATTTCAGGGGCATTATCATTAAAAACTGGCAAAGCCCTCAAGCGACTGTTCCTACAGATCGCAAATCCACAGCACCACAGCAAAGATCCGCTTCGCCAATCCGCTGCCACCTTTTGCTCGACGGCCAAGTCACTGCTCCCTGCGGCCACATCCGATGGCCGGACAACACAGGATACTAGCCTAACAGCCAAATGTTACAGCAATAGATATGCACATGTCATCAATGGCAACTGTACGGATCAGTGGACATGAAAGCTCAGGCCAACATGCTCGGAAATTCAATCATTATCACTGTAGAAGATTCAAAATCTTGTCCAAGTCATCGACAAAGTGCTTCATTGCGAGAGTGGTGTTGGAGGTATCCCGTCGACCAGCTGGGTAAACATACCGAAAATCAGTGGCAACATCCTTGTATACCATTGCAACCCTGTCATCGTCTATTCCGGCTTCAGGATCTGATTTGGCAATGAGATAGTCACCAGTGATATGGTCCCCAAACTTCCTTGCTTCAACCATGGATGAACCTCCCTTAGAGTATCCAGGTGGTTTGTACATCTTAGCCTTTGTACAGACGTCACAATATGGGTTCTTGGGAATATGAGTCAACATGTGTCGCTTTCTTTTGGCCTCAGCCTTCAATGCAGCTTTCCCGGCTTTCCCCCTCTCCCTACGGCTATCCATTTCGGGGTCATGACGAACATCTTCATCCTCAACAGGCTGGACCTCCCGGTCAGCAAATGGTATGCCTTCCTCATCGGAGGGCGCATCGGCTCCAGGATCGCCTGAAATATCATCAAGCTTCGATGAATTACCACCTACAATAGCGGGTTCGTCATCTTCATACTCTTCATCATAACAGTCAGGTGAAGGGGGTGACTCTTCCTCATTGTCGTCTGCTTCAGGCCTAGATGAACTAGCCAACACCTTTACTCTCGATAGTGAGGTTCCATCATGATCAGATTTGGCAACAGCAGACATACTTGATTGGTTTGATTTGGAACATAAGTAAGGGACACAGTCTCTGACTTCAAGTTCTATGACCTTCCCATCAGGTGAAACTAACTTCGGCTTTTCATTCTTGGAGCCCCTCCAAATGAAGTCAAATCCATCCTCCACGCACCTGAGACCAACTGATAAAACAGGAGGTGAACTTTGCAGCAGGTACGGTGATACAGTGGCATTCAACTCTGGGACCTTTACCTTGCCTTGTTTGACGGACGAACTTTCCCCATTGGCAGTGATGAGACGGATTGGGTTGTCTGAGTAATACCCGTAGTGGTCAGGTACGTGATGATCAGTGAGTAGGTCCTGAGCGCTACCAGTGTCGACAATCCAATCAATGGAGGCTTCGAAACATCCGTCAACGTATTCTTCAGACTTGGCTGGCATTCTTAGGGATACAATGATCACATCCACACATGGTGTCACATTCGTAGTTGCACTTGCAGTCCCTGTTCATTAAAGAATTCCTGACTGCACCAGCTAGCATATTCGCTGACAAGCATGCGTCCTCTCTGTCACGTTCATCAAAATCAAACCGATGACCAATCGGGAAAGTCTGCCTGTATTTCCTTGACGCTGGATTGACAGGCACAAGGTCCCCCTTGGCAATGACTTGATAGACATCATGGTTGGTGTTGAATGTCACTGCAGGGCAACTGAGACTGATCACGTCAATTGGCGGCAACAGGCATGCGTTGGAAACGGATGCCAGCCTTGAGGCAATCAGGCAAACGGCCGCAGGGGAAGCTTTGGGCGTCTCAGGCTTACCTTTATTCCCCTTAGGGGAACGGCTGTTCCTGGGACTCCTTGATCCCTTCTGCTTTGGAGAGCGGTCCCTGCCTTTCCCTGGGCTCCTGCTGTTCTTTCGTCTGGATCCTTTCGAGTCATTGGACGAAGGCCTGGCAGGAGTGGCAGCGCGAGGGGATTTGGATTGTTTTCCCTCATGGCTAAACCTACATTCAGTGCCTCTGTTGCATCTACCTTGTTTCCAAAACTTGCATGGCTGTTTCTTCTTGTTCTTGTCCATTCCTACCTCTTGATCGTGATCTGCCTCTATGGGATGGTGGTCTTGACTGACTTCTATCTTTCTTTGGAGGAGGTTTCTCATGTTTGTATGTGCAGGAGTCATTCGTACACGTGCCTTTGTTCCACTTGACACAGTACCCCTTTGGAATGTACCCCGTCTTCTCGCCAACTGCGGGTGCAGCGCTCGATGAGGAGGCACCGAGGGTCCTGGAAACTCGTTCACGGTTGGACTCGGGTCGCTCCCTGTCCAAGTATCGGCGTACTGCAGTCACTAGGAAATCGTAGGTCTTCTTTTCGGACCCTTCCTCAGCACGGTGGTACTCCTGCAGATCATGTGCGATGGCTTTGCTGTTTTTAACTTGGTTAAAGAACAGAGTTTCCAGAATGCTAACTTCCGGCACTTTAGGAATTCCAGCCATAACTTGATCCCAGTTACTGGTGAAACCACGTAGATTGTCACCTTGGAGCTTGACGCTAAACTCGCAAAACAAGTCTTGTAGGGATTATGCAGCACCATGCTTGATGTTGGTACTGAAATGTTCGTGCATCATAAGTAGTACCTGACGTCCCCTAACATACCTGTGATTGGTAGCTTCAGTCTCTTTATAGGTGTCAACCTTTCGGGCGAAATCACCGGTGAGAATGTTGGTGAGTGCTGACAACAGCTTCGCATCCAGAGTTGTGAACTTACCGGCATTTCGAAGAGCTTCCATCGTCTGGCCTTCCTTCCAAGTTTCACTAATCCAATCAAATGCCTTGTCAGGATCGGTTGAGGCGGACATGACAGCTTCCCTCGTTCGGATTCTCCAATTTCTATAGGATTCGGCATGAGGAAAAGCCGGCACTTTAACAGTGTCTGCCTCTTTCACCCTATTTTTGTCACTCGATTGGTCCTTGGGGTTGCCAAACATAGCCCTCATTCTCCGGACAAATCTGCGGTCACTGTCATCTGACCCACTTCCGTCCCCGTCCCCATCATCATCTCCATCCCCAGGCCCACCTCCCGGTGGGCGTCGGCTCCCCGAAGGGTGCTTCTTCCCACGCTTGTCCGTCTTTTCTCGCCTCTGTCCATCACTCCCTTTGGAGTCATCGTCATCTCCCGGAGGATCCGGCCCAGGTGGCCCTCCGCCTGCATCTGACGGTGCAAGACTTGTCGGCGGGAGAGTTGGGGACCTGAGACCTGTGATGTCCGTTACTGGATCGAATGCATCGACCGGTGCATTGCCGTCTGGTCCAATAATTTCCCATATGTCCTGGTTGGGCACGGCAGGTTTGGATGCACTGGCGGATGCAAAAGGCACTCAACGGAGCTGTAAACTTGACCTCAGTTGTTGGCGGCATCACTGCAGTGGCGGTTTGGACAATCGGGATCGGCATAGGGCCTAGAGTGTCTAGGAATTTACTCATTCTCATATTCATGGATTCAGTCTGCAACTGTTGGGCCCCAATTTGCTCACTTTGTTGCTTGATGATTGGTTCGAGTTGGGACAATTGCATTCTCCGGCTTTCGTCCTGTCGTTCATAGTGGTCTTTCAATGCCTGGATTTGCTGGTCCTTTGTGGCGTTCGACTGTCTGGCGTTTCCGTCTAAACCCTTTTGTATACTTCCCCTTGTTGTGCAAGTTCCTCACGGTATTTGTTCTCACGACCCTCTGCAAGCTTCATCATGTGATGCATCCGGGCACTTGCAGCTTCTTCCTCGGCATGAAACCTGCTGCTCATCTCCGATACCATCACCTGAACCACGCTCTCAGTATTGGCCAGTGCCTCTCGATGGCGTGCTTCAGCAACCTGTTCCACCATTTGTGTGATAGCAGGATCATGAGCATTCACGTACACTTCATTCTTCTGAACTTGTTGAAGATTCATGGTATTATTCACTTCGGTTGATTCATGATGATGCACTTCAACTTTGGTCATTTGTACATGATTTGAGTCAGCAGGCATGCCCTCCCGGGATGCGTGAACGTCGTATCCTCGGTGTGAAAACCTTGCTGCACCACTCTGGGGCAAAACAGCGCCTGGTAGTAACGGGACTTTGACTTCACGCTTATCGCTGCGGGAGCGTTCGGAGGGGGTATGAGACTCTGAAACGATGGGAACATCCTGTGCAGTTTGGTTTGCGTTCGCATTCTCAATGGCCATGGCACTACGACTTCCGGATGGTCGAGTTCCCTCTGGTGATGGTTTACCAGAGGGGGCGGACATTACTTACCAAAGGAAAAGTATCTGGCGATACGGCTGATAACCTATGTTTATAGGTCAACCAACCTAGATCAGCCAGCAAACACCCCGCACTTGTTTTCTTGAGCCATGAAATGTCAGATACAATACAATGGACTACAGACACAACTTTACAGGGAGGTATGGGGAATACATCATAGTACTCCCGTAAAAACAAAAACTATACGAAAGATACGATGCAAACTATTGTACTTGTAATATATTGTCTTGATACTACTTTTCGCGTCTGCCTATATTACATCTTTAATATATTGTCTTGTAATATAGTGTCTCCATACTAACAACAGAAGACTCTGCTCCTCTACGCTCTCGGGCCATCCGTCGTCTAGTTCATGATTAGGGCTATTTGAAGATAATGGTAGTGTATCTGACTCATCCCACTGCTCTTTGCGGTGCATCCTATGGCAATGTAGCAGAAAGAGCAAGGCAAGTGGCGTAATGCAAATGGTGCGCAGTCAGATGCAACCACAGAAAAGAAACGTTATCCCCCCCGAACCCCAAATCCCCAAGAAGACAAAAACAAAAGTAAAAAGGTGATGTTTCGCCACGGCTGTCTAGGGGTCGTGGTCCATCTACATACTGGGTTGTACGAACTGATATGCGTTTCTCTAGTGACAAAGCTTGAGAGATTTGATTGCTGATTGCTGAAAGGAAAGAAAATGGACAGGGAGAAACTCTGGCCATACCTGCGGCGGAACATTTCGGATCTCTATAGATCTCGCATCAAAAGCAAACTACGAGATCCAGTCACCAAAAGCCACATCCCAAAGAAGAACCCTTGCGTCATTGCAAAAAACTCTCTGAATTTGTCTCAATATGTGTGCTGCAACATACGGCAAGCGCAAGAAGGCAGGGATGGGTGGAGCCATGTGGAGCCATGTGGAGCCACATCCAAAGAGGAGTTTTTGATTGGTTTTGTACGATCGTCCTTGGTGTCAGAGCCCAAATCCATGAAGCCCTCCTTTTCGCAGGTGGTCAAAACACCACCTCAGCCGAGCGGCTCTCTCAATGGTGCCAGAGCTATCCAGTGTTTGCAACTATTTGCAACTCTTATCTAAGAGTTACACTAACCCGAAGTCAAGCGAAAAAATCCTTAGTGCTAAACACGAAAAACATGTCTTAAGTTTCTGCTGCTTCTTTAATCTGACATAATCTGACCATATCTGACCAAGTTCACACAGGAACGTCGTATCATGTCGTGTTACTGTCAACGAGGGCCATGAGGGCCACATTGTGGCCATGCACTAGGCAACACGACAATATCGACAGTCAATTCTGGCAACATCTGGCCACAATCTGGTAACAAACTGGTAGAATCGTAATTCCATTTGGAAAACTGTCGACGTGACAAGGTGCTTTTCCCTCTCAAAAACGCACAGAAAAAACATTGCAGGCATCAAAGGGCACAGGGCATCACAGTGTGGGGACTGGCAAGGGCACAAATTACGACAAAACTAGCCGCTACGAACCGTAGTTACTAACCCCTTTCAACCCCTTACAGCCCCTAGCACAAGCCCTGTTTTAGCCATTCCTGTCGAGCTGTCGAGGTTCCATTGAGACTCATCCAGGCTCCATCCTGTTTCTCTCCATCAGCTGCATCTCTGAAACCCATCCCCTGGCGAAAGCTTTACGAAAAGTTTACGAACAGTTTACATCAGTTTGGCAGCTGCATTGGTGTGTGTAGTAACTTAGTACGTCGATGTGTACCATGTGGCTTTCAGACATCACGATGAACAGCGCTTGGTGTTTCGTCATCAATTCTGAGGTGAAATCTCGTCCTTTGACTTCAGCAGTGCTACAGAGAGTTACAGAGCATTGCTCTACTGTGAGTCTTTGAAAGTCTTTGCATACCCTGCCGGACTCTTCGCGGTGCCATGTGCCGGATACTTCCACCCCGTTATCGGTCCATCGCCTGGATACGTCTGGCAGAAATACGATTGTGCGGCAGCCAGCCTCATGGGCCGCATGGGTGCTGAGCAACTCACAGGAAATCATCTCTTTGGCCCTCCTGCGTCTGGCTGTGCCTGTGTCCCAAGCGTGGCGCCCGTCAATAACTTAAGTTTAAAAAAATGAAACGCATGAAAAACGAGTGAAAAACGCACGCGTTTTTCCAACGATCTTTTTGATGTCTAGGATGTCTGAGGTGAACATTCAGTTTTCCTATGTTTCCTGAATGTTGTAATGTCAATTCAGGCAACATGTTATGTTTGGAGGGACGCCAATTTTTCTGAAAATGTAGTCTTCTCTGCAAAAAGGACGCGTCTTGATTAAATTTATTAAATTGACTTGTCAATGACATTGTGGACCTTCAGTTCCTGTAACTAAAAAAATTCAATTATATGGTGGTTTATTGCATCAACTTCCGTCTGCTTTTCCAAGCAATAAGATGGTCAACGTTCTGTAGGTGTTGTTTTTTCATGAGCTGACGATTTGAGATTTTCACTCTGTATATCGTGTTCTTGTTCGGCACCTTTTTTGGTGAAGTGGTATGGTGGTTTGCTTGCTTAAACGTTTTTTTCACTTTCTGTTGTTTTTGATCCGGGGCGGCCCCCGGGCCAGGGTGGCCTTCGAAACTAAAAACAATTGCAGCGAAAGTGGGCAAACAATGACGGGGTTTCCACACCAAAACGTAAAAACATGCAACGCACGGCTTGTTTATTGTTACAGTGGTGCGCAGCCAAAACCAAGTAACACTGCGGCGGCACGAACCTTTTTAACAGTGCCTGGAGCCAAAAATCTGTATGAACCAAAATGATCCAAAATGAGGTTTTTCAACATGGCAAAACATGCAATGCTACTGCAACAATGTAGGGTCTATACACGAGGAAAGTTTCCCGCGTGTTTCTACATGTCTTCCCTCAAAACCAAGTTGCGTATACATTGCAGCCCTATATGCAGTTCAGATGCACACGGCACAATTTCATGGGTCTGTACAAAAACTATGTTAGCCTGCAATCAAGACTCAACTGTTTCAATGTCATTGACTATTCATTGGAGGGGCAATCTTCGTGAAGCCGTTTGCTTTCTGTTGAAGTGGTGCCATGTTCTGCTGACACCCAGAGATCTTCAAAAGCTTCGGACATCGATGCTGCATTGACCTCATGGACGCGACGCGACCAGAGTGGCGCAACCTAGCGCTGTAACCAACCTTCTGCACCTGAAGTACTGCACTGTTGTCCTTATGAAACTTCACCTCGGACTCCTTCCTGATGAACTGTTTGAGAAACGACGGTAGATTGTAAACCTCTCCAAGAAGGCTATTTGCCAATGCGACCATGTCGGCTTCCGTAGTGGAACGTGCGACGCTGCTCTGACGTTTGCTTTGCCAGTCTATTGGAAAAGAGCGTTCGCCGCTAGTGACTTCTATCCACAAGCCCGACATTCTCTTTATGGTACGTACACAGCCGGCAAAATCATAATCTTTATAAACGTCCAATCTGGATTCGTCGTGGTGAGCGACGGAACTAGTCAACACTACCTCGATTGCAATTAATTAAAGCCGACGTTTTGTGAATTGTTTTCAAAATCCGATGCTCAGGGTGCGCCACATACCGATGCAGTTGTTTGTCTTCGAATTTTGTCCGGGAAGTTACACGGCTGGCAAGCCTAGGTACTATGAATGACAAGTCAAGCCATGTGAGCCTTGACAACCACAGCAAAGGCATCAGGATGCGGGATGCATTTTTTCCGAATTCGCCTGTCACCGACAAGCCTTCATCAGTGATTTGGCTTTCTGGGCTGCGAGGTGCTGGAACAGCCCTAAACCTCCTTTTGTTAAACCCAGTCAGTTCACAGTAGGTGTCCATGCATGTTGTGTGATCCTTTCTGACTTTGAGATAATGCTTCCTTCCAATGATGAGCGTGCCTTCGCGCGGCCAAGGATATATGGCCCAGGCTCAAGCTTCACGGCCTGCGGGAGTTCCGTCCAAAAACCTGAATGACAACGCTCACCACCACACAAAGCCAAATCATCAACATATATGTTGAGTAACAGAGTGGCTGTTGCACTTCCGATCTTCCAGTTGATTATACAGCTTGATACATACATTGGCACCTCCTGTGCTCCACAGTCCCGTAGGCGACGGTCCAAGTCCAACGACTGCCCTCCGGATGTCAATGAATAATGAAGAGACTTGCGACAAGGCACCAACTTTGTTGCCGGACAGGTCAATGCTTTTGACACTACGGCCAGCTGAACATGCTTATACCGAGTTTGTGGGTACCAAGCTTCAAGGATGATGTTGGCAAAGGATGCATGGCTCGCGAAGAAGTTTGCCTTGTTTCCCCTGGAGGTCGAATGCACATTGCTCCCGTATATGCCCTTTTCAAACCAAGGCGCTGCTCAAACTCTAACCAGTTCGGTAACTCCCATACCCCGGCTTCTTGGGGCAGGCCAAAAGCAATCCCACCGTGGTTATTTACAGAAATCTGAGCAAAAACGCATGCCGTAGGCTAACGTGCGTCTGGTTTGTTGTTGATTTTGTCTGAAATTCTTAGCATCATGAGTCCCATGTTGAGCGACCTTGAATCTTTGGATCGGTGAAAAATGTGTACACGTGATGGATGGAGACCCATGCGTCGGCTCCTGGCAAACTTTCCAATTGCGTGATTGCTTGCTGGACGGCCTATCACCTATAAAGGGTGTTCCCCTACTAGAATATTCAATCACAGCTCCACGGCCCTTCAGCGATGAGACGCGTCGGCTTTTGTTGCGCGATCGATTGGATTCCACAAAGGCTCAACTGTTGGAATGCGTGGGTGGCGCTGTGGGAGCGCCAGGCGTTTTGGTGCCAGACGCAACACGATCTGCCCTCACAAGAGCGTTGAAACGTGCACGGCCAGCAGGAGAGGGCACACGCTATTCTGAACTGAATGCACATGCTCAAAAACCACTAGTTGGTGCATACAGATAACTCATGATCGAAGGAAGTTTAGAAGTCAAACTTCCGACAATATGGACAGGTGAAAAGCAAAGCAGGAAAGAGGCAGAGAGAAGAGAAAGATTAGAAGAAAGAAAAGTAGAAGAGAAAGAGTAAGAAGAAAGAAGATGCAGATGCGCGAAAAGGTAGGAAAGTCGCGAAACACTGTGTTTTTACGATGTTTTGTGGCTCCGGAGGGTCGAAAAGTAGGCTCGCTAAAGCGGCGGGTGCGGAGCCAGCTGGCCAGATGAGAGATGAAAAATTGCACGCCGTTGTGGCGCGAAGCACATTTGCAATTTGCAAGTCAAAATGTACAAAACACACCAGGTAGGTAGGTAGATAATCAGAGAAAGATAGAGAAACAGAGAGAAAAAGAGCGAAGGAGAGAGAAAGACAGGAGACCTCAAGCGCCTTTCGGTCCATCAGTGGCTTCGCTCTGCCATCCCTGATTCACAACAACCAACCTCTCCTATAGGTTTCCTATTTTTGAAACTTCCGCCACCGCCTTGTGCGGTACTGCTGGAAATTCTATCTAACTGAGCAAAAGTTGATCCTTCAACGAAAAGTTCTTCGTGCCCACCACAACGCCGCCCTGCAAACTCTGAATCGCCCTGCATTCGACGCATGGTTGCGGCATAGGCTACGGAGTGAGGCCATAAGCCCGCTTGTAGGTGACATGCGCGGGTGATCCCCTCGAGAGTGCGAATGTCTCGCTTGAGCAGCACGCTATTGTTCGCTGTTGGGCAGACAAGCGTGTTTTGTTGGCCTGGTCAGACTTGACCATTATGCAGGGCTGGTTGTAGGCATGACCGTGAAAGCTGAATAAGTTCTACTGCAGTGGACGCCTCACGTTTTGTTATTGGATGTGCCTTTAGCCATCTGCAAAACTTGTTCCTATGAGAGCATTATTATTTTATTTCCCTGATGCAAATTTGTGGACGACTATGAAATCGGTTGCTATGCTATGCGCTCCCTAAAATACGTGACTGGATCCAAGGTTCCCCGTCTAAGCAATGGATCGCGCTTTTTCGGAAAGTGACCAGTGATTGATGAGATGGTCCGCAGACTGTGCATCTCGCACCAAACGTCACATCTGGTCAAGAAGCTCTTCTGCCAAGTCCTCACAATCAGCGTCACTTCGCACTGCTACAGCTTCTGCTGGCCCTTGATGGAGAATCTCTTTGAACACAGGAACATTCTCCTCAACGCGATTACCAATTAGTCTTTGACCGTTACATGTGATCTGTACTTGTTGAAACTTTCAGCAAAGTATGGCAGCTCGTTTCCCGACCGAATGAAAAGTCGTGCGCTTTGAACGACTTCTGCGAGCAACAGCGCAGCTTTCTAAGATCTTATGTTCGTAGGTACCCAAATTTGTTGCCATGAAAATGGAAACTTTCTGTGCTGTTGGTTGTGCCATTTCCATCCATTTCCTGTTTCAAACTTGATGGTTGGTGCTGGTTCCAAACAACTGTGGATGAGATCTTCAGGGTACCTCGGACTTTGACTAGCAAGGGAGCGAATCGATGCAAGAGAACAACCGGCCCCAGAATTTCTAGGTCATGGACAATACCTATTGATGCTATGCATGCGGCTTCGGAGTTGCGAACCACTACTGGCACACACGGAAGCACTGGGTCCTGACGTGGAGCTGTGAAGGACATGTTGGTTCTTGCTGCTGTGTCAGCTTTCTGGATCGCACTGCTGAATACTGCTGATCAGTACAGTGGCAACAGCTGCTTTGACAGTGGCGGCCTTTGGTGCCGGAGCCTCTGACTTGGCCTCTGGAGCTCCGGCCTTCATGCACGGACAAACAGTTGCAACCTCACTTGTAAATTCGGGTCAACCAAACACTTGACCGTGAGTCCGTGAGCTTGCCCTTCTCAGCCTTTGGCTTTGCTTTTGCATGTGGTGGCGGCCCGCCAGGAGCCTTACTTACCCTTTGGGTTTAAGAGTGGCCTTTGGCTGCTCTTGAAAACCTTGCCTTGGAACTTGGCAAAGCAATTTGTGTCTTTCCTTCGTTATCAGCCTTGGAGCTGCTATCTCCCTTGGCCACATTGGCTTTGCCTTTGCCACCCTTGCCATCGCCTTTGTCTCTTGGTCTGGGCCTTTGGGGGCTCAACGCTTGACCAGCTGACACTTCGTTAGCATCTTCCCTAAGGTCTCAGTCGCGAGTTTATCATACAACCAACCAATCCCATGATCGGACATGAGAATCTTCACGGGCATCTTTGACGCGATCAATGAAGCGCTGCATGACACGGCAATATCCGAGGCGGCTGAGCAACCATGTCAACTTTGTCCTCTCACTTGGCTGATGCGATGGTGGAGTTGAATTCAAACCAGCTCAGCCCTTTTCGACCCATTCTAAAATGATATCCGCCCCGTTACATCTATAGAATCTAATCCCTTCCTCCTAATACTAACCCCCCCCCCTAATACAAAACACGGCAGGTAGTTTTTAGTATTAGGGGGGTATTTATTATTAGGGAACCAAATCGAAGTCATGTTAATTAGTTATTCATGCATTAGAATGGAGGAAGGGATTATTCATTTTATACAGATTTCTAAGTAATTCTAATTAATTAATTAGATGCATAATTATGTATATAATTATAAGTGTATATATATATATAATCAATTCATTCGTGTATAATTATGTAGTAATTATTCATGAGGGCTTCATGATGGCTACAAATAAGTAAATAGATGTACAATCAATTAATTATATGTGTATATGTAATTAGTAATCATGAGGGTTTTCATAATTATGCTGGCAATAAGATTTATTTGGCAGATAATTAGAATCCATAATATTAGGGAACCAAAGTGGGAACCAATGTTGAATTTATGTTTTTAAGGATTATATAGGAGGAGGGGATTAATTATTCATTGTATAAAGATCCTTATAATTAATTGTCCAGTTTTTTTTCCAGCGGGTCAGGTCCACAGACAGCTAGCCTCCATTGTGTGCTGGTTCAAGCAAAAAAAAGCGAGGCAGAACAAAGCCAGTCAGTAGTAAGGGCAAACAGACGGGCAGTAATGGCAGCCGCGCAGCCAGTCCAAGCAGTTGCTGAGCCAGCTGCCCAGCAGCCAGTCACTCAGCCTGAGGGAGCGCAGCCAGACCAGCAAGTGCAGGCAGCTCAGCAAGCAGCCCTGGCAGCAGAGGCAGCAGCTTGGCAGCAGACAGACAGTTGAATTAATTAGAGCAGTTGCATTGGAATCAGTTGTGCAGCCAGTTTCATGGATGGATAGATAATTAGTTAGATAGATAGATAGATAGATAGATAATTAGATAATTAGATGGATAGATAGATAGATAATTAGATAGATAATTAGATAGACAATTAGATAGACAGATAGATAGAATACAGGCAGGTCCCCCCAATACTAAGCACCAGACCTTAGTACTAATTAAAAACTACTTCATCTCCTTGCATTTACCTTTCTAATTAAAGTTCTTACTAAAACTGCTGCTTCTGTGCTGCCAGGCTAGCTCCAGGCAGGTTCTCCCTAATACGACACAACCGTCATACGAAACATACTTCAAATCTCCTTCCCTTTTACTTTCTACAGTCCTTACTAAAACTGCGTGCTTCTGTGCTGCAGGCCAGCTCCATGAGGTTTCCCTATACTAAGCACCAGAACCTTAATACCTAAAAACTACTTCAACCTCCGTCCATTTCCCTTTCTAAAGTCCTTACTAAAACTGCTGCTTCTGTGCTGCCAGCCTAGCTCCAGGCAGGTTCTCCCTAATACTAAGCACCAGACCTTAATACTAAAAACTACTTCACCTCCTTCCATTTCCCTTTCTAAAGTCCTTACTAAAACTGCTGCTTCTGTGCTGCCAAGCTTGCTCCAGGCAGGTTCTCCCTAATACTAAGCCCCAGACCTTAATACTAAAAACTACTTCACCAGCTGGCATTTCCCTTTCTAAAGTCCTTACTAAAACTGCTGCTTCTGTGCTGCCAAGCTAGCTCCAGGCAGGTTCTCCCTAATAGTAAGCACCAGGCCTTAATACTAAAAACTACTTCACCAGCTGGCATTTCCCTTTCTAAAGTCCTTACTAAAACTGCTGCTTCTGTGCTGCCAAGCTAGCTCCAGGCAGGTTCTCCCTAATAGTAAGCACCAGACCTTAATACTAAAAACTATTTCACCTCCTTCCATTTCCCTTCTAAAGTCCTTACTAAAACTGCTGCTTCTGTGCTGCCAAGCTAGCTCCAGGCAGGTTCTCCCTAATAGTAAGCACCAGACCTTAATACTAAAAACTACTTCACCAGCTGGCATTTCCCTTTCTAAAGTCTTTACTAAAACTGCTGCTTCTGTGCTGCCAAGCTAGCTCCAGGCAGGTTCTCCCTAATAGTAAGCACCAGACCTTAATACTAAAAACTACTTCACCTCCTTCCATTTCCCTTTCTAAAGTCCTTACTAAAACTGCTGCCTCTGTGCTGCCAGGCTAGCTCCAGGCAGGTTCTCCCTAATACTAAGCACCAGACCTTAATACTAAAAACTACTTCACCTCCTTCCATTTCCCTTTCTAAAGACTTTACTAAAACTGCTGCTTCTGTGCTGCCAGCCTAGCTCCAGGCAGGTTCTCCCTAATACTAAGCACCAGACCTTAATACTAAAAACTACTTCACCCCCTTCCATTTCCTTTTCTAAAGTCCTTACTAAAACTGCTGCTTCTGTGCTGCCAGCCTAGCTCCAGGCAGGTTCTCCCTAATACTAAGCACCAGACCTTAATACTAAAAACTAATTACTTCACCTCCTTCCATTTCCCTTTCTAAAGTCTTTACTAAAACTTCTGCTTCTGTGCTGCCAGGCTAGCTCCAGGCAGGTTCTCCCTAATACTAAGCACCAGACCTTAATACTAAAAACTACTTCACCTCCTTCCATTTCCCTTCCTAAAGTCCTTACTAAAACTGCTGCTTCTGTGCTGCCAGGCTAGCTCCAGGCAGGTTCTCCCTAATACTAAGCACCAGACCTTAATACTAAAAACTACTTCACCTCCTTGCATTTCCCTTTCTAAAGTCCTTATCTTCTAGGTTCCAATCTTTGAAGAAACCACTCCATGGCTAATTAGTTACACCTTCTGCCAGGCCAAGCACTCCATGGATGCATGCAGTCAGCCAAGTAGCCTCGCAGAAGAGAAAGGATAAAGCCAGAGGAAGGAAGAAAGGAAAGAAGGCCAAGAAAGAGCTTGTTGAGAAGTGGAGGCAGAAAGCGGGCTCCAAAGCACAGAGGCAGGCATTGGAGCAAGTCAGACCAGTCAGCAGCAAGACAGCAGGCAAAAAGTTGAAGCCCAGTGCCAAGCTCAAGTACAGTCACTTGCAGAAAAGGAAGAAAAAGCAGAGCAAGAAGACAGCAGCAATCAAGACAGCAGAGGCAGCAGAGAAAGCAGAGGAAGAGGAGTCAGAGTGGCATGGTGCCATAGGCAGAGTTGTTGGAGAGACAGCAAAGGCAGCCTGGCAAGGCTTGGTCGTGACAGTGGAGAAAGCAAAGGGCAGCCAGCTCCTCTGCCAGATACCGAGCAAGGGCAGCCAGTGGATTTGCAAGGCAGATCTAGAATGCCCTTTGCTGCCAAAGACAGCCAGGCAGACAATGGCTCCACAGCAGCTCAAGGATGCAGCCAGGCAGTCTTTGCAGGCAGATTGGATGCAGCAAGTGGATCTCTACCAGTTCGGCCAGCTGGTGACAGATGATCAGCTCTTGGCAGGCTGGAGAGAGATTAGCAGCAGACTGAAGCCAGGCAGTGCAGTGCGATGGGTAACCCCAGCTCAAAGCAAGCTAGCAGCAGAGACAGGTGCAGTTTGCAAAGCCATGGAAGACTTCCTGGCAGACAGCAAGACTTTGCTGCTGGTACCAATCCACAGCTCAGCTCCACAGCACTGGACACTGCTTTCTTTGAGCAAGGCAGGCAGCAGCAAAGAAGAACAACCAGAGGTCCAGTACTTCGACACACTCAAGATGCAGCCAGAAACAGCCAAAGCAGCAGCTAGCACAGTGCTGCAAGTCTGTTTGCAGACAGAGACAGAGCTGCCAGTGCCATGCAACCGTTTCCACCAGTCAGACGGTTTCAGTTGTGGCCTCTGGTGCCTTCAGTACATGGAAAGACAAGCCAGAGAGTTCCTAGGATGTAGTCAGTCCACATGGCAGACAGTTGGGGAGCTGAGCCAGAAGCTTCAGTCCTGGCAAGAAGCAGTGCTGAAGCAGAAGTCTTTAGACAAGGCAGCAAAGGCTTTGGAGGCCAAGAAAGCAGCAGAGAAGCAGCCAGAAGCTGAGCTGCCTCCTTGCCTCCTCCAGAGCAGCCTCCTCCAGACAGCAGCAAGGCAGAAGAAGCAGGGAAGACGAAAAAAAAGGGCAAGGTGGCACAGACCAAGCTGCAGCTAGGCTGGGACGAGCAGTTTGGTTGCAGCAAGTGCAAGTATAGCAAGACAGGCTGTTTGGCTTGCAACCCAGCCAAGATGCTGCGCTGGGCAGAGAAGCAGGCAGGCAAAGGAACAAAAGAGGCAGAGAAGAAAAGTAAGTGAGGCAGTCACAGTGGCAGAAAAGAAAGTCAGAACACGGCCAGAAAGAGGAGCTAAGAGTGCACCTCAAGCGAGACAGAGCCTTCCAATTTTTTTTGCTATCTCAGAAAGGGCAGACAGTCTATTCATGTGATCTCCCTAATTGGAAGGCTCTGTGCCACAGCACAGTCAGCCATTGTCATAGGCATGGTCCAAACCCAGCTCAGACAGTGCAGGCACTCAGCATAGCCTTTTGCAGGAGCTGTCCAGCAGCCAGCGAAGTGGAGCATCCAACCTTCATTTGCCATTGATAGATAGATACATGAATTAGATAGCAAATTAGAGAGATAGGTCTATGGATAGATAGATAATTAGAAAGATATAGACATTGAGATATTGGATATTCTACTATAGCAGCAAGTGCTGTGAGCTTTTGGCACACAGCTTGAGGGGTGAGTTTCCGCGAGCCAGCGTGCCAGATTGAAAAAGCCATCCATCTTTCACTAGGTAGCCAGTGATTTACAGCCAGGCAAGTCAGATCTCCAATCATCAGGCAGCGATTAGCACAACAGGTAGCTGTTTTAGCATTTTTTTTTGGTGGAACCAGTTGTGCAGCCAAGGCACAGCAGACGCAGCTCTTGCAGGCAGCTTTGGCAGCCTTGCAAGACATACAGACAGAAATGCACCTGCTGGGGAAGAAGGTGTGTTGTATGGAGCTGCGACAAGCAGCTAGGCAGCAATATTCTCACTCCTACAGACAGCAAAGAATTTAGAACCCCAGTAAATCCATTTTTACTTTCATCCCATTAGTTATACACATATCTCCTCCTACATCCACCTCCTATTTTAATTAATTACTTGACATTGACAAATAAATAAATTAAAAAAACAAATATATATATATATACACCAACACAAACCCCTCCATCTTTATCTCGACAGCACTCTCCCAGGACAGCTGGCTGTCTATGCAGGCAGACGTAGACAGGCACAAAGAGCAGACAGAGAGTTGGCAGGACTGGATGGCAGTCGTGAAAGGCAGCTGGATCAGTAAAGCCAGACAGGCAGGTCCTCCTTTCAGCTGGTTGATGCTTTGCTGCCGAGACAGCTAGACAGCCAGAGGAGCAAAGAGACAGAGGGGCAGGCTGGAATCTTGAATAATTAGTAAAGTAATTTCTTAATTACATGGGTCACCTTCTAAATAATTACCAATAGTTGCTGTTGTTTTAATGGGAAATATAAATTCAAGATTCCAGCCAGCCCTCAGACAGAACCTGGCAAAGCATGGAGCTCAGCCAGACAGTGAGCTCCAGGCAAGCGGCATGGAAAGCTGGCTAGAATCTTTAATGGGGATTGTTATTCATTAATTACTCCTAAAACCTTTACAACA
>CAMXCT020003075.1:43749-77015 GCA_947184155.2 Cladocopium goreaui | reverse complement strand
TTTTCTATGCATTTTCTATGCATTTTCTATGCATTTTCTATGCATTTTCTTTGCATTTTCTATACATTTTCTATGCATTTTCTATACATTTTCTATGCATTTTGTATACATTTTCTATACATTTTCTTTGCATTTTCTATGCATTTTCTATGCATTTTCTATACATTTTCTATGCATTTTCTATGCATTTTCTATGCATTTTCTATGCATTTTCTATGCATTTTCTATGCATTTTCTATGCATTTCCTATGCATTTTCTATACATTTTCTATGCATTTTCTATGCATTTTCTTTGCATTTTCTATGCATTTCCTATGCATTTTCTATGCATTTTCTATGCATTTTCTATACATTTTCTATGCATTTTCTATGCATTTCTATGCATTTTCTATGCATTTTCTATGGATTTTCTATGCATTTTCTATGCATTTTCTATGCATTTTCTATGCATTTCCTATGCATTTTCTATACATTTTCTATGCATTTTCTATGCATTTTCTTTGCATTTTCTATGCATTTCCTATGCATTTTCTATGCATTTTCTATGCATTTTCTATACATTTTCTATGCATTTTCTATGCATTTCTATGCATTTTCTATGCATTTTCTATGGATTTTCTATGCATTTTCTATGCATTTTCTATGCATTTTCTATGCATTTCCTATGCATTTTCTATACATTTTCTATGCATTTTCTATGCATTTTCTTTGCATTTTCTATGCATTTCCTATGCATTTTCTATGCATTTTCTATGCATTTTCTATACATTTTCTATGCATTTTCTATGCATTTCTATGCATTTTCTATGCATTTTCTATGGATTTTCTATGCATTTTCTATGCATTTTCTATGCATTTCCTATGCATTTTCTATGCATTTTCTATGCATTTCCTATGCATTTCCTATGCATTTTCTATGCATTTTCTATGTATTTTCTATGCATTTTCTATGCATGTTCTATACATTTTCCATTTTCTTTGCATTTCCTATGCATTTTCTATGCATTTTCTATACATTTTCTATACATTTTCCAAGGAATTTCTCTGGTTTTCTATGCATTTTCTTTGCATTTTCTGTGCATTTTCTTTGCATTTCTATGCATTTTCTATGGATTTCCTATGCATTTCCTATGCATTTTCTATGCATTTGCTATACATTTTCTATGAATTTTCTATGGAATTTCTGTGCATTTTCTATGCATTTCCTATGCATTTTCTACGCTTTTTCTATGCATTTTCTATACATGCGGAGTGCACGCAAACGCGCAACTAAGAGGGATTTGATGGAACGCATAAACATAATGTCGTTTGGGGTGGTATTGTTGAAGTCTCTAATGCTGCCCTTGTTTACAATTGCCTGTTTGAGGATGAAGGTGCATGTTGGCTCTAGAGGGGACCATGGGGCTGATGTTTTGGACGGGGTGCGGTTGCATTCCTCCAGTTCAACTTGGTGCGGTTGCATTCGAGTTGTGTTTGTTTGCCTCTTGTTTTCCTCTTGATTTTGCCTTGTGCATTCCTTGCTCCTCCGGTGGGAGCTAGGGGCCATGGACAGTGAGACCGATATGTCAGATGGTGAGATCAATCAGGCCGGGCTTTCTTCATTAGAGCTATGGCGCATGTTGCCGCGGGGCGTGCAAACTGCATTTGGATCTGACGGCGCACTATTGCCGGATGATGCCATGGCATACCTTTTTGATACAGAAGAGGAATTGGTCTCTTTGTTGCGGTCAATACTTGGTGAGGGTGCAGAAGGGTTGCTGCAAGCGCGTGCAATAATGCTGGATTTGCAATCGCGTGCAGAGCGGACGATCCATTGCCTCCACAAGCGGCGGGCATTGGTCCCTTCGGAGGTAAAATGGCTGTCGGTATTCAATGAAGCAAAGCGCCAGTGTGTGGTGGCAAGCGGCGTGGTGCAAACGGTGCCGGGCCTGGCAGCATGTGGGGCCCTGCGGCGGCAGGGCCGGTACAAGACCCGCCGAGCCAGGGGCTTGGCGCGAGCTTCAGGAGAAGAATCTCGCCAGGCCGTGGAAGCACAAGAATTGATGCGTTGGCGTAAAGAGCTTGCGTCTTTGTGCTGCTTTACCCGTGGTTGAGCCCATGGCCTTGGTCCGTGACCGAGACGCAGTGCTGCTTGGTGCGTTGGGCCCGGCTAGAGCGAGCACCATTCGCAAGCATGTCAGAGAGTGGCGGAAAGCTCGCGCATTTTGCTTGTCAGTATCTGGAAAGCCGTGGCCCGAACACATTGGCGTCGTTTTGGATTACCTGCATGAAAGGCGGTTGGAACCGTGTGCCCGCAGTGTGCCAGCAGCTTTTCTAGCAGCCTTGTCGTTCATTGAAAAGGTCGGTGCAGTCCGGCGCACAGAGCGTTTGTCTGAAGCTTCTTTGTTGCGAAACACGGTCAACCAGCTGACTGCTGACTTGGAAAGCAAGGCGCCACCCAAGCGACAAGCGCCCATGTTGCCGCTGTCTATCATAGGGGCGACAGAATTGGCTGTCAGTGATAACTCTTTGCCGACTTATACACGTGGGTTTGCCTTTTACAAATTGTTGAAGCTTTGGACTGCCAGCCGCACAAATGATTTATTTGGCTTGAGCCCTGACTCATTGCGCTTGTCAGAGCATGGCCTTCAGGGCACATTGGACCGCACCAAGTGCAGCGGTCCCGGGAAGAGGATCCGTTTTTTACCTATCTTCATCAGCCGCCGCGTCTTCATAATGAACCCAAATTGGCTGGTGGACGGCTGGGCCATTTGGCAGCAAGAGAGCATGGGGTTTCAGCGCGACTACTTTTTGCCGCTGCCTAGGGCAGACCACTCTGGTGCGAGGCGCAGCTTGGCCGACTATGCGCGCACAATAGCATTGAACAAAGAATTCCTCAGCCAATTGCGTGTGCCTATGTGGACGGGTGAAGTTTGGGCCTCGTCGTCTGATTATCTCTTTTCCTTGCGTGATACTTTGGCCTTTTGGACGGAGCATTCGGAGCGGAACTGGCTCATTTCAGTGCTGGCTAGCATTGGAGTGCCGCGTGAAAAACGTGAGTTCATTGGCCGGTGGCGTGCAATTTCGGCTTCTGACGAATATCTGCGAACTGCTAAAACTATGGTAATTTCCCTTCAGGAACAAGCTTTGGCAGGCATGATGCGTGATGAGCGGTGGAATCTGCAAAATGGTGGCTTAGAAGATTTGCCTGAATTTTTGATAGCGCGTGGTGTCCACCAGTGTGTAGCAGCATCACAAAAGGACTTGCTACAGCTACCCCGACAGTGGCATCGGGGGCCGCTGCCACCAGCCCCTGAGGAGGAGGTGCCAGCACTGAGACCTGCCATTCCTTCTTCATTGGAACAGGACCGCGAGGGTGTTGATTCGCCTTATTTCATTGCCATTGTAGGGAAGAAACGTTTGCGCCGCTTGCATCGTCGTGGAGGCTGTGGCACTGACCCGGCTGAGTTGCATGAGGTTGAATGGGTGGAGACTCTTCAAGGCGCGGTGTATGATTATTCCTGTAAACATTGCTGGCGCAAGGAGGCCTGCCCGACAGTTATACATGCTTGCGAAGCAAGTTCTTCCAGCAGCGAAAGCTCCAGCTCGAACTCTTCTAGCAGTAGCTAGCTGGTGTGTGACCCCCGCGCGTGCGTTTCTCTAGGGTGGAAAAAAAAAACTAAAGGGAGGTATCCCTTGCGGTTGGCTTGCTGTCCCAGGTTAGTGTCAGGGTATCTACACTTTGGGCCAGCGTCAAAATCGTGTCAACCAGCGATTCCAATTTCTCTTAGAGATTGTGCATGCTGAAATAGGTTTGGGTTAGTCGTTGCCCTTGCAAACAAGAAACAAACCTGTGATCACATTTATAAACATACCCATTTTCCCGATGGCTACGGCTCAGAGTGCAGTCAGTGTCTGGCGTTAACATATTCCGGTGCGTTCACACGTTTCCAGCTGGGATCCAAGGCCGGAGTGTGATGGAGGTGTTGGTGTTGCTTTTTTTTTTAAGTCAGAAAAGGCGTTAGGCCTGCATAAGAAGGGTGGAGCCCTGGTAAGGGAGCCACGGTCCTTTTCGTTTCAGCCGCCTAGTTTGGGGGCTGTGGTAAGGTGATAATTTTTCCCTGTGTCTTCTCGTGACTCCTGTCTTGCCCTGGCAGGTGACTTTCAACCATGTCGACCCCTACGGAAGAGGAGCTGTTCAAGTCAGTTGAGTCAGAGTTGAAATTTCTTATAGACGAAGCGAGTGTGTCTCGCGACATTCAAAAACTGGTCTACAGCAAAGGTTTCACCAGTGTGCGTGTTTTTGCGGGCATTGAAGAATCCAAAGGCGAAGTGCGAAAAATGTTGGCCTCGCTGTTGCCCTTGGACTACGCGGCCAGTGCGGAGAATTGCAAACACATGGCCCTCCTGCTGTCCACTTGGGACGCGGCACGCTTGCAGCTTTCCATCCATGAGAAAAACAAGGCAGATTCTAAGTTGGGTGTGCAAGCCCGGCTGGTGCAATCCACGGAACAGGCATCCATGACAGCGGCTGTGGAACCATGGCATGGAAGACTGTCCGACAGCGAGCTCCCGAGCAAATCGCTGCTGGCAGCAAAGCTGGAGCAAGTGGAGGAGAATGCTCCTTACCCTGAAGATTTGCGTGATGTGACCAGTGTGGAGGATGCAGCCACTGAAGCCTATGACGCCATCATAGACCCAGCATCGTCAGTTTTGAAGATCAAGCCTGGTCGCACGATGACCACGCCCCCAAAAACACCTGAGGAATTGAGGCGTCGACATCGGCGGATTGGCTTGGCCTGGGAGATGGTCCGCTCCAAGCACATGAACCGGTCTTGGCTTCCTGAGCGCTGCACAGATGCGTTCCGCAAGCTGAGTGATCACGTTCTTGGTCCTCGGGTTGCAGATTTGCGTTCAGGTGATGGCAGAGCGCCTGCCTGGAGTTTGGTTTTGCAATATGAAGCGGAGCTCCGAAAGCATGCCTACAAATTTGTCCGTGATGGCGAGGCGGCCGATTTGGCTTCAGCCCTCACCATGGCTTGCAAAGCCCCGGACATCATGAACAATTTCTTCATTGTCCCCTTCACTATGCAGGTTCGTGCACCCGCCTTGGAGGTTGAGAGTGTGGTAGCAGGTTCTTCCGGAGGAGGAAAAGGTAAGGGCAAAGGTGCAGGAAAAAATGGCATTCTCAAAAGCATTTCAAAGAAAAGTCAGACCGGTCGCAAGAATGTTTGCTTTGCTTACAATCGCAAGAAAGGTTGTGAGAGGCCGGCCTGCCCCTATGCGCACATTTGCCAGCGTTGCAGCGAACAGCACCCATATCACAAGTGTCCCAAAGTGCAGCGTTCGGATGAATGACTATCGGTTGATGAAATGCCCTTATGTGTTGCAGCTCCAAGCAGCGATGAACCGAGTGTGTGCGCTGGTGGACAGGATGCTCTGCACGTGCCGGGAGGGTCGGCATCCTTGGGCAAAGGAGGCCTTGGGAATCCTCTCCCGAGAGGGTGTGGCCACGTGGGCGGAGGAGGCCCGCAAGTGCCCCCTCTCCGAGGGTGTGGACCCGATCCCCCTCGTGGCAAATCGGCAACCGCCCCTGCATCGCTTGCAGAAGGGGCCAGGGTTTCGTGCAGGGGCGAAGAAGAGGAAGCATCTTCAGATGAGGATGAAGATGGCTTTCAAAAACCGCAGCTGGGCGCAGGCCTTTGGGGGCATGGACCACCCTTGGCCGCCAGAATGCTTGGCAAGCACAAAAGTTTCACAGACGGGCTGGGCTTGTGCTCGCCGGGTCGTTGGGCGCCTCAGCGGAGGCTGTGTGCAAGAGAATGCGCATCTTTAGGTTTTGCTGAGCAACTAGGGAGGGAGTACACGAAGCTATTGAATCAGAACCTAGATGTGCGTCAAGTAGCCTTGCAGCTAGCCCTAGGAAGACTGGAAAAGTCCCCTTTCTGCGATGAGCTGATACAGGAAGGCAGGGAACTACTCTTCTGCGCTCTAGAGCTTGTTGGCACCAAGTTGCCCGTGAGGAGCAGGCCGGAAGGGCAACCTTTCTTCTTGGCTGCGCTAGAGGAGCTGTTGAGAATCAGCGGTGACCCAGACTATCGGGCTTTCTACTCTTCCAGCGTTTCTTTTGCGCATGGTGTGCGTGTGGGCTTCAAATCAAAAACTCCTAGGGTGCCAGCAGTTTTCGATAGAAAAACAAGGTGGCGAAAATATGAGGAGGAAGAGTGTGATTGGCGATGCGACCGGGAGAACTATGTCTCGGCGCGGGATCACGCCGCCGTGGTGCAACGCCAATTTGAGGAAGAGGAAAAACTGGGCGCCATGTTGCAGTTAGACTTTGCAGAAGCTCAAGCTAGGTTTGGCGAGCAGCTAGCAGTTGCATCGCTCGGTGCAATAGAAAAGAAGAATGGTACGTTCCGGGTAGTTCATGACGGAACACATGGGGTTGGGATCAACCCGGGCATCAAGATACGCGATCAACTGAAATCACCTTGTGCTGGAGACATCAAAGCAGTGATGCAAGAACTACCAGGCTGCTATTTTGGTTTGACTGGAGATGTGGCGCGAGCACATCGACTAGTGAAGGTGGCGGAAGTAGATTGCGGGCTCATGGCCTGCAAAACTGGAACAAGCAGCCGAATTTGGGTGAACCGGGTCGGATCCTTTGGGATCAGTTCGGCTGCCTACCACTGGTCACGGCTAATGAGTGGTGTAGGGAGAGCGGTGTATTACGCACTTGGGAAGTCAGAGCTCTTCTTATTGGTTTATGTCGATGACCTCCTGTGGATGGTTCGTGAGGCAAAGGGTTTGGAACTCATCGTGATGTCTATCTTCTACTTAGAAGTTTTGGGCTTACCTTTTGCGTGGAAGAAGTTCAAGGGTGGCATAGATGTGGAGTGGGTCGGCTTCCAATTGTGCTTGAAAGGCGCGAGGCTGGGCTTGTCAGAGTTGCGCGCTCAATGGCTCATCAATTGGTTAACAGCAACCGCTCAGCGTGGCACAGTGAAGATTGCTGATCTTGCTTCTGTTGTTGGGCGCCTGTCCTTTGGTTTAACAGCGCTGGGGCATTTGAGGCCTTTCTTAGGGCCCATCTACGCATGGGTTGCCGCAATGAACGGCTTTGGAGAGTGTAAGGTCCCAAAGGCATTGGTCTTAATCTTCAGGTTCTTGGCGGCGGCGTTGGACGGCTCAGGCCGCTTGGCTAAGGTTGGAAGCAAGCGTGGCCATGTACGGGAACTTTTCCGTACAGACGCAAAGGCAGAAGGCAATCAGATTTGGCTGGGGGGCTGGGCTCTAGATCACTCTGACACAAAGCGTTGCCGCTGGTTTTCTGAGCAGTTAGACCATACCAACGCCCCCTGGTTGTTTGCTGCTGGTGAATGTTACAGGCAGATTGCATCATTAGAATTGCTAGCAACACTAGCAGCCGTGGTGACCTTTGGCATTCCTGAGTGCATTCGTGGTAGCGTGAGTTGCTCCGCGGGTACGGATAACCTTGGGAACACCATGGTCGTGGCGCGGTTGCTTACGACAAAATTTCCCTTGGCTTGCTTCTTGATGGAGTTGGCATTACAGCTGCAGAGGCAGGAGGCAGACCTGGAGTTATTCTGGCTGCCGCGGTTGCAAAATGAAGAAGCCGATGCATTGACGAACCAATGTTACATTGCCTTCGATCCAGCAAAGCGTTGCAGGTTCGACGTAGCAAAATTTGAAGGCATTGTTTTGAATCAGGCTTTGGCAGCAGGACAGGATCTTTATGAAGAAATAGGCCAAACAAGGGCCGGGCGTGAGCCGTTGGTGCAGCAGCGATCCAAGTGTCGCAGAACTGACGGCTTGAGGGTATCGGACCCGTGGGGCTAAAGAATTGCAGGGCCTATAGTGTGTGGTTACAAGTCTCGGGCGCCTTCTAGGTGGGGATGGTTTTCCTCGCCTCGACTAAAAATCCAGCTGGTTGATCCTGTGGGTGTCACAGGTGGGGACCGTGCATTGCTGGTGACCAGCTGGTTGATCCTGTGTGTACCACAGGTGGGGACCGGGCATAGCTGGTATAAAGTGTTGGCCCCGGGTTTGAGACTTGTGTTTTTATCCACCACTGAGAAAAAATGCGCCTTGCGTCTCAGGTAGGGGGGTTTTGGGCCTGTTGTGCTTCTTCCTGGCGATAGTTGAATGCTGGCAATTGTTGGAAAAGTGAAAGTTCCTAGAAATCCCGCGGAGTGCACGCAAACGTGCAACTAAGAGGGATTTGATGGAACGCATAAACATAATGTCGTTTGGGGTGGTATTGTTGAAGTCTCTAATGCTGCCCCTGTTTACAATTGCCTGTTTGAGGATGAAGGTGCATGTTGGCTCTAGAGGGGACCATGGGGCTGATGTTTTGGACGGGGTGCGGTTGCATTCCTCCAGTTCAACTTGGTGCGGTTGCATTCGAGTTGTGTTTGTTTGCCCCCACCCTCCCGCCCTGGTTTGGGGATGGTTTTCCTCGCCTCGACTAAAAATCCAGCTGGTTGATCCTGTGGGTGTCACAGGTGGGGACCGTGCATTGCTGGTGACCAGCTGGTTGATCCTGTGTGTACCACAGGTGGGGACCGGGCATAGCTGGTATAAAGTGTTGGCCCCGGGTTTGAGACTTGTGTTTTTATCCACCACTGAGAAAAAATGCGCCTTGCGTCTCAGGTAGGGGGGTTTTGGGCCTGTTGTGCTTCTTCCTGGCGGTAGTTGAATGCTGGCAATTGTTGGAAAAGTGAAAGTTCCTAGAAATCCCTTTCTATGCATTTCCTATGCATTTCCTTTGCATTTCCTATGCATTTTCTATGCATTTTCTATGCATTTTCTTTGCATTTTCTATGCATTTCCTATGCATTTTCCATTTTCTATGCATGTTCTATGCATTTCCTATGTATGTATGAAGAGTTGGGGTATTAACCAAACCAACAGACAAGCCACACTCTAAGTTGGATGTCCTTTCGGGGGAACACGTGCAGGCACCCAAAGTCCCACAGTTATTTTCATCAGGAAGTGCTCAAGAGAGCAACTCAAGGGCCCTTTGGCCAAGTTGAACCAATGGCAGCGTACAGCGGCATGTAGTTGTCACCTGGCCAGGGCTTGCAGCATAGTTTGACAGCGTCAAATTCACATTGGAGGAAAAGAGTTGGTCAAAAACAAGCAGCATCGCTTGCAACCTGTTGCTTCATTTCAGCTGTAAATGAATCTGTTCAGCCAGTAGTTGTTGGCACAAAAAGTTTCAGTCAGCTGTTGCACATGGAAAAATTGTATTGCTTCATCGGCAGGAAAATTCCAGTCTGCCGGGTATATGTAAAAAGTGTATTTTGCAAACTGTTGTATTGTAAGGTCACAGATGGGAACTGTTCCAATCCATCCATCGCGTTCGGATGGGAATTATTCCAGTCCATCCTTCATCCCAGATCTGTCAGCGCCAACCGTGCTGGTATTGATTCATCTCGGCGTTTTCCTTCGCACGTCTTTCTTCGCATTCCTTGCAGACATACATAGTCACCGGACGCGCTTGCATGAGAATTGAGCAATCATCGAAAAGGTGGAAGCGATTTGCCTTGTTGATGGCGTAGACCTCTCTGCGGAACTCGATCTCGTGGTCGTGGAGCTCGCGCATGTTTGCATTTGCTTGGTTTGCTCGATCCAATGAATCTTGAACTTGGTAAACCTGTCGTTCCAGTTCAATCACTTCTTGAATCTTTGCCGTCAAGGTTTGTTCAACATCTTGAAGTCGTACTTTGAGAGTCTTAGGTTCACTTAAGAACGTGTCGGCATCCTCTTTGTTTGTGTCGCTTGTATCTTTCATCACCTGTGCATAGCTTTCCAGTGTTTCGATCTCCCTTTTGAAGCTGTCTTCCAGTCTCGCCTTGTCTTCTTGTTCAAGGTGTAGCTGGTAGGACATGTGAGACATCTCCTCATACTCGATCTCGCATTGAACGCTCTTGTTGTGCTTGGCAAGGTGAAGGCCACGCGCTTTGGTTCCTGTTGGAGAATCTTCGGAAATCCAAGCAGCATCCAAACACAGAAACATCCAGTGAGGAAAGACATCACCATAGTCACAAATAGGCGCATTGCATCATCGGACCATGAAGCTTCATCAGAGGAAAAACCAGTGACCGGCATGATGTGAGAAATGAAAACCAAATGAGCTAAACCACCTACTTTGCTAGCAGCTTTTGAGAGGGCAAACTTGCGGGCATTTGCTTCCCTTTGTTGTTGAGTTTTCTTCTTTGCAGCAACAAAATCTTCGTCTGCTTGCAATTTGAACATGTGAGTTCTAAGGCGGTCAGTGAGCAATTGACGTGCTGAGGGTTTGGTCATTCCATCAGCATACTGTGCTTCACTTGAAACCCATCGCAAAAGTGTTTGGCACTCTTGCATCTTTTCTTTCACAATCATCACCTCAATCTTGGTTCGTTTGTCACCTGAAAGCTGGGGAACTTCTGCACGAATTGAATCGTACAGAGCTTTTGCATCAACCACCAAAGCTGTTTTGCTGATCACCCATTCACCGGGAGATTGCAGAGTGTAGTCAGCATTGAGACATCCTTGGATCAGTGTTCGGGTGTATTCCAAACTATCCATAGCAGCTGCGCATGCTTGAGATTCAGCGTTTAAAGAGCTTCGGGACACCCTGGGCAAACGAAAACTTCTCCAATCCAGAATGGTGTAATTTGTGGTTTCACCATCCAGGATTTCTTTCGGAGCAAGCATGAGAAGGTAACCACCTTGGCTGTGGCCTTCTCGTCGAATTCCCCATGAGGCATCGCTCATTGCAACCAAAACCATATTTGAAATCTGACCTAAAGGACGAAATTGGAGTCCAACATCGTTGTTGACCTTGGAGAATTTCAGAGCTTTGTTTGCATCACGCAAGTCTTCAGTTGTAGCAGCTGTGATCTGACCACTGAGGAGAGAAACTGTTGCACCAAGTTGAGGGGCAGTTTGAGTGCTGGGCCATTGAAGCGCACCAAGCACCGCTCGGAGAGCACTAACCTCATTCTGTGTGGCCATTGCAAAGTCTCGACGCTTCGGGTCGATGGTGATCGGCTTGATCTTGCTAAAGTAGTCAGGGTGTCCAAGTTGATAACCAAAGGAGGTTTTCACAAACGAACATCCACAAAAATCAAGCTTTTCACGTTCATCAATGTGAGTCCAGTGTTTGAAATTGAACTTTTCACGCAACAACTTCTTGGCTGAATTGTAGCAGGCGTTGTGAGGGTCGCCACTAATCAGCATGTCATCTACGTGTAATCCAACCAAACAACATAAATTTCCTTCACCATCATGCAGTCTGAACAAACAACCATCCAGCTTGTGCTGGGTGAATCCAACTGCTTCCAGTCGTCGTCTGGCGACTTCGTACCAGGCTCTTGGAGCATCTGCCTGGCCATAGATGGGCTTAAGGAGGCGCATCAAGGAGTTGGGCTTGATGTTCAGCAGCGTGCAGGCATCTCTGGGGAGTTTGCACCATAGTTCGCGGGCTTGTTGGTCTCCCTGCAGAAAGGCTGTAGCCACATCGGCACATAGAAACTCCCATTGGTTCAAAACACCAATGGACAGCAGTACCTGTCTTGACGTTCTGTTCAAGGTTGGAGAGCTTGTTTGTAGGCTACCAGACAGCAGGTCGGGATCGCAGTATCCCTGCAGCACAAGTCTAGCTTTGGCTTTTGTGCCACCTTTACCATCATCTGCCCATTTGAGAACAAAACGTGCTTTCAAAATGCGGCTTTCTGATGCTTTCTCAGGCTCAAGTTCAAGTTGCCAAACTCCATTCTCAAAAATTGATTGCAGCTCGGCCTTCTTTGCTGTCATGAAGGTGAGGCTGTCTTCAACTGTCATGCGGGATTCTTTCAAATCAGCCTCGTTGTCCTTCTTCTTTTTCAAAGGGCGAGTTGCAGCCATCCAGACTTCAGAGGGTGAGTTTTCCATGGAGCCGGAAGTGGACTTACTGATCTTCTTCTTGAGATTTATGTATGGCATCTTGAGCTTTTGGGCAGCTTCTTTGGTGAGAGGAAACAACGTTTTTCCAAAGAAACCATCCTTGCTAATCTTTCGCTCGGCAGCAGCAACAGAGTCAACCATCATAGTTGAGGCACCTTCACGCATTGTGATTTTCAGGGCTTGCAAGTCTCCCAACTTAATGGGGACATCTTTGATGGCATCGGCAGTTGGTCTCCATGAGGAGTCACGTGCAATGACATGATTTCGGACCAGGAAACCTTCTTCAACTGACCAAAAGTCTTGGGTTTTGCCAAGGACAAAGGAGTTGGAGACATCATAGGTCCAGCCATCAGGCAACATGTCACCTGCAAACTTGTTGTGCTCACCATTGGAACTGTAGAAACCAACTTCAACACTGTTGTAGATCCTTTGGCGTTTCTGCTCAGAATCATTCTTTGGTTCATCCAGGGGTCTTCTCTGACGCTGGAAGTTTCTGAGCCAGGCCATTTCTCCTTGATCCATGTTGCGGCGTCTTTGTTGGAAATTGGTGCTGCCACTGTCAGCAGGCAAAGTGTTAGCTGCTGCAGCTGGCTGGTCATCGTTGGCAGGCAAAGTGTTAACTGCCACGTTCTGACCATCTTCAACTTCAGAATCATCGCTTGGAACAGGAGGTAGATCTTCATCTGCCGGCATCTCATTCTGCGGAATTGCAGTGGTGTTGGCATCATTGTTGTTGGTGTTGGGCTCATCATTGTCGGCAAACACTGTCTCGGCAGGAGTTGTTGGAGCATAGGAAAATGGAGAGTCAGGAGGTTGTTCAAGTTGATCGATTTGGCGATCCATTTGCTCGATTGCGTCATGGAACTCATCAGCATCAGCTGGGCTGTCCAAGATCTCAACATCAGGTTCCGTTGCAGCATCATCAGCAATCGGTCCAGGAGATTCTGGTGGAGCTGGGTCATGCAGTTGAAGTTGATGTGGAGGAGTGCCATGTTTGCGCTGTTTGCGATTGTCGTCCAAGTCAAAGTCAGCATCATCTTCATCTAACTCATCAATTGACCTCTTGTTGGTTTTGTGAAGGTCAATCAGGCGGACAACTTGTCGCTGTCGTACTTGGCGCATGGCATCCACAGGAGAAGACATTCGACCTTCAGCATCAACTAAACGTTTCACATGGTGTTTTCCAGCTCGAATCAGCACTGTTCCATGAGCAAGCCAGTAAGTGTCAACATTGCCAGTGTCGGGTCAAGTTGAACTGCGACCACAACAGCAGGACCTTTCCACTTGATGGTGTGGAAGCGATCAGTTGACTCACGCCAGTAGAGGCATCTTTCACCAGCGACCAGCTCTTCATCTTGGCCACGATACTGACGCAACAAGGCTCTTCGCAATCGGACGTCAACATCAGCTTTGGCACATGCTTGTTGGGCTTGAGATCGGCACTTAAGGATCTCTTGAAGGTGTTGACCTTCAGACAGCTGTGGAGGCTTCGTGCGCTCTTCAGACATCAGTCCAGGAACAGCAGGCTGTCGACCCATTGCAAGTTGTGTGGGTGTAAAGCCGTTCACAAAGGTGTGCTCGTTGAGAGAGGGCACAACCCAGTTGAGAGCTTCATGCAAGGCATCCACTCCAGCGATCTCATTGTCATCCATGTAGATTTGAACAGCACGCCGTAGCAGTTGACGTCGTCTTTCAACAACGCTCGTTCTTGTATGAACTTGTCCAGGAGAAATCTTGAGCTCAATGTCATGGCTCTCTGCCCAGGTTGCAAATGCATCGGATCCCCATCCAGCATATTCATCAGCTTTGAGCTGTTGCATCGGACCATGGAACCTAATCCAGGAACGTTCCAACGCTTTGATCACTGAGGGGGACTTTTCATCGGACACAATGCGGGCAGCCATGTATCGAGTACATTCATCAACCATTGAAAGAATTGCCACACGTTTCTTCTTGTCAAGTTCAATCCACATTACATCAGCTTGAACCACTTGGTTGAAGTTCTCAGCACGTTCAACTGAGGCAGGGGACACACCCTTCTTGATGCCGTAGTTTTGGCAATGGGGGCAGTGCAGAGATTGGATTGCTTCTCTGACCTTCTCACTCACTTGTTTGCCTTCTAGCAACTTCAGCAGCACTTCTTTTCGAGGATGGCCCAAGTTTCTGTGAAGACGATGGGCAACTCGAGCTGCATGAGATCCATGCGCCGTAGCCAATTGTCGCAAAGTGCCGGCTTCAGCATCATCAACTGCATAGATCTGTTGAGTGAGATCCTCGTCATCCATGATGGCTTTCGCCAGATGTTTTGCCAAAACAACGCCATAGTTTTCAGCTTCTCGGCATCGTTGACCACCACCAGGCATGGAACCTTCTAGGGGGCAGTGGGTGTGATCACCTTGACATCGGCGATTCATGAGCTTGTACATGGACATCTTGGTTGTTTGGATTTTGAATACGTGTGGATTTCTTGATTGATTCCTGAAATCCATCATCATTGATTGTTGTGGCACCAAATTCACGCTGATCAAACAAGGCAGCATCGCCAGGAAGAGTGGAAAAGGCTTTGGTCTTCCAGGCACGGCTTCTCTCAGGATGCTCAATGTGAGCGTGTTGACCTGCTCGTACCTGTTTCCAGTAGGCCTTGTGACACATGGACAAGTGGGTTCCATGGTCAATCTCACGTCGTTCTTCCAAGTCAGCGGCATCAGCAGCACATTTGATGTTGATATTTTGCATTGGTGACCACAACGTGCACTTTGGGGACATGAAAATTTCATCAGGCTCATCGGTGTCGATCTTGTGGAGAAATGCTCTGCGGTGTGTGCTGAGTGAAAAATCCCAGCCTTCATTCAAACCAAAACGTTCAACATGAGCACCAAGCTTTGAGACTTCGGTCGAAAGGCAACCTGCTCCAACGTAGACTTCCCAAACAACGGGTGTTTTGGCTCGAGATCCATCTCTGGCCATGTGAATCATACCTGAGACTTGGTTGTGCACTTCAGCGGCTTGTTGATTGCACATGTTCTCAAGTTTCTTCACCGTGCATTCAGGCAAGGAAATTGCTTCTGGGAAATCATCATCATCGGCTTGGAGAATTTCATCACTCATGTTGGGTTCTTTGGCATTGGTTTGCATGAAGTTTTGCACCACCTGATCGTGATCATCATCTTCACTGATGAGGTCGAACTGCACATCCATGAGTTCTGAGCCATGTTTGACTCCATCAGCCAGTTTCACAAGCATTGCACCACCTTTTCCGCGGCGGATTTCTTGCCAGTCACCACCCAGTAGGCTCATCCTTTTACCACCAAAATCAACCACAGCATTCAGCATTTCCAGAATTGGGCGACCAAGCAGCATAGGAGTGGCACCGAAGATCACAAAACATTGAATGCGACCAACCTTGTCACCAAGCTTTGCAGGCAATTGCACCATCCAACGGCTGACACTTTCACCATCACCTCCAAACTTGAAGCTTTTGTCGCAACGTTTGAAGTGCAAGTGTTCCACATCCATGCCAATCAATTCCAGCCATTTCAGATACCTCAGCACGTATTCAGAACCAGCTAAAAATGTTGAAGCACCACCATCCTGTATGCAAGCATCAGGTTCTACGGTAACCCAACTATTGCTGTCAGAAATCACATGCTGAGCCATTCCAACGAAATTTGCACTGGAGTCAGCAGGACGCTTCTTGCTCGGTGAAGTGCTAGAGCTCTTGGTGGGGCAGTTGGCGGCCATGTGACCGAACATTCCACATCGCAAGCACATCATTGAGGACATATGTTCACCCCTTTCTTTGATACTTGACATACCCTTTTTGGGGGAACCTAATCCCTTTGAACCTTTTGATCCCTTTTTGCCTTTTGACTTACCCTTTGACTTCCCTTTTGAACCAGTCCTTGAAGGCGATTGGCTTCCGGAGGCTGAGGAGGAAGCAGCAAGTGGAAGTTGTTGACCACTAGCGACTGCAACCACAGGGAAAAATCCACGAGAAACCCGGAGTTGATTCAGTTGACGTTTACTGTCAGCGTATGCAGCATAGACTCGGTCAAACTCTTCGGTATCAAAAACCTCGTCATTTGCAGGCATGTCTTCAACTGTTGAGCCATAGTAAGTGGATTGCACATCATCCCATTCCTCTTCTTGCCAATAGAGTTCATCTCCATCATAGTCAATTGGGTTGCCATCATCATCATAGGCAGTGTCATCAGGGTATTCTCCATCATCTTCATAGTACACCTCGTCCTCAGCAAAGTGGGCACGGTCAGTTTTCCATCGACCACGCATGTTTTTGAACTTTGCAGGGGAGGGCACTTTGTGATTCTGGCCAAGGGTGAGGTAGAGCGCTTTCTCAACCTTCTCAACTGTAGTTTCTGTTCCTACTGTTGTTTGAATCAGTTGTGTTTGCTCTTTTGTCAGACCGGCTCTGCGCATCAGCAACCATCCAGCAGCTTCATCTGGGAGTGTCACCTTGTATTTTGACAACTTTCGCAGGCTTGTCCTGATTGTGTGCAGTAGTCCAACATTGTCTGATTCATGGCGCGGTAGGTCTTGTAGAAGTACTTTTCGAAGGCTTCTTGCATTTCGATCTTTGCATCGTATTGCCACTGCGCGTCTAACCTGTCCAGAATTCTTCCCAGTCCATCGGCCGTTTCCAAATCCTTGACTTCGAGGTCTTCGCATTGACGCCAGGAGGCACCAGTTAAAGTGGACAAAACTGAAATCCCTACTTCAGACTCTCGTTTTTGAATGGCCATGCGTCTTGCATATAGCTGTATCCGCTTTCGCCATTCCTTGTAACCAGCAGTTGTATTGTCAAACCGTGGTATGAAGGTGTCCTTTGTGAGGGTCTCCGCAGTGTCACTAGTTCCAGTGGCCATGGCTTTCAGCAACGGTTTGGATCACTTAAGATCCCCGGAGCACTTAAGCTCCGCCTACCAATATGAAGAGTTGGGGTATAAACCAAACCAACAGACAAACCACACTCTAAGTTGGATGTCCTTTCGGGGGAAACACGTGCAGGCACCCAAAGTCCCACAGTTATTTTCATGAGGAAGTGCTCAAGAGAGCAACTCAAGGGCCCTTTGGCCAAGTTGAACCAATGGCAGCGTACAGCGGCATGTAGTTGTCACCTGGCCAGGGCTTGCAGCATAGTTTGACGGCGTCAAATTCACACTATGCATTTTCTATGCATTTTCCTTGCATTTTCTATGCATTTCCTATGCATTTCCTATGCATTTCCTATGCATTTTCTATGCATTTTCTATACATTTTCTATGCATTTTCTTTGCATTTTCTTTGCATTTTCTATGCATTTTCTATGCATTTTCTATGCATTTTCTATGCATTTTCTATGCATTTTCTATGCATTTTCTATGCATTTCCTATGCAGTTTCTATGCATTTCCTATGCATGTTCTTTGCATTTTCTATGCATGTTCTATGCATTTTCTATGCATTTTCTATGCATGTTCTATGCATTTTCTATGCATTTTCTTTGCATTTTCTATGCATTTCCTTTGCATTTTCCTTGCATTTTCTATACATTTTCTATGCATTTTCTGTGCATTTCCTTTCCATTTCCTATGTATGTTCTTTGCATTTTCTATGCATGTTCTATGCATTTTCTATGCATGTTCTATGCATGTTCTATGCATTTTCTATGCATTTTCTATGCATTTTCTTTGCATTTTCTATGCATTTTATGCATTTTCTATGCATTTTCTATGCATTTTCTATACATGTTCTATGCATTTTCTATGCATTTTCTATGCATTTTCTATGCATTTTCTATGCATTTCCTATACATTTTCTATGCATTTTCTATGCATTTTCTATGCATTTCCTATGCATTTTCTATGCATTTTCTATGCATTTTCTATGCATTTTCTTTGCATTTTCTATACATTTTCTATGCATTTTCTATGCATTTTCTATGCATTTCCTATACATTTTCTATGCATTTTCTATGCATTTTCTATGCATTTTCTTTGCATTTTCTTTACATTTTCTATGCATTTCCTATATATTTTCTATACATTTTCTATGCATTTTCTATGCATTTTCTATGCATTTTCTATGCATGTTCTACGCATTTTCTATGCAAGTTCTATGCATTTTCTATGCATGTTCTATGCATGTTCTATGCATTTTCTATGCATTTTCCATGCATGTTCTATGCATGTTCTATGCATGTTCTATGCATGTTCTATGCATTTTCTATGCATTTTCTATGCATTTTCTATGCATTTCTTTGCCGTCTTAGCACCCCCAATCTTCAAAAACCCAGGTCTCGAGTCCCAAATGGCACTTTTTGTTGGAGAAATTGTTCATAATTCACGCTTCCTACGTGCCTATTGCCGCATTGTCTCCAAACAGATTTGGCTGCACCTTCAAGACAAGCATTGCTTGTGGAATCGGTCTTTGAATTTACCTGTAGACTCCACCTCAATGTGCTCAAGACAGAGTGTCGTACATCACCTCCACCTCCCATGCTCCGCATAACAAAGGGCGCTGGTAATGCGTTTCAGATTCTACCAATCAATTGGAGATTTTAAATGTATTTTACCGTGTGGAGATTCTTATCGGAATTCATGGCAACTAGTCGGAATTCTGTTAGCAACTGACTTGGCCATTTCCATTTTCCATTCTTGGCGTTTTGTTGCTTTATGTTGCTTTGACCTTTGAAAATCACCTGGCAGGTAAACGAAGACATGGATCGCTTTGGAAAAAAGGAAGGACGCATTTCCTAGCATTAATTGCGCCGCCAAACGGGGCACAACACATTGACCTGGCGAGGTTGATGGATATGGCATTTGCAGTTCGGACCTGATGAGTTTGCAAATAGTGCTAATGCATGCCAATGGCATATAATGGCATATAATGGCATGCTAATACGAGCGAATTGAAAGTGTTACCATTTTGGGTGGGCAAGGCCATCATTGGCCCAGCTTCGTGGGTGCAGGCCCTGCTCGGCTGTTTCAATTCTTTCTGAGCTCCGCGTGAGGTGCTCGGGCTCTCCGCAGTTTTTTTGGCTTTGTTGCACTGGCTCAGCTCTGAGAAAAGGGGGAGAACAGGTGTCTGAAATGATGTGACAAGCAATGAGACCTGAGCGCCTCTGAGATTATCTGAGATTAGGAGTCTTTGTTTTAAACACAACGTGCAATTTGTGAAGGACTTTCGAGTGAACCAGCGATCCAAGGACAAGCACAAAACAACGCCCAACCTATGCAACGCATCAAAGCTCTCTTCACTCCATGCACTATTTTGTTTAAACATGTTTAAACGCACCAAAACTCAAAGGGATGTGTCAAGATGTGTCAGCACGGGTCAGCACTTCGCTGCATGGCGGAACTATGTCAGCGCTTCGGCGACGCTGGCAGTGGGACGCTGTCATGACGTGACGCCATGGCCCAGCGCCGGCGCAGCGTGCGGAAGCCCATCGAAGCAGCGACAAACACGAGACACCAGTTTTCTGCAAGGGTCACACAGAAAATCACAGAAAGCAGAAGCATTCAGAGGCGATGTGTTGATGCGTTCAGAGATGTTGCATGTGAGACGTGACATCATGAACACATCGATTTTCATGGAAATTCATCGAAGTTGAACTCCTGTTACGAGTCCCTCGTGAAAGGCTTCGCCACGAGATCCAAAGACCGATGCAGGACCGAGACGAGAAACAGTTGGAGAAACTGGCGAACGAAAAATGGACACATTTGGATATACGCACAGTCACTAGATGACAATGACGGCAGAAGACAGTAGATGACAGTAGACAACCGTAGGTGAGAGTTGATGACACTGACAATCGAGGTATGCATACGGTATATCAATATTCACTGTCGTTGTGGGGGTATACATGGGTATACCGTTTTTGACATGGTTTTGCATGTCATCATTATTCGCATGGATCAGAGATGGTCAGAGTGTGACGCATGGCAGGGGAGGAGCCGCCCGCGCCGCAGCCAAAGTCGTCGCTCCGCACCGTGTTTCAAAGAAAATGCCCTGAGGATCTTTTGTGTGCACCTTTTGCGCATGTACACTAGCATTGATGCCCCAAAGTCACCCAAAGTCAGGTCAACTGAGCTGGAATGAATCGAATCTGAGTCAGAGCCACAGCAGAATTAAAAGTCAGTCAGAGTCCACATTCGAAAACCAACGCTGTGAAGATTTCGCAAACCTACACGAGCCGGACAGGAGTTGGCCCTGCGCAGGCGCGCCAGACGCCAACTTGAAGTGGTCAGGTCTGAGATGGTTGATATTGAGAAAATCAACAATGGTATTAATTCTTATTGACATCAATGATATTTCAATGGTTGGGTTGAATTTGCGCGTGTGTTTTCTTTTGTTTTTTCTATGTCTTTGTCTGTGGTCAGTTTAGATACTCTGAGCGCAGCAAAGAAAAACAGAGGTTAAGATATATCCAGATATGTTAAGATGTCAAGGCAAGTCTTTATCTTTGCTTTATCATTGTATCTTGTGCTTTATTTTGTCAGACTTGGCTCGGCTTCTCTGGTTTCGGCGACTAGGTCGATGCTTGCTGAGTTGGTTCGTCAAACCAGTGAATTGGAGGAACGAAGGCAAGCGGTTGAAGCAACACGTATGAATGTATGCCACTGAATGCCACTGTATGCCTTATGCATTTTGAATCCTTTGGAATATACCTTAATGTGCCTTAATATACCTTATTCATCTAGGACGGACACAACAGCAAGACATCAAGCCATGAAAACAGCTGCCACACATTGACATGACGCCATATGAATGGGACAGGGTGAAAGTTGAAATGCCTAGTACAAGTCAGTACTAAACATATGTCTGACATATGACAACTGATCACAAACACGTTGAAACACGTTGAAACACGTTGAAACACGTTGAAACACGTTGAAACACGTTGAAACACGTTGAAACACGTTGAAACATGGCACCGTATCGTTGAATTTTTGTGAACCCAGGCCATGGACGGGCCACTCCACCTCCCCATTTTTGGACGGACGAGGTGAACGTGTTGGAACACAACGTGATTGGCAAAAAAGTCAAGGCATAACCGGCATAACCCTGAAAAACGTTAAACGCGTTAAAGACGTCTGTCAAAGACGACGTCTGTCAAAGACGTCAAAGACGTCAAGGCATTGCTGATAGCATCGACGTCTCTGATCGTCTCTCGTCTTTGTGTATCGTCTCTTCAGGCTCACCGCAGTCTGCCCGAAGAACGGCAGACGGTCCGTCCCCTCCTCAACACGCCAAGACAAACTGAACCAGACAAGAAACGCAAAGATTTTTTTGAGCAAAAGACAATCAGATAGTAATCATACTAGACACTTCAGATATCTTCGGAAAACTTTTCTTTGCTTCTTTTTGATTTCGCATTTTGCCGTGCACCGAAGAGCTTTGTTTCTGACAGGCTGCGATTCTCGTCCCATTTTGAATGTGGGAACCTGCTCTCTGCAAAGCTCGTGGTCAACTCGTCCAAAGGCCGAATTGAGAGACTAGCATATGGCCCCGGCATATGTGCTACCCGTGCCACATGTGCATGCAAACATAAATTTGTACATTCAGTCACGATCTGAACGGTCTGAACATGTTCTTGACTTGTGAGTATACAATTTGTATGAAACCACGCCTGCCGTCTACATGTCTTTGTCTTGCCTGCCTTTTGAATCAAACCAACACATACCAACATCTAATTAGCGAAGATACTGCACGATGATCCAAGATGACACAAGCTGATGATCCAAGTGGCAACAGGGAACAGCACACCCAAAGCATCCCAAATCACATGTGAAGACGGCCCTGCAAGAGCCAACTCGTGCATCTCCAAGCTTGTACTGAAGAACTGAAGAACTGCGAAAGAAAGGCCACAGTCATTTCTATCAGCGTAACATGAAAATGTGATCCAAGGAAGTTTAGTTCGCAAACTTCCGAGTTATGGACGAATGTCCAGGGTGAGTCTTCTCATCATTTCAGCCACAAGGCAGCAACAGCAGATCGCAGGTGGGAACAGTAGGTGCGAGTAACAGTTCCGGGAGCGTGCGAGTTTGTGGGTGAAACCACTTTCGGGTGCGAAGTCGGTGTTTCTGCAGGTATGGTGGCTCCTGGTGTCGCGAAAGTAGGACCTGTGTTTCCGCGGTTCTAGGCCTCGATCTAGGAAAGTTGTCGACAAAAAGCGCATGAGACTGTAGCGAGAGCTCGATTTGCTGCCCTATAGACCAGGTAAGTCAGAAACGGGGAGAATCTCTATTTCATAGAAATAGATATATTTCTACGATTTAGTCAAAAAAAAATTAGACTTACGATCTGACTTTAAGGCAAAAAAAAATAACCTCAAAACATAAACTTAGTCTGATTTCAAATCTAGATATTTCGGCAGATTCTGCCGAAATAGTCAGATTGTGAATCTGACTATTTCCTAGGATTCTGACTTAGGCAGAAATGAAACTTCCACTAAACTGCCTTTGCGCATGTTGACAAACTGCCATCAAAGTGCCTCAGCGTTTTTCTACATGGCCTGCAGTGCAGAAACACAAACAAACACAAACGCACAGACACACACACACACACACACCACAACAACAACAACACAAACAAGAAGAAACAAAACACAGAAACCAACACACCCACAAACACAAAAAATTCAAACAAACACACACACACATAACACGAACACACAAACAAACAAACAAACAAAGAAACAAACAAACAAACAAACAAAGAAACAAAACAAACAAACAAAACAAAACAAACAAAGCAAGACAAACAAAACAAACAAACAAACAAACAAACAAAACGAGACAAAATAAAAAAAACAAACAAACAAACAAACAAACAAAACAAACAAAAAACAAACAAACAAACAAACAAACAAACCCACCAATAAAACCAATAAAACCAGACACTCAAACAAACACACACACAGACACACACACACACCCCAACAAAAACAGAAACACACACACCAATAAAACCAGACACTCAAACAAACACACACACCCCAACAAAAACAGAAACACACACACCAACCAGCAAACAAACAAGGAAACATACAGACAGACAGAGACAGGCAGACAGACAGACAGACAGACGTAGACGTAAACGTACATCCATCCATCCATGGAAGCATACACGTATATTTATACAATAGCAACACAAATGCATACACTGCATTCATACTTACTTTCAGCCATGACATGACGATTGCATTTCATGACATGTCGCTAGAACACAGCGCAATACATTTCATCCTTTCTTGCAACTAGGTAAGTCAGAAAATAATGTTTACACATAAAAAATCTCTCTCTCTCTATATCTTTGTGTTTGCTTGTTTGCCCTTTCCATGCGTTCCATGCAAACATATCTAAACACCCGAACGTGATGTGAGTTAGGCGTAGATATGTTATATTGCATGATACATCATACGCATACCAGAAACATGCTTGAATGTGGCACATGTACATGAAAAGGCAAAGTCTTCAGGAGTTGTCGCTGATCATCTGATAACTTGAGCACATGCAGCTTGCCAGATCCATCACTGGTTTAATTACTCTCACGGTGTATATGCAAGTCTCTCAAGGTATCTCTCTGAAGGCGTTTGCAGAAATAAGATGGTGTTGGCCTGACAGCGACAAAAAACAAAGTCCAAAAAGGCTGCGATTTTTTCACGCGGTTCCTTAGGAATCCTCCATGAAGGTTAAATGCAAACCAAGACGGTACCTGGCAATGAGTTTCAGCACACTTTGAGAGGGCTGTTGCCCATTAACGCAGGCTTTGCACAAGTGGGATATTCGGCGCTGCATGTCCTCACCACAAAAGCACCATGTCAGTCTCGGACTGAGGAACCTAGCCAGCATACTAATGTGCTGCATGAAATGCGCTTTTTGCGTTACATTAAACAACTTCTCTTCTAAGAAGTGCTCAGCGACACTTGTAAGAATCAGCAGCATGGCAGTACAAGCGTGTTCAAACGTGTCCGCGACCGCGGGTGGAAACGCCATGTCCTCCCTGTAATCACTTAACATCGTTTCGATCTCCAAGTTCAATTTCAGGTACGCATGAATCTTCTTATGGCTTTCCAAATTATGGTTCTGGTACTTTTCCCAAACGAAAAGCATTGGTCCAGCCAACCATTTGATCTCTGCAGCTTTGCCACGCAACTTCGGATATTGTGGTGCTTGTCGCTGAAACATCGAAAGTTTCATAGTGCGATAGCGGCAAGGGGTCTTGTGCCTGGCATAGTACTCCCGAATATCACACCAAATTTGCTGTGTATTCGAAGCCGGTGAGTTGGGAAGTACAAAGTGCACCAGCAGACTCAGAATGGAGCCATAACACAGTTGGTCATGGCCTAAGTACTTACAATGCATCCAGTCCATGCTAATCATCCATGGGGTGAACCCGTCCATGCTGAATAAGGTTGAGGTGCTTCTGTTTTCCCAATTGCGCCAGCCCCTGGCTGTCCACTGAACTGTACGCCAAGCAGCCTCAGGCTGAAAATTCATCCAACTGTAAGGCCCTTTGTTTTTGCACCTGCACAGGCTGCACGGTCCTGAGGCCAAGGTAGAACGCGGCAGCAGCAAAGCTTTGCACAGGTAGTCCAAGTCGCCCAACACGCTCCACAAAACCGCGTAGTATCCGTTTGCTAGTGGTGTCAAAGCTTTTTTGCCAGCATCGCTAGAGGGAAGATACCTCAGTTTGTGGAGACATGGGGAAAACCGAGATTCTAGCATAGATAGTGGTGTGGCTACCTCTCAAGACTTGTTGACAATAAGGGAATTTGAATCCCAAATAAACATGAACAGGGAGTATACAAAATTATTTGCGTGCATCAACTCCAAACAAAGTTACAATGATGAGTTGAGAGTCTGGGCCTTTATCTCTGCAATTGAATGTCTTGGGCCAAACAGTTAGCCACATAGGAAACATATTGTTTACCCTGGCCTGCTGGAGTCTGGCGTTGTTTCTTATTAACGAAAACAAGTGGACATATCGTTATGTCAGCAGAAGCAAACTGGATTCCTAGAATCATGTCTTTGACCTGTAATCTCATGCGCTAAATTTGTGGTGTCCGGAAATGTCGTTTTTGGGCTCCGTTTCGGGACCATTATGGACACCACACTAAAAGAGTGATATGAGATGTTACTAGTTGTGAATTCCAGTCTACCTCTGAAATGCATGGAAGCATATGCTGGTGACACTTCACTGCACGACATAAGGAGTGAAAACCCTTTTCAAAGATAATTTTGTTTTTTCCCCTTTGAAATTAATCTTTGGGGGGGCCATTCACCCTGAGCGATACACCTGTGAGTGTTTTACCGTTGAGTGACCCCATGTACCCTGAGCGATACACCTGTGAGAGTTTTACTGTTGAGTGACCCCATGTACCCTAAGCGATACCCTTCTGGGAGCTAGGCTTGAGGAACTTCATGAATTTTCCCAATAACTTTGTCAAGTTGCAGTGCACCTTCCCAATCGCGGTCAGGCCATTGGCCCCGTTGAAGCCACTTAAAGCTCCACACCAAGACTTTGAAGAAACAACCCAAAGTATCTAAAGACTGGTCCTCCTCGATCTTGCGTAGCTTTTCCCAGCACCCCCATATGAAGTATTGGGCTTCTTTTGTGTTGCCAAAGCCGCACTGGGAACTCCATGAGAAAACTGTCAAAAGAGAGCACCAACTCTTGCCAACACCTACCACGGGGACATCGTCGCCGTGGAGCGACAGGGGGACACACCGTCGACGATAGTCTGGTCTCTCAGCTAATCCCCTGGCCTGAAAAGCTGGGTGGCTGGAATTTGTTTGCCAAAATGCCGCTAACCTGTCTTGGGATGGACACAGACACTTTGTCCACACCCCCGGGTAGCTGTGGAATATCGCGCTGAACATCTCGTGTGGTAGCAGAAATCCTTGAAGTAGTGGGCCGGGTTTGAAAGGCAAACTGGTCAAGGTTGGTTTTGGGATGGCGATCTTGTAAGGGATGACTTTCATCAAGTCTGCATAGCATTTGTTTTCCCAAACGCCACCACAACCAATTGAACTGATTTTTTGAAGGTGCCCCAAATCAGTTTCTGAATTTTTCATAGCTTGTGCATCTTTGTAAGCCGCAGCCGCAATTTTTTGGGCCAACTGAGCACTAATGTCTCCCCAAGCAAATAAATTCAATAGCACCGTGGCCAAAGCTGAATGCTGCGGCAGCGCATCCTCCCTAGCTTGAGCTCGCAGACGTTGTCTGAGTCCACCCTTTCGTCTTGAAGGGCCATCCGCTGACGATTTGCGTTTCATCGATTACTATATATATCTCATATATATATATTTGAATGGGGGGCCTTCCTGGAAATACAAGTTTAAAATATATTGTCATGGAGTCATGGTGGTGTTCTTTCTCAAGCTCACTTGAAGACATGAAAGCTACCCATGTATGAAACGTTGGACCCAGACACCTGCTCCTTGTTTTTTCAATTTTTGGGATGTCTTGATTTGGCCAAGTGCTGATGAAAGCTCTGAAAAACTGCAGTGCTTGGCACATCTCGATGTAAAACCAGAGCAGTGAACCTGAACCGATTTGAAAATAAAACGCTCATCTCACGGTATTCTCAACAAAATTGATTCTCATGTGACACTCTCATGGTACTCTCATTTGGTACTCTCATGACTCATGGTAGCTTGGGACAACACGAAAAACAGGATACTAACGTGTTCCGTGTTTGTATTGATAATCAAATAGTAGGTAATCTTTTTGCATCATGCTTGTATGATGTTTGATAGGCTTTCCTGGATCAGTCTCGGCCTGGAAGGATGTAAGGAAAATTGATACCTACTATTGATTGGGGGACGCTGACACAAACACCTTTTTTTCCCCTCACGCAACCGTCCGTGTCCTAATCCAAAACTTTTGCACACTCAACTGTGCAAGCATGAGACATCCCCTTGAATCTAGAATCTGGATGGCAAAAAACAACTCTGAGAAAATAATCTCATATTCTTTGTTTGAAAGTCAACCAGAAACGAACAGCGTTATTTGTACATATATTTGTATATATATATATGCTCAGACCTTCAGGGTTGCCCTCATGTCTTTCAATCTCGTGGGCCTTCAATTTTTTGTTCACAAGACCACGGCTGGTTTCGATCAACTTATTGTAGGACTGAGTATGGTTTGCCATCTCAGTCATCAAAGTATCCAAATTTTTTTTGGATTCCAGCCCATCAGGGAGTTCTTTGAAGTCCCTCATATGGCCCAATTTGGCCAAGTTAGTCTGGCAAACGGTGTGGCCACGTTTGAGTTTCACCAAGTTCTCCTCGTCATCCTTGCCTCCGGCCCAATTTTTGATGAGAGACATTGCCTCTTTCATCAACTTGGATTGGCTATCTGCAGCCTGACTCACGAGGTCCATGATGGATTTGGGGATGGTGTTGCCCTGCTCAAAGATCTTCACGTCCTTGGGTTTCTGGGTGTAGTGCCAATCCCATCCAATTCCCTCGAACGCTGCCTTGAGAAGTTTCTCCTGTTCTTTGTTTACCACTGATTTCCCTGTAAGTACTTGCTCCTGGGAAGAGCCAGTCTTGACTCCTTTCCTGAACTCTGTGAACTTCCACATTGCTTTGCCATTGTACTCGACTTCCTCGATGTCGCCCTTTTGTTTTGCTGCCTCCATTGCGGTGTCGGAGTTGCCAAAGTACAATCCTTTCATGATTGATTCTGGAAGTGCAACATCCTCTTCTTTGGCAAATTTCTGGCTGAAGATTTTGCGATGCTCCTGGAACAAGTTGTCTGAGAGGTTCAGCTGCAGCTTCCCAGAGGCATCACGGACGAAGAGCTTGTTGATACATTTGGTCTTCCACTCCCTGGGGGAAGATGTTTTCTTCCCCTGCTGTTCTATCAAATCTTGCACATAGTTGGGAAGTGTATCTCTCATTTTGGCGTACTTCTGACCTTTCGATTTATCCCTGGTTTCATCGCCTTCATCATCAGAGCCTTCTTGGTTCTTCTCATCCTTGTCTTCCATGCCCTCGGTCCCCTGCTTCATTTTCTTCACTGTGTCATTGATGCTGCTGGCCGGTCTCTTCAAGGATGGTGTAAGCGGTTTGGAGCTGGCAGGGCGCTTCAAGGTACTCTGGGTAGAAGGCATGTTTCAGGCTGTGGGTTGCGGGACAAACAGTTGTCTAAAAAGGCTGGATCTGAGATCTGGTAAGTGCCACAGGTTGTGACAGGTATGTGCAAACACACAGGTACCAAGAGTCAAAAACATGTCAAATCGATCTCTTCATCTCAAGGTCGCAAGATCTTCCATGGAAGTTTCGTGGAAATTTCCTTGAAACTGCCTAAACCGATTTGAGGAAGTTTGATTGCTCTTTGTATGTAGTTTGATGGCAGTTTGAATGTCATGTTGAGGCAGTTTGAACTATCATGTCACTGAAATGCAGGTATAAATGATTTTTTTATGACAAAACTTCCTCACATGATATTTAAACTGCCTCAGATTTGATTCCAAACTGCCAAACAGCACTGTGGAAGTTTTATGGAAATTTCCTCAAAACTTCCACTCTCTCAGGTAACCTTTTTCCAAAACTGCGGCTCTACCATCTCCAAAAGCCAGTTAAATTTAAAATCGCTAACAGCTAACGATCCTCGGCTCATTTCTTGGATTTCTTGGCGCCCTTGCCCTTCTTGTTCTTCTTGGTGGAGGCCTTGGGCAAGGCATCAGGTGACTGGGCAGGCACATTGCCAGAGGACGTGGCAGGCTCTGTGGGCTCTGTGAAGTCGTTCAACCCAAAGAAGCATAACTCCACTGGGTTTTCTTCTTGGTCTCCTTGGGAATCACTGGGCATATCATTCTCCTTCTTTGGGTTGTTCTGCTTCTCCTCCTGGGTCTGGTTCTCCTCGCCTTTTTTCTGGAGCATTCCAAAAAGGGTGGACATCAGCTGTTGAGTGTATGGATCTGGCCCACCACTCCCTGAGCTGCGCACAGTGCCATCACGACGAAATTCCATTTGGTATCCACCCTGCATGTTTGTTTGCAGTAGGATTGGAAGAAGGATCCTGGAAAAACGTTTGAGCCTCGACTCTTTTTGCGTGCATTGTGTGCAGCAACTTTGATGAAGCCATGTCTTGTGTCTGAACACCTGTGCACTTGAAAACACAGTTTGTTATTGAGAAAATGTTTGATTGAGAATTACCTGAGAGACTTACCTTTGAGATACCTCTGAGAGTTACCTGAGAGACTTACCTTTGAGTGATGCGTTTCAGTTTTCACGTTTCAAGAAATGTTTTTGCAACTCCGCGCTCCATGAAATCATGCAGTGATTTGAACACATCTTTGGAAAAATATGAAAAACGACATGGTGAAAGTGTTGGAGATACCTGCAGTACTTGGAACTTTGTTTTGACATCAATCTCACAGACTTCAAATGGAATACCACAGTCCATAATGTTGAGGGCCCCAAACCCTTCCTGGAACCCCCTATTAACAAGAGTTTGGGGCCCCCAAAGACGAAGCAGCTGAACATTTTTTTCAAGCTGTGCGGTCGCCATGTCAGGTATCTACCAAGTCCACTCCCTCTTCGCCTTCTCCCTTCTCTCCCATGGTAGTAAGTCAGCTTGCTGCTTGCGCTTGTTGTCCTTCTCCTCCTGCTTCACTTCCAAAAAGTGGTTGATCACAGCGTTCACTCCAGATGGCTCATTGGCTACTTCTGGGGCAGCACCAACTTCTTCAGGTCTGATCTTCTCCTCGGTTTGGGATCCAGAAGGGATTGTCTCAATGCTGTCAGTCTCGTATTTTGGCCCCTGTTTCATCAAAGTAGACAACCTTGGAACAGCCCGCTCTGCAAAAAGATGCCGAGAGGAAAGCTTGGGCATGTAGCTGCCGTCCAAACTAAAAACTGCAGTGGTCACATGGTCATAGGTTTTGAGGGTCACAAATGCTGAGCACCACTTAGCAGCTTGGAGCATGGCACCTCGCTTGCGACAGACCTGGATATCTTCGATCTTGATGTAGGTAAACCCAAGGCTGTGCATAGTGTCCTTGATAACTTTTGGGCTGACCAATGCTGACTCCAGGTCCTTGATGTAAAGTCGATTTGCCATGGCCCTCGATGTAAACGAGGCAGTGAATCTTGAAAAAGAAACTTTGTTGACAAGAAAAACATATGTTGTAAAAAAATATGAGTTAGTGAGTTTGTGGTTTGTGCCTGGATTTGATTGTTGACAAGAAAAGCATATGTTGTAAAAAATATGAGTTAGTGAGTTTGTGGTTTGTGCCTGAATTTGATTGTTGACAAGAAAAACATATGTTGTAAAAAATATGAGTTAGTGAGTTTGTGGTTTGTGCCTGAATATGGTTGTTGAAACAATATGCAGTTCACAAGAGCTGACATGTTTGATTCGCCAAATCATGCACTGATATGACATCCAAATTGCACAGCTACATCTCCTCTCAGAAGGTAATCTCTCAACAGGTAGGCTCTCACGGTACCACATGAAAACATCAGTGCCAGTCCAGTCAAGTCCAAGTCCAATGTTTTGTCCAGCCCTGCACAGTTAAGAAAATATGACTGCCCCAAATTGTCATGTTGACATTGCATGTAAACCTCCAAACCTGTTGAAAGAATCATTTCACGTCTGCACAGTGCACAGTAAGCAGCAGTAAGGACTTTTTTCCCATGCTATACCCCACATGAGCTGCAGCCAGTTTTCAACAACTGGTTCTTTAAGGATTGATAGCTGGAGTTCAGCTATGTTTTGAAAGTCAAAACGTATGAGCTCAATCGACGTCCTTGTCATCAGAAACGTCGCAGGCTACCAGAGTGCCATTCTCATCCTCATCCTCTGCCTCATTGCATGATTTCTTGGCCTTTTTGGCCTTCTTGCCCTGAGTGGATTTCTTAGGGCACTTCTTGCCTTGCTTCTTCTTCTTCATGGGCATGGCTGGGACAGGTGATGCTTCGGATGGCTCCTGTTTCTGCTTGGTATTCTTTCCCTTGTTCGTCTTTGCCTTTTTGCCTTTTTTGGCCGGCCTTGGCCACAGCTTTTCAAACTCCTTGCTGGATGCTTGACTGCTCTGTCTTCCTGCTTCGCAGCACTCCTCATGGTCATATCCTGCACGGGCTGCTTCATCATAACCACAATGCCAGTGGCGGCTTGTCCACCGCTTGCGGTTTGCGGCCCTGTTCACACTTGAATCAAAACCTGCCGGCGTGTCTGGGTAATACATGTCTGCTTGCTCTTCATCTCCCGTCGTCTCGGGTTTCTCCTTACATTTTTTCGATTTCATTGCCAGGGGAGCTGCAGGTTTTTCAACCTTGTCTTTCTTCTTGGTGGCGCCTGTGTTGCCAGCTTGCTTCACATTCTTCGGTTTCTTGATCACCTGCTTCTTCTTGTCAGGGGATGCTTTGCCTTTCTTGCCTTGCTTTGGTTCTTTTGCCTTCTTCTTGCCAGCACCCTTCTCACACTTGTCAAGCGTTTCAGAAGGTTCAGCTGTGGCGGGATCATCATGTTCATGCTCATCTTCACATTCTTCCGTCTCTTCATCCTTCTTTTTCTTGATTGCCTTGTTGGCCCTTTGGAGCTGAGAGCTGTAGCCTTTGTTCAGAGGCTCTTGGTTGTGGCAATCCTTGACTATTTTGGCATCGACCGCGCCAATGTCCACAAGCCCAGCCAAGAAACCCCCAAATTGCAGGGAGTTACCAGGCACACCATGTCCTTGCAGGTGTTTTTCAACCCTTTTCCCATCAGGTGATTCTTCCAAAATACTTCGGCGTGAGTTCACCGCTTCAAAAATTTTCAGCGGATTGACTGGGTCTTCTGATGTGGGAGGTGCTGCAGTGACACTGGGACGGGAGGCATCGGCTTTGGGAACCAAGGCTAGGGTTTGCTCTCCTGAAGTCTGACTTGTTTGGCTGTCATCAGTTTGTTCTCCTTCACATTCTGTAAGCCTCCCCAAAAGCTCCTCCAGCTTGGAAATCTCATCAGGGTCACACTTCCTGAAGCAGCGGCTCTTGCTGGTTGCACACTGCCTCAAAGAGCGAAGGTGAGCCAAGGCGATGCGAATCCATTCGTCACACATCTCTGCATAGTCCTGGTTCGTTTTTTTCCCCCCATTTGCCGATGGTCGCTTCTCAAAAAGCTTTTCAAGGGCAATACGGTGCTTCTTGGACGGAAGAACACCGTTAGGAGCTATAGCCACGTACTTTCTCAGCAGTCCTGACACCTGGCAAAGCCATGCTGGATTGGGGGCTGTCTTCCATCCCACAGTAGAAGGCGGCTGCAGCAATTTCTGCAAACAGTTCTCACCATTTTCATCGAGGTAGCACTCTACACACTGGAGTAAATCCCCTACTCCAATGCAGGGATCAGCTACCAAACGGCTTTTCGAAGCTGCAGGCGCCATGGTCGCCCTTGGGAGGCTCTGCAAAAAAAATGTAACAACGCGTGCCATGTTGTTTTGTTTTTATGATGTTTTGTTTTGTGTTATGACATGTTTCTACCAAACAAGAACCATGGAAGACACTATAAGACTTGAAGCATGTGGATCGACAGGCAGCAGCGAGGTTTCACAGCTTTAGATAATCTCTCAAGGTAAATCTCTCGAGGTACGCGAATCAAAGGTAAATCCCTCAAGGTACAACTCTCAAACGTAAATCTCTCAAGGTAGTATTGACGCAAAACCTGCAGAAACTAAACACAAACAACTTCAGTATAAACACATCACCCCACATTCAAGCCCCAAAAATTCAATTTGCACAGTATTGTTTTTTCTTTTCCTGTTGGTGCCCCCTTTGATTTCAAAAATGTATATATGCACACATAACATGCAACTTTGATTGCAAGACCACTTTGACACAATGGAGTATCTTGCTCTGCAATTTCGCTGCCCCAGTTTTCCATGCGCAAATGGCAGGCTTGCCGGGTAAAGATTCAAAAACGTAAATTTTCACGAGTCCCTGTTGGGCCTGTGAAGCAAACAGAAATGAGCCGTGACGGTGACAAACCTCAAGTCTCGAAGCCACTCACCCACTGGTACGTTTCCTTCGAGTTCAGCTTTCTGTTGTAAAGCTTCAATCACATCAAGGGCGCTACAAATTTCTTCTTCCAAAATGCTGGCATGGGCTAGCCACCCAATCATATGTAGGTCACCCAGTGTTTGGGATGGTGCTGCTCCTGCAACAGGTACTTGTTTGGCATCAGGTGGGCAATGTCTCCCATGCACTTTGCACGAGGTCAGAACAGACCAAGCTTCTCCAACAATGTAAGTCAAACGGTGGAGTCCAGTTTTGGTCAGCACTGACCTGAAGGCCTCCCTCATAGATTCTAATTGCTCCCCTTTGTTGAATTGGTCCT
>CAMXCT020003075.1:38749-41249 GCA_947184155.2 Cladocopium goreaui | reverse complement strand
CTTCATTCCTTTCATTCCATTCATTCCATTCATTCCATTCCATTCATTCCATTCATTCCATTCATTCCATTCCATTCATTCCATTCATTCCATTCATTCCATTCATTCCATTCATTCCGTTCATTCCATTCATTCCATTCTTTCATTCATTCCATTCATTCCATTCATTCCATTCCATTCCATTCATTCCAGTCATTTCATTCATTTCATTCATTTCACTCATTTCATTCATTTCATTTATTTCATTTATTTCATTTATTTCATTCATTTCATTTCATTCATTTCATTCATTTCATTCATTCCATTCATTTCATTCATTCCATTCATTCCATTCATTCCATTCATTTCATTCGTTTCATTCATTTCATTCATTCCATTCATTCCATTCATTCCATTCATTCCATTCATTCCATTCATTCCATTCATTCATTCATTTCATTCTTTTCATTCATTTCATTCATTTCATTCATTTCATCCATTTCATTCATTTCTTCATTTCATTCATTTCATTCATTTCATTCATTTCATTCATTTCATTTATTTCTTCATTTCATTCATTTCATTCATTTCATTCATTTCATTCATTCATTTCATTTATTTCATTCATTTCTTTCATTTCATTCATTTCATTTATTTCATTCGTTTCATTCGTTTCATTCGTTTCATTCATTTCATTCATTTCATTCATTTCAGTCATTTCAGGCATTTCAGGCATTTCAGTCATTTCATTCATATCATTCATTTCATTCATTCATTCATTCATTCATTCACTCATTCATTCATTCATTCATTCGTTCATTCATTTATTCATTCAATCATTCATTCATTCATTCGTTCGTTCGTTCGTTCATTCATTCATTCATTCATTCAGTCATCCATTCATTCAGTCATTCAGTCATTCAGTCATTCAGTCATTCATTCATTCATTCATTCATTCACTCATTCATTCTTTCATTCATTCATTCATTCATTCATTCATTCATTCATTCATTCATTCATTCATTCACCCACTCATTGATTCATTCATTCATCATTCATTCATTCATTCATTCATTCACTCACTCATTCATTCCATCCAGTCATTCAGTGATTCATTCCATTCCATTCCATTCCATTCCATTCCATTCCATTCCATTCCATTCCATTCCATTCCATTCCATTCCATTCCATTCGTTCCATCCATTTCATTCATTCCATTCGTTCCATCCATTCCATTCATTTCATTTATTCCATTCATTCACTCATTCACTCATTCACTCATTCAGTCATTCATTCATTCATTCATTCATTCATTCATTCATTCATTCACCCACTCATTGATTCATTCATTCATTCATTCATTCATTCAGTCAGTCAGTCAGTCAGTCAGACAATCAATCAATCAATTCATTCCATTCATTCCATTCATTCCTTTCATTCCATTCATTCCATTCGTTCCATTCGTTCCATTCATTCCATTCGTTCCAGTCGTTCCATTCGTTCCATTCGTTCCATTCATTCTATTCTTTCCATTCATTCCATTCATTCCAGTCATTCCATTCATTCCATTCCATTGCATTCCATTAATTCCATTCCATTCATTCCATTCATTTCTTCCATTCATTCATTCCATTCATTCCATTCATTTCTTCCATTCATTCATTCCATTCATTCATTCATTCCTTCCTTCATTCTTTCATTCTTTCATTCTTTCATTCATTCATTCATTCATTCCTTCATTCATTCATTCATTCATTCATTCATTCATTTCATTCATTTCTTCCATTCATTCATTCCATTCATTTCTTCCATTCATTCATTCCTTTCATTCATTCATTCCTTCCTTCCTTCCTTCATTCTTTCATTCATTCATTCATTCATTCACTCATTCATTCATTCATTCATTCATTCATTCCATTCATTCATTCCATTCATTCATTCCATTCATTCATTCCATTCATTCATTCCATTCATTCATTCATTCCATTCATTCATTCCATTCATTCATTCCATTCATTCATTCCATTCATTCATTCCATTCATTCCATTCATTCCATTCATTCATTCCATTCCATTCCATTCCTTTCCATTCCATTCCATTCCACTCCACTCCATTCCATTCCATTCCATTCCATTCCATTCCATTCATTCCATTCCATTCCATTCCATTCCATTCCATTCCATTCCATTCCATTCCATTCCATTCCATTCCATTCCATTCCATTCCATTCCATTCCATCCATTCCATTCCATCCATTCCATTCATTCCATTCATTCCATTCATTCCATTCATTCCATTCATTCCATCCATTCCATTCATTCCATTCATTCCATTCATTCCATTCATTCCATTCATTCCATTCATTCCATTCATTCCATTCATTCCATTCATTCCATCCATTCCCTTCATTCCCTTCATTCCCTTCATTCCCTTCATTCCCTTCATTCCCTTCATTCCCTTCATTCCCTTCATTCCCTTCATTCCCTCCATTCCCTCCATTCCCTCCATTCCCTCCATTCC
>CAMXCT020003075.1:28529-38649 GCA_947184155.2 Cladocopium goreaui | reverse complement strand
CATTCCATTCCATTCCATTCCATTCCATTCCTTTCCATCCATTCCATCCATTCCATTCCATTCATTCCATGCATTCCATTCATTCCATTCATTCCATTCATTCCATTCATTCCATGCATTCCATTCATTCCATTCATTCCATTCATTCCATTCATTCCATTCATTCCATTCATTCCATTCATTCCATTCCTTCCATTCATTCCATTCATTCCATTCATTCCATTCATTCCATTCATTCCATTCATTCCATTCATTCCATTCATTCCATTCATTCCATTCATTCCATTCATTCCATCCATTCCATTCCATTCCATTCCATGCCATGCCATTCCATTCCATTCGTTCCATTCATTCCATTCAATCCATTCGTTCCATTCATTCCATTCATTTCATTCATTCCATTCCATTCCATTCATTCCATTCATTCCATTCATTCCATTCATTCCATTCATTCCATTCATTCCATTCATTCCATTCATTCCATTCATTCCATTCATTCCGTTCATTCTCTTCATTCCATTAAGTCCACTCATTCCATTCATTCCATTCATTCCATTCCATTCCATTCCATTCCATTCCATTCCATTCCATTCCATCCCATCCCATTCCATTCCATTCCATTCATTCCATTCATTCCATTCATTCCTTCCATTCCATTCCATTCCATGCCATGTCATGCCATGCCATGCCATGCCATGCCATTCCATTCCATTCCATTCGTTCCATTCCATTCGTTCCATTCCATTCGTTCCATTCATTCCATTCGTTCCATTCATTCCATTCATTTCATTCATTCCATTCATTCCATTCATTCCATTCCATTCCATTCCATTCCATTCCATTCATTCATTTCATTTCATTTCATTCCATTCCATTCTGTTCCATTCCATTCCATTCCATTCCATTCCATTCCATTCCATTCATTCCATTCCATTCCATTCCATTCCATTCCATTCCATTCCATTCCATTCCATTCCATTCCATTCCATTCCATTCCATTCCATTCATTCCATTCATTCCATTCATTCACTCATTCCATTCCATGTCATTTCATTTCCTTGTCATTTCGTTTCATTTCATTTCAATTCAATTCACTTCAATTCAACTCACTGCAATTCAATTCAATTCAGTTCAGTTCAATTCAATTCAACTCAATTCAATTCAGTTCAGTTCAATTCAATTAAATTCAATTCAAATTCAATTCAATTCCAATCAATTCCATTCAATTCCCTTCATTCACATTCATTCACATTCATTCACATTCATTCACATTCATTCACATTCATTCATTCATTCATTCATTCATTCGTTCGTTCATTCATTCATTCATTCATTCATTCATTCATTCACATTCATTCACATTCATTCATTTATTCATTCATTCATTCACTCATTCATTCATTCATTCATTCATTCACTCACTCATTCATACATTCATTCATTTATTTCTTTCATTTCATTTTCATTTTCATTCTCATTCTCATTTTCATTCTCATTTTCATTTTCATTTTCAATTCATTTCTTTTCATTTCATTTTCATTTACTTTCATTTCCTTTTCATTTTCTTTCATTTCATTTTATTTCATTTCATTTCATTTCATTTCAATTCAATTCAAGTCAATTCAATTCATTCATTCATTCATTCATTCACTCATTCATTCATTCATTTCATTCATTCCTTCCATTCATTTCTTCCATTCATTCATTCCATTCATTTCATTCATTCATTCCATTCATATCTTCCATTCATTCATTCCAGTCATTTCTTCCATTCATTCATTCATTCATTCATTCCTTCCTTCATTCTTTCATTCATTCATTCATTCATTCACTCATTCCATTCATTCATTCCATTCATTGATTCCATTCATTGATTCCCTTCATTGATTCCATTCATTGATTCCATTTATTGATTCCATTCATTCATTCCATTCATTCATTCCATTCATTCCATTCATTCCATTCATTCCATTCATTCCATTCATTCCATTCATTCCATTCATTCCATTCATTCCATTCATTCCATTCATTCCATTCATTCATCCATTCATTCATTCATCCATCCATTCATTCATTCATTCATTGATTCATCCATCCATCCATCCATCCATTCATTCATTCATTCATTCATTCATTAATTTATTTGTTCATTCATCTATTCATTCATGGACGCATGCATGCGTGCAGGCACTCTTGCAGTCATGCGTTCAGTCAACTCATAAATCGTTTTTTTTCAAGCATGCATTCATCCAGTCATGCATTAATTCAAACATGCATTCGTTCGTGCACTCAGGGATTCATGGTTTCATGGGTTCATGGACTCATGCATTCATTCAGTCAGTCATTCAGTCGGTCATTCAGTCATTCCGTCATTCCGCCAGTCAGTCATTCAGCCATTCTGTCATTCAGCCATCGAGTGAATCAGTCAATCAGTCTGCAATTCATTCATTCAGTCATTTGTGCATGGTTTCTTTTCTCTCGAAGCTTCTGCCCCGGCACGGCCGGGCACTATCTGGCACTGCTAAAGCGGGTTAGCGTGATCTAGTGTGATGACGTGTAGAAAGATTTCCAAACGCAGGCCAAATGCGCTAACGTTTTGGGATTCACTCGGGACAAGTGAGAGGAGCCGCTTTCCAAACATGAATTGATTCAGATAGGGGCTCCCCTCATTGTCCTTCTTCAGATGTGAGATTTTCTTGATGTTTTCTCCAGTTTGCTCGAGTTCAGCTGCAGGCACAGGACTTGGAAGCTCCGGGGGCTCCGGTCCTGGTGCAACGGAATTGGAGTGCCCAGGGGGAAGTGGCGCGGGGCGCATCTCCGCAACAAGAAACACTTGAGACGCAAGGAGGCCGCCACAACAAAAAGAAACATATAGAAATGTTGTGTTTGTAACACGTTTTTTCCCCACATCATTGTGTGAGGTTCTTGTTTATCTATCCTTTGCCCGACTGCCTTCCTCCCGCTGCCGCCGCCGCCCGCCTCGCACCCATAACTTTTTCACGCACACACAACTCTTTCACACACAGCATTGACACACACACACACAACTCTTTGACCCGCAACTTTGTCCCACACAACTCTTTCACCCCCAACTTTGTCGCAAACAATTCTGTCAGACCAACAACATTGACACACGCACACGCACACACACACACACTCTCACTCACACTCACCCACGCTCACACACTCACAAACGCCACAAAGACACAACTTGCTGGCACATAACTCTGTCCCACAAACACGTTTGCTGCACACAGCGCTGTTCCACAAACTGTTTGTTTGACAAGGTTTTGTGCCACTGCCTGCCATCGAAGCAACAGTGTTCCACTTCATGTCGGTCGCCCGTCACCTCCTTGGCCGGTGGTCCGGGATGACCCGAGGCGGAGGCGTGTGCTTGGGGCCGCCGCGTGGTTCCGAACGAAGTATGACAGCAAGGGCGATGGGCTAATGCGCCTTACGGGGCACGCACCGAGTGCCGAACGTCCCGCCATGACCTCGGCCTTGGGAAGCCTTTGGCCGCCCTCCGCACACACACACAACTCAGCTCTTACACGCGCACACACACACATCGCACACACACACACACCCACAACTCTTTCACACGCATCTCTTGCACACACACACCGCTCTTTCACACACAGCTTTGCCACAAACAACTCTTGTAGCAGGCAGCTCTTTCCCACACAACTCTTCCACACACAACTCTTTGACACACGCCTCTTCCACACAGAACTTCTTTCCACGCCACACTTTCCGACCCCACTATGTCACACGCAGCGCTTTCACACAGAACTGCCTCACACACACACAGCTTTTTCACATAAAACTCTTTCAACCACAACTCCTTCACACACAGCTCTTACTTACCCGTGCAACTCTTCCACACACACAGAGCTCTTTCACACGCAACTCTTTCACAGATGCCTCTGGCGCACAACCGGTCTCTCCTGCCCTTCCCATCTTATTTTCACTTCTGCTTGGTTCTTTTTGAAGCCGGTTGACATGTGGGGTTATCCGGTCCTATACTTTCTGTTAAAAGTTAAAAGTAATCTTTTATCGCTTGTGATGTGAACAGGTTTGTCGGGATTTGGTTCCGATTTCAAATCTTTCACCTAACCCATTGCTGACATGTGCATGTGCCCATTTGATAGAGAATAGACGTAGTTTGACAGGGAAGCACGAGCGGCTACGAGGTACGAGCTCCTAGTCGACAGCGACACGCAAAGCGCCCAGGGCCACACGCAGTGGTTCTACTTTTCCTTCAGGACAGTGTGGACACTCGCGGAAAAGATGCGGTGCAGGGATGCAGTGCAGCGACACAGCAGTTCCATACAGCCCCCCGAAAACCCAACAGCATTTGAACGCGGTTTCTGAGAAAGTTTCAGATAAAGGTTTCAGGTGAAGAGAAAGAATGCGTGAGGAATCCCCACGGCCGAACTCTCAGACTCGCAAGCTTTCAAGTGAGGAACCCAAATGCCCAAAGACTTCCGCGCATGTTTTTCCCCAACCAGCATATCCACTCTGAGGGTTCTTACGAGGGTAAAGGCCGGTGCTCGATCAGGGCAATCCGTCTGGCCTCATAAAACTGCTTGTGTGACATGTCCAAGTGCATTTCGACAGTGCAGGCTCGACAAAGTCTGCGCCGCGACTTTGGGGCGCAGCATTTTTTTTAGATTCTTGCATAGAATGGCTTTTCTGACATGTCCGTGTGCATGTCGACTGCGCAAGCTCTCACAAAACCTGCGCCTAACTTCTGGGGCGCGACCTTTTTGCTGTGAATTCTTGCACGAAATGGCTCTTCTGAGATGCCCAAGTGCATTTGACTGCACAGGCTCGCGCAACATGTGGATCGCGGTCTTGGGATCCGTCTGCTCCCCGGCATTTTCCTTGTAAATTCTCGCATAAAATGGCTCCTCTGAGATGTCCAAGTCCGAGTGCATTTTGATTGCGCAGGCTCGCACAACATGTGGATCGCGGTCTCGGGATCCATCTGCTCCCTTGCATTTGCCGCGCAAACGGTTGTCCTTGCGAGAAGATTTTGTGGAGATATTGAAAAAATTGCCTAAGAGGTCCTTGCATGATCTTGCGCAGCACTTTCCGGGAATTCTTGTGAAGATCCAGGTGAAATCCCCTCTTGTACACCTCTTTCTAAAATATCGTTCCGAGATCTTGCTGACATCATCTAAGAGGTCCTTGCCTGATCTGGTACACCTTGTGAGAAGACCTGGGAGGTCTTGGTGGACTCCTCTCCAAGAGGTCCTTGCATGATCTTGCACAGCTCCTTTCTGGGAAGATCTTGTGAAGGTCCGGGTGAAATCCTCTGTTGCACACCTCCTTTCTAAAGATCTTTCCGAAATCTTGTTGAAATCAGCCAAGAGGTCCTTGCAGGATCTGTGAGAAGATCTTGTTGAGATCCTAGTGAAATGCTGCCTTGCACAGGCCCTTGTGAGAAGATCTTGAAGTCAAATCCTCCGGCCTTGCATGACTTGTACAGGTCTTTTTGGAGATCCTGTTCGCATCCTCCCTAGGAGGCCTTGCATTAAGATCTTGCAGATGCCGTGTCTTCCAAGGTGCTTGTATGAAAGCTCTTGTGAGAGGCTCATGGGAGGTTCTTGTCTCAAGATCTTGTAAGCTCCGCTCCACCAGCAGCAGGTCCTTTTATGATGATCTTGTGAGCCGAGCTCCTCTGGGATGCTCATAGGAAGTTCTTGTATGAAGATCTTGTGAGCTCCTCTATATAGATCTACATAGAAGGTCCTGCTGCTGCAGTTGCGATGATGTCTAATCTCATCTGTTTCTTTGCCATAGCTACTGTTGCTAGTATCTGGCACGTTGACTTCCTATGCCCCGCACTGTTTGGGGTCCCTTGCCGTTTTTTTTAAAGTAGATAGACTCATGTGTATATATCTATGTATATAATATATATATATATCTCTCTCTCTCTCTTTCTCTCTCTCTTGAGTATCTGGTGTGCTCAATGTATCTCACAATTTGACACTTCGTATGGATATCTACACTTGTTTTTCCCGTGTTCCAGGAATGGGCAGTTCTGTGGCACCGTGCACTTCCGCTTGGCCGCAGACCCAGGGACAGCTGGGACAGCAACGTGATTGCCTTTCAAGACATGGGGCTAGAGACAGAATTGAATCAAAACAAGAACGCAATCTCCCCGCAAAAAACGAAGGAAGACATCACAGAGACATCGCGAAGACACCGACATAAGACATTCGACGCAAAAAGCACATGAAGGAAACCACCGTTTAAATGCGTTTGAGCGCGCGGCGGATTTTCCCGTCCAGCCACTCATCCGCTCGCCCGCTTTGCCAGAGTATAGCTGTACCAGCCACAGCTGCCCGGGAGCAGCCGAGACTGATCAGCTCCTCCTGAGTGGCTGGTGCAGAGAGCTGGTGCGAGGTGCCGACTTTCTTTGCACAAGCTTGGCCCGCTACAGCTGACGCCAGAACAATTGCGAACTTTAATGCGTACCCTGGCATCTCATCATGCAGTGGATCTTCAATATAGGTGACTATGGAGCATCGCTCATTGTGGCTGCTGCGGTTGAAGGTTCTCTTGGAGACCCTTTCGAGAAAGAGATCGAAACCAGAGCGGGCAACAAAAGGCTTACGAGGCCCGCATCAAAATTGCCAAACAGCAAGGACATCCACGCGAAGAAAGTGCTGTTCAGAAATCCTCAAGAATCAGATTGGTTACGGCGACCGAAATACAAAGTGAAGGGCGACGACGTGGAGCGTTCCTCAAAGCAGCAGCAGGATCCACCCTCTGGAGCTGTCATGGGGATGGCAGCAGGCTCCTGTGTTTGACAAGAATTTGTTCGGCCTACTGCATGGTCTGTAGAAGATGTGAACGCTCCAGTTAAGGCGTATCACTAAGCTATCCTTGAGCCCTGCCTACGGATTTCTGCGCCCACACTCCATCACTCATGACACTGGGGCGGCATGTGCTGACCCCTTCATGGCAAGTCACAATGCTTATGACTGGCCAGGCTTAGGTCTCCATGGATGTGCACATTGCAGAGGATGATGGCTGTGCACCATCGAAATAGCGATAGAGTCTTGATTTGTTGGAGTGACGAACCATGGGCATTTTCCTGGTTGACATCAGCAGCTTCATTATGATGGAGGGGAAGCCCCACGCTATGAGCAACCATCTGGCCAAGGTAACACGACAAGCAGAGCACGTTGATCGCATTCAGCTGACTTGGGCCTCATGGACTTGCTCATCTGAATGAAGGACACGAAGGATGTGCCATGAACCACGCGCCCTGCACCAAAATATTCCGCTTACCTGGGCCCAGCTAATTTTGCAAGAGTGGCGAGATCCGAAAGTCAGATTTTGGTTCTTTCTCCCGATCCGTCAATTTCAAGTTTCAGCTTTGCTGCTGCGCAAATCCTGGTTTATTCAACGCCCGCAAGTGTTTGATAAGCCAAGCCTGGCTAGCGCGGATCGAATGGCCCTTGATCATGTTGCAGTGTCCTCTCCATGTCGTGGGCACCTTGAGGATGCGCAGGTCCACATAAACCTTCCATTTGATAAATGGCAGGAATAGGGTGCAAGCACGAATGTTGGCGTCCTCTGCAACGATCGCCAGATGAACTGACAGGCCTTCAAGAGGGAGGGCCGACTTTCACCAGCACTTGTCGACGCGTCCCTTGAGTACAGATCCACCGTGCACTGATCTGGATCAAGATGGAATGCATGGCTGGCACATCAAGGAATTCAACGTCGCTCACCTCAGCCTACCATTCGAGAGGATCACGAAGGAGGATCACGCTGATCATGAAGGAGTTCGAGAGGAAGACGTGCACGAGGAGGATCACGCTGATGAAGCAGCTTCACCAGACAGCGCATGCACGGACTCACAGATTGACGCGCAGTACTTCTGCATGCTTCGCAACCAGCCCGGGTTTGCTTTTGCCCTAGGCTGCGGTGCAATACCCATACTGAGTTCTATATTCTGGGGATTTACCTTCATGATTTAGATCTCAGCATCTCCGTGAAGCATGACGCAGGCACCCAGGCAGTCATCCTACCGCAGACATCCTGGCCGACCTTGATTTCCGCATTTTCTTTTCGGTCCGGAAAATCACCAAGCGCTTTATCATACCGCTCGACTCTCAAGAAAACCCACGGGGCCAGCCAGCCCTGCAATTGCTCCGGGTTCGACTGCGGTCTGAACGTGCACAAGACCAACGTACACTTGTGGCTGAATGGACGGATTGTGCAACATTGTTTCACTAGTTTCTGCGGCGTGAGTCATGCGGATTACCTATTCCTGGTAGCCCCTTCGCGTTGCAGTATGGGTGCCGGTGCTGATGATGTTGGTGCATGTCAGACAACAGTTGACGCTGATGATGACTGGAAGCTGCCAGATCAACCCAGTGGGCATGTTTCAGTTGCTTCAGCATTCAGTAACTCAGTGATTCAGAGAAAGGCCGCTAGTCTCAATGATCTGTTGCCCGCCTTGCCCAAAACCATTCTTGACCTCTCAAGGGTGCATAACATGCGCTATGAAGTGTGCGGCATGCCCCCTGAGCTACTCCAAGAAATGCCCGAGCGCCAAGTGCAACACACTTTTTGTGGATGGCTCCGCATGGTGTGTTCCTGGCAAGCTATGGTCCGATCAGCGGAGATTGTCGGCAATTGTGAGCCGTGGTGCCAGTGGCATCAAGACGAACCAGCCTTCACTACCATCCAATGGATATGGTTTTTGATAGTATGATGCAGCAAGGGAGTGAGGGGCTTGCGTCAGGTCAAAGCCCCATCCTCGAACATGAAGTCCACGACCCCACACCACGTGTATAGACATTCTGACTCCTTGACAACAAGAGCATCCACGATTGAGTTTTGCATCGACATAGCAGTTGCGACAGTGAATTTGCTCGCTTTGTCGCATTCGTGCCTATATGCAGCCAATACCCGACAGTACGTGCTTCAACAACAATTCGATGATGTTGTTCGACATTTTGCCAGATGCTGGTGGTGAAACTGCAGGTCAGGCACGATGTGTTATGCTCATTCGCCAAGCCCTTTAATCTTGGGCCGTTATTGGAGCCGCATTTCTGCAAAAATACGCCGCCTCTTCACGTTTACTTTGGTGACACGAACGGACACTTTGAAGAGCATTCTGCTGGGGCAGTCGGTGATCATCATGGGGTTGCTGAAAACGTTCCAGGAGCCACCTTTCATGCAGCGTGGATAATTGAGCACCGTCTCCTCGCACCCGCCACAGTCCAATCGTACTTCTTTGGTGAGGGCAGTAGTGTATATTTACACCACATCAGATGGAGCTCACAATGGACTTTGTTGCCTTGCAGGAGCTGGCCGCCGTTTAAGAGATCCACATTTTTCCTCCTTGTGTTGTCAGGAGTTAACCAGCAAATTTGTAGAAGTAAAATGATCGTAGTAGTAGTAGTCAGTAGTAGTAGTAGTAGTAGTAGTAGTAGTAGTAGTAGTAGTCATAGTAGTAGTAGTAGTAGTAGCAGTAGTAGTAGTAATAGTAGTAGTAGCAGTAGTAGTAGTAGTAGGAGTAGTAGAAGTCGTAGTAGTAGCAGTAGTAGTAGTAGTTAGTAGTAGGTAGTAGGTAGTAGGTAGTAGGTAGTAGGTAGTAGGTAGTAGGTAGTAGGTAGTAGGTAGTAGGTAGTATGTTACGGGTTAGATAGGTAGTAGGTAGTAGCGAAGGTACTTCGAGGGTAGTAGGTAGTAGGTAGTAGGTAGTAGGTAGTAGGTAGTAGGTAGTAGGTAGTAGTAGTAGTAGTAGTAGTAGTAGTAGTAGTAGTAGTAGTAGTAGTAGCAGTAGCAGTAGTAGTAGTAGTGGTGGTAGTAGTAGTAGTAGTAGTAGTCAGTAAGTAATAAGTAGTAAGTCAGTAAGTCAAAGTAGTAAGTCGCAAGTAGTAAGTCGCAAGTAGTAAGTCGCAAGTAGTAGGTAGGTAGGTAGGTAGGTAGGTAGGTAGGTAGGTAGGTAGGTAGGTAGGTAGGTAGGTAGGTAGGTAGGTAGTGGGTAGTCAGTAGTTAGTAGATAGTAGTAGCTAGTAGCTAGTAGCTAGTAGCTAGTAGTTCGTAGGTAGTAGGTAGTAGGTAGTAGGTAGAACGTAGAGAGTAA
>CAMXCT020003075.1:0-28048 GCA_947184155.2 Cladocopium goreaui | reverse complement strand
AAAATAGTATTAAATGAAATAAAACATAATATAACACAACATTTTTTGCACCATATATATATATTCATATATATATATATTCATATATATATAGATTCATATATATATATATATATTCATATATATATATTTATTCGTTACGCAGATATAATATAATAATGATGAACTTTCTGTGCATTCGGGTTGACTGCTGTTGGGATTCATTTTGGCCTATGTTGGGCCATTTCGACGCTATGTTGGAGCCAAAAAGTTTGCGCTAAAATCAAAGATTTTTTGGTGCGAAAAAGTTGGGGTTGGCATCGCACATGTTTGGCCTATGTTGGGCCATGTGGAGACTATGTTGGGCCTATGTTTGGCCTGTCTTGGGCCATTTTGGGGCCAGTTGGGGCCATGTTGAGGCATGTTGGGTCTGCGTTGGGTGATTTGGGGCTTTAATGGGGTCAAAAATTAACACCAACCAAGCATCGGTTCAGTTGGGGTTTGTTTTGGGCCTATGTTGTCTATGTTGGGGGTCATGTTGGGCCAAAATGGCGTGTTCGTTTGGGTGGTCATGCTACAGTCCAAATGAACACGCCAGCTTGGGCCATGTTGAGGCTATGTGGGGTCCATGTTGGCAACCCAGTTTTTTTGGGAAACCCGAATGCGAAGAAAAACTTTAAATATAATATGATATATTATCAAAAATAACGTTTCCACCTTTGTCCCCCTTTGATTTTTTGAAAATTATATATATGGTTGGTTGATTTGTAGTAGTAGGGGTAGACCGTAACATGATAAACCAAAACTATCCTATAAACTTGTCAATACAAGATAACGTTACCTGTTTTTCCCTGTAAGTGGCCAATAATGAAATAAATCAATTTGAACATTGCAAAGAACGAACAAGCCAACTTTTCAGAACCAACCAAAATTTTTAGCCCAAAAACACAATAATTGTGTATACTTTTTTAATACTGATCAATGTAGATATGCATATATATATACGCCTACATGTGCAAATACAACCAAATTTGTTTAAATATACATATATATATATATATATACATACGTACATACATGCATGCATGCATGCATGCATACATGCGTACATACATACATACATACATACATACATTTATATTTTTTTACATCAGTATTCACATTATTTCACACATATATCATATACTCATATGTTTAAACATAAATTCATGTGCGTGTGCATGTATATATACGTGTGTGTATGCATGTATAAATAATTGTGCATTTTTCTGAATACATATATATATAGATAAATGTATGTGCATATGTATATACGTGGAAACTGCACTGGCAATGCAGTTTTTTAAACATTGATTTTGGAACCCACAAACCCAGAACCCCAGAGTTATAGAACAAATATTAAATTCAAGAATAAAACATACAATAAAATCATGAATTTCTTATTTTCAACCTCTAAGATCTAATGTAATGCATTGAATTCGGCACCTGTTTTGAAATGTTCTATGTTTTTGAAAATTCAATATTTAACTTATTTTTAGACACAACAAGCGCCCTCATATAAAACTCTAGCCCCAATCACTTGCAGACATTGCCAAGATCAAACTTATAGTGGAAAAAACGCAGAATTAAACCTCGCGAAGCTCCTTTTACAAACATATGCACGGCTATAGAAAATAATTTACTGGAATAAATTCCAGAAAATCGGACATGAAAAAGGAGCCAAACCTACAGCACATTCCTCATTCCAAGTTTCATTTAGATCCCTCAGCAACAGTTTTTTGTCAATTTGGAAAAAAGGATGTAAGCATCAAACGTTCAACCATTCCAAGAACAAACCTCACGGTTACATCACAAGTGCACTTAAAGCACAAGGCCGTTTAGCACAACTACATAGTATATAATTAAACCAGATAATAACCCAAAGGTTCATCAACATATAATAGTTCTTTTATACAAACATTGGACTCCTTAGGTTGCCAACCAACAGCCAGTTGGAGGACGAAGAAGCAGAACCAAAATGCAATAAACCTCAACCCCCAATACCTCTTAGCTGAATACCCCCAAACTAAAACCTTTGAATCCCAAAAATTCTGAAGCCCAACGCTTTCCCATTTAAACCCCAAGAACTGGGAACCCTAAGCCTTTAATCCCCAAACCAACCATCTACCCAAAATACATCTCAAACCCAAAGCCCTTCAAACATGAAGAACCCTACAACCACTTTATCTCAACCCCCTCAAACCGCAAGAGGCCTTGGAATCTGAAGATATTTGAATCCCAAACACATTCACCCCTGTAAGGTTTTTTAGTCACGAAACTCTTAAACCTTCATGCATCAACCCTAGTGGGATGCTTGGAGGAAAACTACAAGCAAACCTATGGACTGGGAACATGTGGAAAATAAAGAACCCAGGACCAAGACCTAACACTACGAACAAAATAAAGAAGAGGACAAAGCTGAGGAAGGAATATGTTTACTCATGTATAAATAATACGCTAAAGAAAACTAATAGTATGTTATGTTTGTACTACTGTGGGACGGTTTTGTACTGTGAGATCTTACTTGATATGTACGGGACGTGTTGTTTCCTGAGGTTTGATTTGAATAGTGCTAGCGCTTCTCAAAGAGAATAATCATTCATCCCCTCTCTACCTCATTTGACTCAACCCACCCCCACCGGAGCCAGCCAAGCCAGCCCATCCGTCCACTCACCAAACTATCCACCCACTATACAATTCCATCCCATCCTTGAAATGCCCATTAGTTAAACTACTCCTGCCTTCGATGACAGGTGTCTATGTTCCGGAACCCTCCACCAATACGCTGTAGCCCCGTAAACCTTTAACCGTAAACCCTTCAGAATCCTAAAATATTGTAATCCCAAGTCCTTAAAATAGAGACTTACTGTAAGAATTTAAAACTACTTATTATTATGTTATTAACAACATAAAGAAAGCAAAGAACTAATAACTGGATAACTAATAGAACAATGTCGGTTGTATAAAAAGTCCTGGTCAAACAATCACAAAGAAACAACTATAACTTTTGTAACTTTGAACGTTCTTTTACCTAAACCTTTCGTATGGCAAATATTGCGGTGTCTATATATGCATTTATTTTTGTCTTCATCGTAGGAACATGTATTATTTCATTGTTATTTGAAATTTTAACTAGTCTAGAATCTAGAATAATGAAGTAAGATAATAATATGAAACAAAATTTTAGACACTTTTTATTTTGATATTGCATTTATGGGTATTTGTTTCTAATAATTAAGGTTTTCCGATACACCAGTTAGATATTTTGTTCAAGTCCTGAATAAAGGCTGATAATAAAACACATGTATCAATATGTTTTAATATTGTGAAAATCATTGCACAATCTGTCGCTAATAGCCTAATACATACTCGACATATCCGACCGTTAAATAATAATATATATATATACGGTTTCATGTCTCGCTTTAAGTTTTTCAGAAAAATAGTATACAGCCGCAATAAGAAACTGGTTTAGTAAAATCCACTTACCAATATAATACATGATACAACATATTGAATATGATTTTATTTATAGGTTGATCTCCTGATATGGGAAACGTTGATTTGATGTATGTGGGTTGTTCGTAGTTTTTTACTTCATGCAATTAATTTTTACTTTTTTTCATATTGGTTTTGCCAATGCTACTTGGTCGGTTGGATACATTAAACTTATTTATATAAACTAAACATAAGAAAAACATCGTAAGAAATTAACAGGAAAGAAACCAATATGATATTGAGAGGTCCTGAAGTTAAACTATGTTTTTTTTGGGGGGGTGGGGCTCTAGTTTGGGATTGATATAACGGATACGTGGCTTGAAAGTCTTGATTATAATGTCGTGTGTTTGTGGATTGATGTAGCTGGACAGCACAAGGGAGTAAGACGTGGTTTGACTGATGGGCGGTTCAATGGATGGGTGGGTAAATAAACGAATGGTTCAATGGATCGATATATATATATAGTTATATTTTTTCATGGATGGATGTATAAACGGATGGTTCAGTAAATGGATTGATGGTTTGGCTGGCTAGGTTCGGTGAGGTTGGCTTGAATGAGGTGGTACAAATATATGTGTTTGATTTTTGTTTTAACATGTTTAAACCAAATATGGATAGTAAGTAAACCATTTGCCATTAATTATTGAAGTTATTTTCTTAAAAATTATACTACAATTGTGTTGTACATGATGTTTTCAATATTTGGGTTGATTGTTCAATTAACGTTTTTTTTATTTATCAATAACTATTGATTATTGGCTTATTTGCTTTTGAAGTATTATATATTTAAAAAATCGGTATTTACTAAAATTGCAATGTAGCGTTACCAAAGTTTTGTGAAACATAATGTTGATATTTAAGGTAGATCGGTATGGCGATTTTGTAAAACAGGAAATTGTATATTGTAGTATTGGTGAAATCTCAATTGTGCTTCTTTATGATCGATTAATGCGATTCTGAGGCCAGTGGTATCCATATAATACCTTATCATGGGAAAGCTAAGGAGCTACCAGGAGTAATGTAACCAAATCGTCCACCAGAAAATTTTTGGTGCTTAAACGGCAGTGGTAAAAAAATATATACGCAAAAATTTTTTCTGGCTCGGTGGTGCATGGGTACCGTTACCCATGCACCACCAAGCCGCTGAGCTCAGTGGCTCGGTGGTGAATGGGTAAAATGGTTTCACAGCCGGTGGTGTATTAACGGTTGCACCACCAGCTGTGAAACCATGCCTTTATTCACCACCAAGCCGCTGAGCTCAGTGGCTCGGTGGTGCATGGGTAACGGTACCCATGCACCACCAGCTGAGGAAAAAAAAAGTCTGCCGTTTAGAATCCCCAATGTGGAACTCGATGATTTTGGTTCGATTTGGTAAAAATCATCACCACCAAGCCGCTGAGCTCAGTGGCTCGGTGGTGCATGGGTAACGCTACCCATGCACCACCAAATACCAGCTGAGGAAAAAAAATCCCAATGTGGAATTTTGGTTCGATTTGGTAAAAATCATCACCACCAAGCCGCGGAGCTCAGTGGCTCGGTGGTGCCTGGGTAACGGTACCCTGTCACCACCAAGCCACTGAGCTCAGTGACGGAGCTGACGGATTTTTCCAAAAATCGAGCAGCTCAGGCGCGGAGCTGACGGATTTTTTAAAAAATCGAGCAGCTCAGTTGGCAACTGACGGAGCTGACGGATTTTTCCAAAAATCGAGCAGCTCAGTCGTGACGGAGCTGACGGATTTTTCCAAAAATCGAGCAGCTCAGTCGTGACGGAGCTGACGGATTTTTCCAAAAATCGAGCAGCTCAGTCGTGACGGAGCTGACGGATTTTTCCAAGAATCGAGCGGCTCCAGCAAAATGTTGAAAATTTCCCCTTTTCCTTTAATTTAGTCTATTTTAGTGGGGTCTATTTTTTTAAAAAAATTGGCTCTCTCGACGGTTTTTTTTCTCCAAAAAAAATTGAACAATCCAGCCCTAAGGCCAACCACTGAGGGAAGGGGCCTCCATCCCTCAAACCTTTTTACATCAAAAATCCAACCCAAAGGTTAACAATCACCTAGGAGACTCTCCAGCCTTGCCATTTTTTCCTTTAGATAGCCTTCATATTTTTGGAGGTAGGTAAACCCAGAGTTTACCTATGATTTGGTGTTATCCAGTCATCAAATTTATTCACAAACCATAGCGCCAGCCCAGAGCCCATCCATCACTACGGTTTCATTTTCCTCAAACCTACTTTGCAAAGAACGCAATCCAACCCACAGTTAATCAATCACTTGAGCCGTCCCAGATTTAAAGCCTACCTCCTGAAAACAAAAATCCAAGTGGTTTAGATGACACTCATGATTACAGAAATAGTGCGCTGTTATGCAGGTACTTGTTGTGGGATACACTGCAGGGGCTCACATCAGATACACTCCGCTGCAGACTGCAGTGATTTCTCCTCCAGGAAAAAAATGGTTGCCAGACTGGTTTCATTTGTTTTTTTCTGGAAACCAAAACAGTGGTAACATGAAAAAATGTCTCCATCATGATTCAAAAAAAAAACATCATTTTCCGAGAAAAGCACGTTTTTTCTTGAAACATACTAACTGTTTTTAAATGATTTTCCGGGAAAATGAAGCGTAAATTTGATGTAAGTTTGCATCAAACTTACACTTTTGAGGTGTAAGTTTACATCAAACTTACATCAAAGTTACACTGGTAAAGTAAAAGTTTGATGTAAACTTACATGCACATGTGTAAGTTTGATGAAAACTTACATGCACGAGGTGTAAGTTTACACCAAACTTACACTTACAAGTGTAAACTTACACTTCTCAGTGTAAGTTTGATGTAAACTTACACTTTTGATGATATGTAAGTTTGATGTAAACTTACATTCTTGATGTGTAAGTTTGATGTAAGTTTGCATCAAACTTACGCCTCAAAAGTGTAAGTTTGATGCAAACTTACATCAAACTTACACGTAATTTCCTGAAAATTATTCGGAAAATATATATTTGAAGAAAAACTTGGTTTTTCAACAAATATATTGAAGATTTTATCATGGTGGAGTCATGTGTTTCCAAAAATTACGTTGTTTCTTTTATTTAAAAAAAAACAATAAAGGTTTGAACAAAAACTGGTTTCATGAAAAAAATCTTCAAACAAACACTTTATGGGATAGATTTTTCCATGACTCTTTGAATGAATTTGATGGCTGCGGGGGCCCAAGTCATTGTAAAACAATTGGATTGTATTCTCAGAAAATAAGTTTGCCTGGCAAGGCCCAAGTGATCGATTAAGTGTGGGTTGGATTGCATGTTGCGTAAACCAAAAATTATAGGTAAACTCCAGGTTTAACTGCTTAGAAAATATGAATGCTGAACACCCCAATTCATTGAGGTTGAGGTTGGGGTCTTTTTTGCTTTATACGGATTTTTTGAATAAATGTCAAACGTGGAGAGCCCCAGGTGATTGTTAATCTTTGTCTTGATTTTTTGACGTAGAAACGGTTGAAAGATGGAGACGCTTTGGTCAAATCTGGGCTGGATTGTCCTGGATTTGCCATTTAATTTTTTAACAAAATGAAGACAACCAATCCTCACCCTCACCAAGCATTCGTTCAATTTTTTAGTCTACTACTTTTTACCAATGAAGGGCAATCCAGTCAAATGAAAGGCCATCCTGTCTTGACATTCTATGTTTGTAAAACTGGTGCTACCCGAACTGATTTCAAAAAATGTTCCTTCAAACCCTTGGTTTGCCAATAATTTGGGGTTCTCTAGACTCCAAATTTGCTTTTAAAAAACCAACCCAGGGCTGAACCATCACTCAGGGACCTCTTTCTCGAGCCCACTGTTTTAAACTGAAAAAATGGATGGCAGCAAAAAAAAACAAACAAAAACATATGAACACTCGTCATGAACACGCATGAACACCCATGGGCACCCATGAGCACCTGAGCACGCATGAGCACCCATGAGCAATGAGCACCCATGAATGTTCATGGAAGCGTCATGTGTTCGAATAAAAAATCAGCTGGCAATTTACATGTTGAACCACATGTCTCACAGTTTTAAACTCTTATGTTTGGTTTTTTGTTATTCAAGTTTTTGGTGTAAATCGTTTTTTTGAACATTATTTCTTTGTTTATGTGTTATGTACTGTTGTTTTGTCCTGTGTTGGCTTTGCACCCCAGGAAGCAATCCATTGTTGCAAAACATGGTTTTTGACACATATATCTCATATATATATATGTGTGTGTGTAGGGGTGTCTCAAAATGAGGTGTCCTTTTTTCCTCGTAAAGCAACCGTTTTGGAACCAAAAAAGGACACCTCATGTTGAGACATACCCAGGTGGGTGTGTGTGTGTGTGCATATATATATATATGTATGTAAAACTTATATTTTTTTGACATGCATTTTTTTTCTATCCTGTGTTAGTTTGTCCCATCCCACAAATATTGTATTTTTTTTGCATGTGGTTTGACAGCCTCATCGTATCAGAAAAAAACTGTATCAAACCAAAACATGCTCCATTGAAAGTTACAATATCGAAATAAAACATGAAGAAAAATAACAAAAATAAGCAAGAAAAAAAGGCTATCTATATAAATAACCTACAGGAAAAAAATGTTATTTGACCATTCTGACTATTAGGTAAAACAGGCGTTTTACCTAATAGTTACAAACAAGAAGTTTACTAATAGTTAGAAAACACGATATAGTCTAATAGATAGAAATTAGCCTGGCCTGAGCTTTTGGGAAACCGGAAACCATATAAGAAACAATAACGACATGATCAAATTGATGACCAAAACATGAAAATGATGAGATCCTTGCATGACATGTGATAAGAACTATGCAAAAAAACCATGGCACGATGATGAAAATTGTTGAGAAAGATGATGAAACGTGATGAACAACACATTCAAAAACAATGACAAAATGATGACATATTATGAGTAAGATGATGAAATGCGATAAAAAAACAGAAACAATGTCAAAATGAAGAAGATATGAGAAGCATGATGAACTATGATAAAACTATGTCAATGACACTGACACGATGCTGAAAGTTGATGAGAAAAATGCGGACGGTCGCAAAACCATGTCGAAAACAATGACGAAATGATGAGACTTGATGAGAAAATGATGAAATATGAGAATAACAATAAAAACATCGCAATATGATGAAACATGATAAGAAAATGATAATGGTGAAAAGTGCAAACACCTTTCAAACAGTAACGAAATGATGAACATGGATGGGAAAAATTAGGCAAAATGATGAACACATGAAAAAAGAACACAGTCATGAAAATTGGCGAGACACATGATGAAACGTGATTAATTAAACAAAAAAAACATGTGACAAGGTGATGAAAATTGAGGAGAACCATGATGAAATGTGACAAGAGCAGTATCAAAACTATTACAAAATTATTAATAAAACAACAGGAAGCAAATGATGACAAATACAGGTAAAAGCAATGGCAGGATCATGAAATTTAAGAGAACACAATTAAGGGTTTTAGTTTGGGGGTATTCAGCTAAGAGGTAGGCAATATTTTTGGTTCTTACATGCCACTGAGAATCTAGTCTATATATGTGTTTCCCCAATATTTTTTTCTGGCTCAGTGGGGTATGGGTCACGCTACCCATGCACTACCAAGCCGCTGAGCTCAGTGGCTCGGTGGTGAATGGGTAAAGGCATGGTTTCATAGCCGGTGGTGTATGGGTAACACCACCAGCTGTGAAACCATCATTTAAGACCATTTAAGTAGCCCAGGAATGATAAGTCGCCGGCCGTTAAAGAAGACAGCGGCATAAGACGCCGGCCGTTAGAGAAGAGAAAGAAGAGGAGTCAGCTCAGGACCGATGACTTTGTCAAGTTTTTACTCAGACCCCACGAGTCCCCACGATCTATTTTAAATTAGGTGAAGGGGGAACAGGAGGGGGCAGGGTAGGTGGTCCATAATGAGACCTCAGTTGAGGCTAACCCGTGGCAGCTCCTGGAGCCGGTCTGTGACACAACTATGACAGCTGAGGACGCGTGAAGACAACCAGCCCTCGCCAAACATTTGTTCAAACACATTGTTGCCCACCTCTACTTCCCCCCAAAAAAAACAGCCACGTTGCGCAGCATTCAAACTTATTTCAAAAAGTGCCCTTCAAACTTGGGTTTTGCCAAAAATTTGGGGTTTTGCAGTCTCCAAATTTCATTCCAAAAACAACCAGCCCGTGGATGAACAATCACTCCGGGACCTGCAACTGGTCACTAAGACACAGTTTTTGCAATCAAATAGCAGAAAAATAAGCCAACACACCAACCGTGTTTTTGGAAATTCAATAACTGGGTGGCAGCCAAAAAAAAAAGACACATGAACACCCATGAACACAAATTAAATGAACAATGAGCACCCATGAATTCACATGAGCTCCTTTGAACCTCAAAACCGATGCAGCTGATAAATACATTTTGTAGTGTTGGTTTTGCATGTCTTGATGTAAAATATGTTCTTATTGGGCGGGTTTCCTTGCCCAAAAGTGTTTGCTGGTTTCGTTGGGTCCGCGAGGGCACCTGCGGAGCCTGAGAGCCTGATTTTGGGGTATAGAAAGGCACGCGCGAAGATCCAACCAAAAAAAATAAAGTGTAGCCCCGGAGTTAGTGAGTTTTGTTTTTGGTGTTTTATCCTGTGCTGGCTTGGCGCCCCGAAAACTATCCATCGCTATTGTTGCAAAACATGTTTTTGTTATATATTGTTTTTTGACGTCTGCGTTTTTGTTTCCATGCTGCGTTGGTTTGCCCCATCCAAAATATTTGTACTGAAATGTTCAGATTCACCTTAGCACAAAAAGATTCACTTTAGCACAAACAGATTCACTTCAGACCCACATATATCCTGAGTAAACAACATATATCACTCTATATCATTCACAAAAGAGAAAATATTTGCCAAACAACATATATAGTTTCAAATATATCTTAACATACTTTTAAAATTCAAAAATCAAACGTGGAAAAGATTGTGTCTGAAGCTTAACATGTTGAAAACATAGCTTTGTTCAAAGAAGGACAAAGCGCTAAAAAACAAAGTGTTTAGGTTATTCGACTAAATAGACTATTTAGGCAAACAGGCAAACAGCCTCATGGTCAGAAAATGAAACAACCTAATAGGTAGAATTTAACCTTCAAAAAAAATAGCCTAATAGATAGAAATTAGCCTAACCTGAGCTTTTGGGTTGTTTCATTTTTGATCATTTTCTCATCAGTTTTCATGACATTGACATTTTATATATTGGTTTTCTCATGTTTCATCAGTTTCCTCCTCAATTTTATCATTTCGTCATTGTTGTCACACAGTTTTGTGACTTTTCACCATTTTCTCATCAATTTTCAGGATTTTGATGGTTTCTTTTCTTTACATTGTTCTTTATCATATTTCATAATGTTTGTCGTTTGTTTTTTGAGATGATGTTTTTCAGAAAAATGGGAGAAATGCGTTTTCGCGTCGTCAGTAAGCAGTTTTTTTGGTGCCTACCACCATTCCGGAACTATATAAAAAAATGGTTTAGATTCAGTCCAGAGTCCAGAATTTCATGTTTATGTCATTTCGATTTCATATATGATATGTTGTTATTCAAAAACGTCAATCTAGTTTAGATTCACTTGGCAATCAATTTAAGATTGATTTCAATTTACTTCCACATCAATATAAATAGGTGTATATATATATATATATGTATATTTTTGAAGTGGTAATCACAATCCAAAGCCAAAAAGCCAAAGTTGAAAAGCATGTATCTATATATATATATATCTGTCACAGTTTTCTATCTGTGATTTTTGTGTCTGGTTGACATGAAAAACTACTAATCCAAACAGGGTCGGGAATGTTTCATTCTAACGGACTTTGACCTGAGATCTGTCTGCTTATGTCTGCTTTTTTCTCCCCTCAAACTCATGAATCCATCAACAGCCAGTGGCCAATGTGGTAGGCACGCGTGACAGCACTAGTTTCCAAAAAAATCAGACTTTAAAGCAAAATTTTGCATTATTCAGTTTCCAAATATGCCAAACTGATAGGTACCCTAAAGACATTTACGACACCCTTCAATTAACATCCTTGGGAATTCATCATTCGAAAAACAATGACGTTCCTCGATAGGCATTTCTGGCACGCTCTAGTTTTCATTTTGTTGGAGCAACATTTTCCACACATAGTGTGTATGGACCATTGTCCTTTCAGGAGAACCATGCACTGCTACGTCCAGTGAACCTATCAAGTTTCAACCCTGGCGACGGACGACAAACCTCAGAACCCGCGCCGGAACCTCCGGTACCACCACACCGGAACCTATAGAATAAGAAAAAAAACCCGAGAAACACTGATTGCAGCTTGTGCGCGTGCAGCAGGTAGGTAGTATGTAAGTAGCGTGTGGTTTCCAAAATGCTGCAAATAATGTGCAGCTGGCAAGTTGTGGGCTTTGGGCTGCTGCGAACTAGTGCAGGAAACAATGGATGCTATGCGTACTGTGTGTTTTATTTAGTTTCTGCGCCGTGCCACTGAACACTACTGCGCCTTGCTGCAAGTGGGAGGTAAATGGGAAGGTTTATTGAATAATAATTATTGAGCTCAAGGACCCACACTCTGGTTCAAGTCGCCGAGGAACTGCTCAGGGGGTGAAGGGGTTTTGGCAGGTGGGTGTTCTTACTATATAAAAAATATGTATCAAATATATTTCATTAAAAGAGATCAAATACATGTCTATATATATATATTTATTTATTTATTTATTTCATAAACATGATAACAAGAAAAAGGGGAAAACCTAAAGTGCGAAGCAAAGCATAATATTCATATAGATTTTGTTTGATTCATTGACCTTGGAAATCCAGACTAACGGGTCTACTTTTGGCTAAGACCGCGCGCGCTAAGTCGGCCAATATTAGCGCGCGCGCGCGCCTCGGAACCCGTACTTTTGGCTCAAACTGCGCGCGCTAAGTCGGCCAAAATAGCGCGCGCGCTCGCCTCGCGGAAATCCGGGGCATAAATTCCCGGAAGTAGCGTTTTGCCTTATAACGGGTCTACTTTTGGCTAAGACCGCGCGCGCTAAGTCGGCCAAAATAGCGCGCGCGCTCGCCTCGCGGAAATCCGGGGCATAAATTCCCGGAAGTAGCGTTTTGCCTTATAACGGGTCTACTTTTGGCTAAGACCGCGCGCGCTATCGGCCAATTAATAGCGCTAGCGCGCGCGCGCCTCGCGGAAATCCGGGGCATAAATTTCCGGAAGTAGCGTTTTACCTTATACAGTAAAAGCTAGGGTCTACTTTTGGCTAAGACCGCGCACGCTAAGTCGGCCAATAAAAGCGCGCGCGTCGCGGAAGCAGCGTTTTGCCTTTTATAACTGGTCTGCGCGCCGCGCGCTGCCCGGAGCATAGTATAGTCAATTTCTACCAGATAGAATATTCAAAATTTTGAACTAAACACCAAATCCTCACAGATAGAATTCTGTCATACCTTTAAAGACAGATAGAATATTCCACGGACCCGGTAAAACAACCAACCGTACCTATGTAAAGTGCTTCAAAAAAGTGGGTATAGATAGCCATAAATAGCCACAATGCCTATGTAAAGTGCTTCCACTGAGGGTACAAATATGTCATGAATATTGCACCATACCTATGTAAAGTGAGGTTGACAATGTAGCAACTGTAACATCAGCCAAAGGATGATTGCTTTCAGTTCCTTTCATTGTCCTTGTGTTTTCCTTTCATGTTCCCAGCCTATGGTTCCAAATGTTTTTCTATTTCCTTGTATCTATGCTCCTTTCATGTACCTTTCACTTCCTTTCATGTTCATTTCATGTGCCTTTGATTTTTATGTCCTGTCATTAAAAAGACAAAACGTTTCCGTCAACCATATCTTTGTTTTACGGTCCTTCTGATGTTCCTCTGATTTCTCTTTTTCCGTTCGTCTCCTTTTCTTTCTGATCTTCCTTTCATGTCCCTTTCATTTTACTCTCTTGTCACTTCAGTTTCCTTCCCTTTTTCCTTCAAGTCATTCCATTTTTCTTGTATGTCCTGTCATTTTTCAAAATCATATCGAATTTCCGTGCATATTCGTTTCAAATTATGTTCATGGTCCTTGGTTCTTTTCATGATCTTCCTTGCTCGTTTATGCATCGGGGTGCCAATTCATTATGTGATAATGTGCAGCAGTTTTAAAGCGGTCTAGCTTTTGTGCATAGGGCCTCATGCTTTAAAATGCACAAAAACAATGAGAACTGGTTCTGCTATATAATGCGGTTCCAGCAAATTCACGCCGAATTGGCATCCAAGTTCATCCAAATTCGAAGACCTTCAAAAATGCCTCTTTAAAAAGGGGTCAGGAAATTCTTTTCAGATAGAGGTATTTTAGAGTCAAGGTGCTCAAATATTTACTGGTTTTCTTCTGTTTATAGCATTCTGTAGCAACAAAATACGGTGGCATTCTTTCGTAGCAATTCCTTAAAATTCCTTAAAAATCCTTTGAATTCCTTAAATTTCCAAAAAACTCATGAAAATTCATGAAATAACATCATTTAAAATCATTAAAATCCGTAAACATATTTCAAATTCCGTCAGATTCCTTTAAGATTCTTGAAATTTCCTTAAATTTCCTTGAAATTCCTCTAAGATTCTTGAAAATTCCTTTAAGCTTCCTGAATATTCCTTTAAGATTCCTTTAAATTCAAAAAAAGACCTTAAAATTCCTTTAACATCCTTTAGAATCATTTGAAATCCTTGACAATCTTTCAAATTCCTTCCAATTCCGTCAAATTCCTTTAAAATTCTTTCAATTTCCTTTAAGTTTCCTTCAAAGTCCTTAAAATTCCCTAAATTCCTTGAATTTCCTTATAATTCCTTTCAAATTCCTTTAAATTTCCTGAACATTCCTTAAAATTCCTTAGGATTCCTTCAAATTCCTTTAAGATTCCTTAAGATTCCTTTATATTCCTTTAAGATTCCTTAAAATTCCTTTGGCAACCTTTAGAATCATCCGAAATCCTTGAAAATCTTTCAAATTCCTTCAAATTCCTTTAAAATTCCTTCAATTTCCTTTAAGCTTCCTTCAAAGTCCTTAAAACTCCCTAAATTCCTTGAAATTCCTTATAATTCCTTATAATTCCTTTTAATTTCCTTTAAATTTCCTTAACATTCCTTAAAATTCCTTAGGATTCCTTCAAATTCCTTAAAATTCGCAGATCTAAAATGACATGCCCAATAAAATTGATATAAAGAGATCCTCGAAAAGCACTGGTTCCATTCTGCAATAAAATGCTCCAAACACTCAATTTGTTGCAATAAAAATAGAATGGAATTTTAACATGTTAAAAATCATCAGGATTTCCCTGGCCAATAAAATGCTCAGACCAACCCCTTAACAATAAAATGACAAACCTGACTCCAATTTTGAAATTCCAATACATTACGGATCTCGCTTAGACTATGCACAAGCCATCCATTTCCAGTGTGGAAATTGCCACGGGGATGTTTATGCTTCTTTTCAATTCTTTATTTCTTCCGATGTTCTGCTATCTTCCTTTCATTTTACGTTACTTTATGTGTTTATTTCATGTCCTTCCACTTTCCTTTCATGCGCGTTACTTCCATGTCCTTCCATTATCTGTTCATATCCTTTCATTGTCCCTGCATGCTATGTCCAAATCCTCACAGATAGAATATTCGGAATGCATGACCTTGGTCACCATGGTGGTCACAATTTATATGTGTGAATATTGGGGAAAAAAACAAATATACACTCATACAAAAGCATTTTCTTTCGTGTTCACATTCCTTTCATGCCTTTCATTCTCCTGTCAGTTTCCTGCCAGTTTCCTTTCACTTCCTTCCATGTTCCTTCTATTTCCGTCAATCATATCTTTGTTTTACGTTCACCTTATTTAATTTCCCTCCTTTCCTTTTGTTCTTTCATGTCCTTCTGATGTTCCTCTGGCTTCCCTTTCGGTTCGTCTCATTTTCCTTCTCATCTTCCTTTCATGTCCCTTTCATTTTACTCTCTTGTCACTTCAGTTTCCTTCCCTTTTTCCTTCAAGTCATTCCATTTTTCTTATTATTGTATGTCCTATCATTTTTGAAAAATCAAGTCGGATTTCCGCGCATGTTCGTTTCAAATTATGTTCATGGTGCTTGGTTCTTTTCATGATCTTCCTTGCTCATTTATGCATCAGGGTGCCAATTCATTATGTGATAATGTGCAGCAGTTTTAAAGCGGTCTAGCTTTTGTGCATAGGGCCTCATGCTTTAAAATGCACAAAAACAATGAGCACTGGTTCTGCCATAAAATGCGGTTCCAGCAAATTCACGCCGAATTGGCATTCAAGTTCATCCAAATTCGAAGACCTTCAGAAATGCCTCTTTAATAAGGGGTCAGGATTTTTTTTTTAGATAGAGGTATTTTAGAGTCAAGGTGCTCAAATATTTAATGGTTTTCTTCTGTTTATAGCATTCTGTAGCAACAAAATACGGTGGCATTCTTTCGTAGCAATTCCTTAAAAATCATTTAAATTCCTTTAAATTCCAAAAAAAACTCATGAAAATTCCTGAAAGATCATTTAACATCATTAAAACCCGTAAAAATCTTTCAAATTCCGTCAGATTCCTTTAAAATTCTTTAAAACTTCCTTGAAATTCCTCTAAGATTCTTGAAAATTCCTTAAATTTCCTTGAAATTCCTTGAAGATTCCTTAAACATTCCATTCAGATTCCTTAAAATTCCTTTAAATTCCAGAGAAATCCTGAACATTCCTGAACATCCTTTAGTAATTTAGAATCATTCGCAATCCTTGAAAATGTTTCAAATTCCTTTAAAAATTCCTTCAACTTCCTCTAAGATTCCTTCAAAGTCCTTAAAACTCCCTAAATTCCTTGAATTTCCTTATAATTCCTTTCAAATTCCTTTAAATTTCCCCAACATTCCTTAAAATTCCTTAGGATTCCTTCAAATTCCTTCAAATTCGCAGATCTAAAATGACATGCCCAATAAAATTGATATAAAGAGATCCTCGAAAAGCACTGGTTCCATTCTGCAATAAAATGCTCCAAACACTCAATTTGTTGCAATAAAATTAGAATGGAATTTTAACATGTTAAAAATCATCAGGATTTCCCTGGCCAATAAAATGCTCAGACCAACCCCTTAACAATAAAATGACAAACCTGACTCCAATGTTGAAATTCCAATACATTACGGATCTCGCTTAGACTATGCACAAGTCATCCATTTCCAGTGTGGAAATTGCCACGGGGATGCTTATGCTTCTTTTCAATTCTTTATTTCTTCCGATGTTCTGCTATCTTCCTTTCATTTTACGTTACTTTATGATATTATGTGTGTTTATTTCATGTCCTTCCACTTTCCTTTCATGCGCGTTACTTCCATGTCCTTCCATTATCTGTTCATATCCTTTCATTGTCCCTGCATGCCATGTCCAAATCCTCACAGATAGAATATTCGGAATGCATGACCTTGGTCACCATGGTGGTCACAATTTATATGTGTGAATATTGAGAAAAAAAACACACATACACTCATACAAAAGCATTTTCTTTTGTGTTCACATTCCTTTCATGCCTTTCATTCTCCTGTCAGTTTCCTGTCAGTTTCCTGTCAGTTTCCTTTCACTTCCTTCCATGTTCCTTCTATTTCCGTCAATCATATCTTTGTTTTACGTTCACCTTATTTAATTTCCCTCCTTTCCTTTTGTTCTTTCATGTCCTTCTGATGTTCCTCTGGTTTCCCTTTCCGTTCGTCTCATTTTCCTTCTCATTTTCCTTCTCATGTTCCTTCTCATGTTCCTTTCATGTCCCTTTCATTTTACTCTCTTGTCACTTCAGTTTCCTTCCCTTTTTCCTTCAAGTCATTCCATTTTTCTTGTATGTCCTGTCATTTTTCAAAATCATATCGAATTTCCGTGCATATTCGTTTCAAATTATGTTCATGGTCCTTGGTTCTTTTCATGATCTTCCTTGCTCGTTTATGCATCGGGGTGCCAATTCATTATGTGATAATGTGCAGCAGTTTTAAAGCGGTCTAGCTTTTGTGCATAGGGCCTCATGCTTTAAAATGCACAAAAACAATGAGAACTGGTTCTGCTATAAAATGCGGTTCCAGCAAATTCACGCCGAATTGGCATCCAAGTTCATCCAAATTCGAAGACCTTCAGAAATGCCTCTTTAAAAAGGGGTCAGGAAATTCTTTTCAGATAGAGGTATTTTAGAGTCAAGGTGCTCAAATATTTACTGGTTTTCTTCTGTTTATAGCATTCTGTAGCAACAAAATACGGTGGCATTCTTTCGTAGCAATTACTTAAAATTCCTTAAAAATCCTTTAAATTCCTTAAAATTCCAAAAAACTCATGAAATTTCCTTAAAAATCATTTAAAATCATTAAAATCCGTAAAAATATTTCAAATTCCGTCAGATTCCTTTAAGATTCTTGAAATTTCCTTAAACTTCCTTGAAATTCCTCTAAGATTCTTGAAACTTCCTTAAATTTCCCCGAAATTCCTTTAAGATTCCTTTAAATTCCTTTAAGATTCCTTAAGATTCCTTTATATTCCTTAAAATTCCTTTGACAACCTTTAGAATCATCCGAAATCCTTGAAAATCTTTCAAATTCCTTCAAATTCCTTTAAAATTCCTTCAACTTCCTTTAAGCTTCCTTCAAAGTCCTTAAAACTCCCTAAATTCCTTGAATTTCCTTTTATATAATTCCTTTCAAATTCCTTTAAATTTCCTTAACATTCCTTAAAATTCCTTAGGATTCCTTCAAATTCCTTAAAATTCGCAGATCTAAAATGACATGCCCAATAAAATTGATATAAAGAGATCCTCGAAAAGCACTGGTTCCATTCTGCAATAAAATGCTCCAAACACTCAATTTGCTGCAATAAAAATAGAATGGAATTTTAACATGTTAAAAATCATCAGGATTTCCCTGGCCAATAAAATGCTCAGACCAACCCCTTAACAATAAAATGACAAACCTGACTCCAATGTTGAAATTCCAATACATTACGGATCTCGCTTAGACTATGCACAAGTCATCCATTTCCAGTGTGGAAATTGCCACGGGGATGTTTATGCTTCTTTTCAATTCTTTATTTCTTCCGATGTTCTGCTATCTTCCTTTCATTTTACGTTACTTTATGTGTTTATTTCATGTCCTTCCACTTTCCTTTCATGCGCGTTACTTCCATGTCCTTCCATTATCTGTTCATATCCTTTCATTGTCCCTGCATGCCATGTCCAAATCCTCACAGATAGAATATTCGGAATGCATGACCTTGGTCACCATGGTGGTCACAATTTATATGTGTGAATATTGGGGGAAAAAAACAAATATACACTCATACAAAAGCATTTTCTTTCGTGTTCACATTCCTTTCATGCCTTTCATTCTCCTGTCAGTTTCCTGTCAGTTTCCTTTCACTTCCTTCCATGTTCCTTCTATTTCCGTCAATCATATCTTTGTTTTACGTTCACCTTATTTAATTTCCCTCCTTTCCTTTTGTTCTTTCATGTCCTTCTGATGTTCCTCTGGTTTCCCTTTCCGTTCGTCTCATTTTCCTTCTCATCTTCCTTCTCATGTTCCTTCTCATTTTCCTTTCATGTCCCTTTCATTTTACTCTCTTGTCACTTCAGTTTCCTTCCCTTTTTCCTTCAAGTCATTCCATTTTTCTTGTATGTCCTGTCATTTTTCAAAATCATATCGAATTTCCGTGCATATTCGTTTCAAATTATGTTCATGGTCCTTGGTTCTTTTCGTGATCTTCCTTGCTCGTTTATGCATTGGGGTGCCAATTCATAATGTGATAATGCGCAGCAGTTTTTAAGCGGTCTAGCTTTTGTGCATAGGGCCTCATGCTTTAAAATGCACAAAAACAATGAGAACTGGTTCTGCCATAAAATGTTGTTCCAGCAAATTCACGCCGAATTGGCATCCAAGTTCATCCAAATTCGAAGACCTTCAGAAATGCCTCTTTAAAAAGGGGTCAGGAAATTCTTTTTAGATAGAGGTATTTTAGAGTGAAGGTGCTCAAATATTTAATGGTTTTCTTCTGTTTATAGCATTCTGTAGCAACAAAATACGGTGGCATTCTTTCGTAGCAATTCCTTAAAATTCCTTAAAAATCCTTTAAATTCCTTAAAATTCCAAAAAACTCATGAAAATTCATTAAAAATCATTTAAAATCATTAAAATCCGTAAAAATCTTTCAAATTCCGTCAGATTCCTTTAAGATTCTTGAAATTTCCTTAAACTTCCTTGAAATTCCTTTAAGATTCCTTAAAATTCCTTTAAGATTCCTTGAAATTCCTTTAAGATTCCTTGAAATTCCTTTAAGATTCCTTTAAATTCCTTTAAGATTCCTTAAGATTCCTTTATATTCCTTTAAGATTCCTTAAAATTTCTTTGACAACCTTTAGAATCATCCGAAATCCTTGAAAATCTTTCAAATTCCTTCAAATTCCTTTAAAATTCCTTTCAACTTCCTCTAAGATTCCTTCAAAGTCCTTAAAACTCCCTAAATTCCTTGAATTTCCTTATAATTCCTTTCAATTTCCTTTAAAATCCCTTAACATTCCTTTAAGATATGGTTGACGGAAATGTTTTGATTTTTTTCTAAAATGACAGGACATAAAAATCAAAGGCACATGAAATGAACATGAAAGGAAGTGAAAGGTACATGAAAGGAGCATAGATACAAGGAAATAGAAAAACATTTGGAACCATAGGCTGGGAACATGAAAGGAAAACACAAGGACAATGAAAGGAACTGAAAGCAATCATCCTTTTGTTGATGTTACAGTTGCTACGTTGTCAACCTCACTTTACATAGGTATGGTGCAATATTCATGACATATTTGTACCCTCAGTGGAAGCACTTTACATAGGCATTGTGGCTATTTATGGCTATCTATACCCACTTTTTTGAAGCATTTTACATAGGTACGGCTTGTTGTTTTACCGGGTCCGTGGAATATTCTATCTGTCTATAGCTATCTTAAGTTAAGTAAATTTTATTTTTTTTTTAAAGGTTTGAACTAAACCTATTTTTCCAACTTTTTTTTTGATGTGATTTAGTTCAAATCACCTGGTAAAATGCAAGTTTTTGGATGATTTTCTCCGGGGTCTTTTGAATATTCTATCTGTGAAAGCATTCTATCTGCTAGAAATGCGTTTAGTTCAAGCAAAAAAAAAAATTGAACTAAAATATTCTATCTGGTAGAAATTGACTATATCCTAAATTAAATTGCAGTCTGTGGAATTTCCCCTTCAGTGGCGGTAGTTAGTAGGTAGGTAGGTAGGTAGGTAGGTAGGTAGGGTAGGTGGGTAGGTAGGTAGGTAGGTAGGTAGTGGGTAGTGGGTAGTGGGTAGTAGTTAGGGGTAGTAGTTAAGTAGATAGTAGAAAGGTAGATAGTAGAAAGGTAGATAGTAGAAAGGTAGATAGTAGTCTAAAGTAGAAAGTAAAAAGTAGTAAGTAGTAAGTAAGTAGTAAGTAGTAAGCAGTAGGAGTAGTAGTAGTAGGAGTAGTAGTAGTAGTAGCAGCAGTAAGTAGTAGTAGTAGTAGTAGTAGCAGTAGCAGTAGCAGTAGCAGTAGCAGTAGCAGTAGCAGTAGCAGTAGCAGTAGCAGTAGCAGTAGGAGTAGTAGTAGTAGTAGTAGTAGTAGGTAGTAGGTAGTAGGTAGTAGGTAGTAGGTAGTAAGTAGTAAGTAGTAAGTAGTAAGTAGTAAGTAGTAAGTAGTAAGTAGTAAGTAGTAAGTAGTAAGTAGTAAGTAGTAAGTAGTAGTTAGTAGTAGTTAGTAGTAGTTAGTAGTAGTTAGTAGTAGTTAGTCAGTAGTAGTCAGTAGTAGTCAGTAGTAGTCAGTAGTTAGTAGTTAGTAGTTAGTAGTTAGTAGTTAGTAGTTAGTAGTTAGTAGTTAGTAGTTAGTAGTTAGTAGTTAGTAGTTAGTAGGTAGTGGTAGTAGTAGTAGTAGTAGTAGTAGTAGTAGCAGTAGCAGTAGCAGTAGCAGTAGCAGTAGCAGTAGCAGTAGCAGCAGCAGCAACGGTAGCGGTAGCGGTAGCGGTAGCGGTAGCGGTAGCGGTAGCGGTAGCGGTAGCGGTAGTGGTAGTAGTAGTAGTAGTAGCAGTAGTAGTAGTAGTAGTAGTAGTGGTAGTAGTCTACTCGTCGTTGGCATAGCTGGCCAGATAGGCATATTGTCCATTTTTTTCACTCGGTAAGTAAACGCACGAGAAACCAAAATTTTTACACGAGAAGCCAATATTTTTTCTACAAAAAAGGGGAAAAATGTGGATGCTTAAACGGCGGCCAGGGAGGACATTGCCTAGATAACTTTTTCAGCCTGGACTGAAGGCGGCTAGATCAATCCGAGCACGTAGCAAGCTGACTATTCACCTGCTCTTTGCCACTTTTCCTAAGATGAGGACGCAGGTTGTTGAGTCAACTCCTTGAAGGTCCACGCCATAGTGTATATGCATGCCTTTGCTTCTGCTCACAAGGCGCGAGACTCGAGTTGCTACCGTGACTTGAGTGAGGCTGTGCGGTTGCAACCGACCTGCGTTGCGCAGCTGACATCTTGGCCTATCAAGCTGGACAAGCGATAGCGTCAGTTTTTTCTGCAGCAAGGCGGCGGATCAGGAAGCGGCGTGTAACACCTCATCAATGCCAAGGTGCATTGCTGTCAACAAGTGAAAGCGATGCAGCGTTCAAACCTCACACCGTGGAAGGCACCATTGTTGAAGGCTTCACCCTCACCGGGGAGACTCAATGGGGCCTATCCCAAACATGGTTTGCGACACAGTCATTTTTTCCGTGGCCCTTGGCCTTGGCCATATAGAGTCGCCTGCTGCAATTGAATATTGACAATTGCCTTCCTCAATTCTCAGTGGCCGGTGCAAGGCGCGAAAGAATGGTGGTTCTGGAGCACCCAGCCATGCCTTGCTAGGGTGAGAAGCTTCGCAAGCCTGGGACTTCTACGTCTGCTACTACGTTTTCCGGAGGCATGGATGGCGTGGAGTTAATCAAACCAACGATGCCCCTCCATGCCAGTGGAGCGCCGCCTTGGTCTCTTGAGACATGGGAGCGGGCGCGTGCATGCAGTGAGGGCATCCAGTCCTCTCCGGGCAAGACACCGCTGGTGCTTTTTGAATTGCCCCATCACCTTCAGCTTTCAACCGCAGTTTTGCTTTGACCATTAGTGATTGCATGTCCCTGAGTGGCGCTAAATTCGGCCGTCAGATGACGATGTTGTGCCTTTACATCTTGAATTGGCATTTGGTTCTGCCAGTATGGATTGCGGCTGGATGATGCCGGACTCAGTAAGGACCGGACACATGCATGTCCCAACAACCCCCCAAAAAAGGTTTGCCCCATGTGCCCCTCCTGTCAGCGAACGTCATGGATAAGGTCAGTAAAGTGTGCTACAGTTATTGTTGTCAGCGAAGATTTTTTTCGCCCATATCCAATTTTCAATTGACCTTCAAACGATGTCTTTTATTCTTCAGAAGACATTCAGCCTGCTTCGAAGTCCAGATTCACTGACAAGATACTGATCTGCACACGGCCGGAAAATTTTGCGCAGGTCATAATAACAGGAGATAAACATACGGATATGTCCGTGCATGAGATAATCTGCAATGCCTTAGTGACTTAGTGACCTATCCAAGGCACCGAAGTAACCCAAAAGGTCTTTTTTTTCTTAAGCATGTGCAATGTGATGCCATCATGAAAATAATGTGGAGCTGTATTTGCTCTTACCTTTGGATGGTTTTTTCTTTTCCAAATAGGCTCACCAGTGCACTGGCTAACCACGCAGAGCTCATCTTTCGAAGCATATCTTTGGAAATTGTCACGCAGCGCCTGCGAATCAATTTCCCACTGTCGGAAGCAAGTCGGGTAGAATCGCAAAAACGATAACATTTTCAGGAACAAAGGGAGAACCAGAGAGAAACAGAGAAGGTCCAAACAGAAGAGTGTGGCATTGCTGGTAGGGCCCGGGCCCGCAGCTAAATGCTATATATATATAAACATATATTTGGGTTACAAGTGTGTTGCATGTGTTGCGCATACAAACCACACATAATAGTTCAAACATACAAGAACCATGTACGAAGTAGAAAAGAACGCAGCGCCAAAGTGGCCGAAACGCGAAACAAATCTGTGAACCAAATTAAAAAGAAAAACTAAATCATAAAAAACACAAACAGAAAAATGCGCGAAAACTGCTATGGTTATGGAAAAAAACGCGCGAAACAGCTATGGTTATGGAAGCAGAAATAAGGGAATTCCCCAAAATTGGATATTCACAGCAATCTAGCTGGATCCTTTGCACCATGATAATCCGGTGATTTTTTTCCCCGCAAAAAAAAATCATTGCCGTCAACCAAACTTTGAGGTTTTCTGAAGATATTGTTTGCATTTTACGATTTCCGGTCACTTCAGTCGGCAGTTCAAACCTCACTTCAGGCCCCACTTCGTGTGTGGTTGTTGCTGTGCAGAAATGCCACCAGATCGGCCAAGGTGAATCTGCGGAAGAAAAAATCCCTTTATCAGCAGGCTGTTTTTTGTGATTTGGTGACATTCGGCGACGTTGGGTGACATTTGGTGATTTTTGCAGTGTTTCTGTGTCTCTTTGTGCTTCTCATTTGTTTCGTGGCCGTTTCGCTGCTTCATTGTTTCGTATTGGCCAGGGCATGCAGCCTTTCGTGTTTTCAAGGAAGAAACAGCGTGGATGGGAACCATTCGGCTGTCAGGCAGGGCAGCCGGGGCAGCCGGCAGGATGCGCAATGTCCAATGCGCTAATGTTTGGAATTTTCTTCATATTTTATTTCTCTATGTTTTTCATGTTTCTCAAGAAAATCAGGTCAGTGGAAATCTCGGTGTTGATGTAAATTCCAATATTTCTATTTTCACGATCTCAAGTCGAAACCGCACCCCAAAAGCATACAAGACCCAGGGCGTGTCCTACGGCGGCACCAAAAAAGAGAAGTTCCTTGGACCAAAAATGACACGAAGCGAGCGTGTGGAGAGTGTGGGAGTTCAAGAAGATTGAAATCACTGAGAGACACTGAGAGACACTGACACAAAGTTGGGCCATCGACAGTGGCGCTTTCGGCTTCGGCGGCACCCGGTCTTGCCGCTCGATTTTTCCAGGAGGTCAACTCCAAAAGCATTGAGCCCGCTGTGCGGGTATCACCGTTCCACCCGCAGACGAAGACGAATTCCGAAGACGAATTGCAAAGACGAATTGCCCCCCGAAGACGAATTCCCCCCCGAAGACGGATTCCGAAGACGAATTTCACGAAGACGAATTGCCCCCCGAAGACAAACCCCCCCCGAAGACGAATTGCGAAGACGAATTCCACAAAGACGAATTGCCCCTCGAAGACGAACTCTCCCCCGAAGACGAATTGCGAAGACGGATTCCCCAAAGACGAATCGCCCCCCGAAGACGAATTCACCCCGGAAGACGAATTGCGAAGACGAATTCCACAAAGACGAACTGCCCCTCGAAGACGAATTGCGAAGACGAATTTCCCGAAGACGAATTCCCCCCCGAAGACGAATTGCGAAGACGAATTCCCCCCAAAGCGAATTCCCCCCCCGAAGACGAATTCCGAAGACGAATTCCCGAAGACGAACTCCCCCCGAAGACGAATTCCGAAGACGAATTGCCCCCGAAGAAGAATTCCCCCCCGAAGACGAATTCCGAAGACGAATTCCCCAAAGACGAAGTGCGCTCCGAAGACGAATTCCCCCCCGAAAGAAGAGGTTGAATTTACATGAACAGGATGGAAGCGTTGAAACGATGGGGAGGAAGTAATGGACGGAAGAGAAGAGTTGAAGCGAAAGGCACGCCGTATAGGAAACGGAAGGGAAGAGTTGAAAGGGAAGGGAAGGAGTAACGAAAGGGATGAAAAAGAGTTGAAACGAAAGGAAGGAAGCAACGAATGGAAGGGAAGAGTTGCAACAAAAAGACGGACGCAATCAAATGGACGAGTTGACAGGAAAGGAAGAGCAGGAAGAACAGGACAGAAGATTTGATTGAAAAGACGGACCTAACGGAATGAACGCCTTCAAATGAGAGGAAGAGGTGAATGAATAAGATGAAACAATGGGGAGGAAGTAACGAACGAAGCAGAAGTTAAAACGAAAGGAGCGACGTAGGGAACAGAAGGGAAGACAAAACGAAAGGGAAGAGTAACCAACGAAATGCTCTGGATGCTATAGCCTCCGGGCTTGCTCTTTGAGATTTTGAAAATTCTTTTGATGCTACGTTCTTGGCCTTCACCTGAGGCATTTCAGCACGCCCTTGACGCTACGCTCTGGAGACAGTCGCCTCTTGAATGCTATGCTAATTTTCTCTTGGAAGTTCGAACTATCTCTTGGTGCTAGGCTCTTGGCTTACTCTTGGGTTTTCCGACACGATTTTGCTGCTACGCTACGCTCTTAGCTTTCTCCTAGGCCAGTCCGGCAAGCTCTTGATGCTACGCTCTTAGCTGTCTCTTGGAACTTCCAACACGCTCTTGGTGATTTTAACTCTCTTAACTATCTCGAGGGCTGTCCAACACTTTCTCTTTGCCTTGTCCTGGGACGTGCCAGCACGCTCTTGACGCTACGCTCTTGGCTTCTCTTGAAGCATGGCGCGCTATTTTTGCTTCTTTTTTGTGACACATTGAGTGCCAACACGCTCTTGGTGCTACGTTCTTGGCTCCGGCTCACACTCTCTTGATGCTACGCGCTGAACCTTGTCTTGGAAGAGTCCAATATGCTGTTGACGCTAGAACTTCCAGCGCGCTCTTGTTGGTGCTACGCTCCGCCTCTTGACGCTGCGGTCTGGAGAAAGTCACGCTCTTCGTGCTACGCTCTTAGCTTTGTTCTGGAACACGCCAGGACGCTCTAGTTGCTACGCTCTTTTGTTCTTCCTCAAGCATTCCAGCATGCGCTTGATGCTACGCTCTGACCTCCAACACGTTCTGGATGCTAGACTCTTAGGTTTTTCTTGGTCCTTCAACAAGCTCTCTTGGTATTACTCGCCTAGGTTTCTCTTGGAACTTCCAACAGGCTCTTGATGTTACGCACTAAACTCCCGCATGTTCTGAATGCTACACGCTCAATACTTTTTCATTGAGCTTCCTGAGCTTTCTCCTGGAACACTCGGGCGCTCTCTTCGTTTGGGTTTGGTAAGAAGCTAAGAAGGTTCTACTACTTCAACTTAATGATTGATCCTTGCCTCAAGGATTTTCAACTGAGATTGCAAAAACGTACTTCAACTTAATGATATCCTTGCCTCAAGGATTTTCAACTGAGATTGTAAAAAACGCCACACGATCTTGATAATTACCTCTACACTTTATATTTCTACATAACCCAGCCTTGGTGATCAGACCAAATCCCTGTCTGCCCTCCGGCTCCTCTTCCTCTCTACATTCCTCTATTTATCTTCCCACATACTAAGACTACAGTACGCCTGCGCCCTTCCTCGTCATGCCTAGCCTGTCAACAGGCATGTGCCTTCAGGCAATACACAATGCGTCGTCAGGGCGTAAATAATGCGTTGTCAGGGGGCAATGCGTCGTCAGGGAATGTGTCGTCACAATGCGTCGTCAGGGGGTAATGCCTCGTCAGGGCATGTGTCGTCAGAATGCGTCGTCAGGGGGTAATGCGTCGTCAGGGGGCAATGCGTCGTCAGGGAATGTGTCGTCACAATGCGTCGTCAGGGGCGTCGTCAGGGAATGTGTCGTCACAATGCGTCGTCAGGGGGCAATGCGTCGTCAGGGAATGTGTCGTCACAATGCGTCGTCAGGGGGTAATGCGTCGTCAGGGAATGTGTCGTCACAATGCGTCGTCAGGGGGTAATGCCTCGTCAGGGAATGTGTCGTCACAATGCGTCGTCAGGGGGCAATGCGTCGTCAGGGGGCAATGCGTCGTCAGGGAATGTGTCGTCACACAATGCGTCGTCAGGGAATGTGTCGTCAGAATGCGTCGTCAGGGGGTAATGCGTCGTCAGGGGGCAATGCGTCGTCAGGGAATGTGTCGTCACAATGCGTCGTCAGGGGCGTCGTCAGGGGCGTCGTCAGGGAATGTGTCGTCACAATGCGTCGTCAGGGGGCAATGCGTCGTCAGGAATGTGTCGTCACAATGCGTCGTCAGGGGGTAATTATAATGCGTCGTCAGGGAATGTGTCGTCACAATGCGTCGTCAGGGGGTAATGCCTCGTCAGGGCATGTGTCGTCAGAATGCGTCGTCAGGGGGTAATGCGTCGCCAGGGGGCAATGCGTCGTCAGGGAATGTGTCGTCACAATGCGTCGTCAGGGGCGTCGTCAGGGAATGTGTCGTCACAATGCGTCGTCAGGGGGCAATGCGTCGTCAGGGAATGTGTCGTCACAATGCGTCGTCAGGGGGTAATGCGTCGTCAGGGGGCAATGCGTCGTCAGGGAATGTGTCGTCACAATGCGTCGTCAGGGGGTAAAGCGTCGTCAGGGG
>CAMXCT020003074.1:52500-77067 GCA_947184155.2 Cladocopium goreaui | reverse complement strand
CCCCCCACTTTTTCTTGCTGTCCTCCATCGACATAGGACTAATGTACAGCTGCTCCTAGACGCACAAGCGGACCCGTGGCAGGAGATCACGATTGCCTCAGTGCTCTGCCATTCCCTGGAATGGTATGGTTACCCTGCCCGTAAAGAAGTTTTCAACGCTGTACAAGCTGCTGCGGAGCAGAGCAACGATGACACAGTCATTGACATGTTACAGCGTGCCAGTAGCCCCTCCGATGTGGTGAGAAGTGAACAACCTTCTCAGGTGCGAATCAAACTCACTGCTTTGACAGATAGGGCCACCGCTAGCATGAAACAAATAGTGTGGAAGTACCACCACATCATTGACCAACAGTCACGACAGACGAATTTCACCACATATCGATGGCGCAAAATACTCGACGGCCTGTCTTTACCAGTGCAACTACGCCCTGAGCTGCAGACACCCCCGGAGCTCAACCAGGAAGAAACTTTCCTACACCAAGTCGACTAATAGTGAGCTCCAGTTGAATATTTGCCCAGTAGGATGTGAGCATCAGATAAAAAGGAATTCCGGCCTGCCTGTTATCTTAATACACACGAAAGAATGTACACATCACCATTTTCCATTTGCATCATGATATGTGTAATGTACTAGCACCGTGTGCTCTGTCACAGAGAGATACTGCTCCCTGCGATCCCATCGGCTCAAGAGACAGTCGTAGACAGTCTTGCTACCTTAGCTCAGTTTCAGGAAAGGGCCATACAGTTCTTCCTCATTCCGTTACGGGATAGAAATTGCCAACTTCCCGATTATTGGGCGAAGGGTATTGCTATAGTTTCCTCTTCACTCCACAAAGTACATATTGATCTCTCGTGCATTGTGACCACATTCCGATTGTACCCATCATTGCTCATACCACTTCTTCCTGCTTTTCGTTTCCTTCCATTTAACGTCTGGTTTCTCTGGCCAAAGACGTGCCAGGGTTATCAGCGCCTCCTTTCATCTCTTCTCCCTTTCTTCTTTTTTCTCTCTTCGTGCCAGGATTCTCTGACTAAAGACTGTCAGGGCTTCCAGCTTCTTCTTCCTGCTCCCTCCTTCTGATTCACCTCTTTCGCTCACTACGCTTGCTCTGCCTCGCGTAGCCATTGCTTCCTAGGCTCTTTGTCCTGACTATTTGATTTGATCCTTTTAGTTGGTGCTCTGGGTGCTTGAACTGCCTGGCCAAAGACGTGTCAGGTTTTTCAACACTTACCCCCCCTCTTCCCCCCTGTTTGATTCGTTCGTCGTTGTTGTGCTGTTGACCCTTTTCCTTTGCTGCCTGCTTTGTTTGTCCTTCTTTTGTTCCTCCCTGTCGGTTTTCCTGGTATTTCACTTGGTGTGCTTGAGTCTTCTGACCAAGGACGTGTCAGGATTCTCAACACCTCCCTCCCTCCCTTTCTTCAATTCCACTGCCAAATCAGTAGCCCAGGAATTCACAGTGTGATGTCTCTGCTCTCCAGAGAACAGGTGGCGAAGTCTTGGCATGAAAAGAACCCTAATATTAGTTTCTTTGACTTGCTCTACGCAATTGAACAGCACAAAAGCATTTCGACGGAATACGGGCTAAATGTATCGATTGAGCAGCACTGGCGATTTGGAGACCCCCATAAGAAGACAGCTGCACCGGATCGGCATGACTATGAAATTGCCATGGTCGACGGGCGTGAAACCTTTCCTGGACCTGATTGGCACAAGTTGTACCGATGGTTGGTTAGTCAGAGCTCAGCATTTCTGCCCTACCACACGGTATATCTGGTGACGGACAATCGGGATCTGCAATCCGACAAGGTCAAGTCTGTGCCTGGGCTCAGCCATTGGCCAATGGTCGCTGCTTGGTGGAAAGAACGGCTACGATATGTCGGTCCATATGGCGAACTCACTACAGTTGTCTTTGTCCACATTTCGGCTGACACTGGTCTTCACAAGGTACACCCGACATGGGCTGGGACATACATCCTTGATGCTTGTGTATTCCTCTTTCCGACCATCAACTTTGCACTGATTGGCAGCGATTGTGTGCCGGTGACCCTCTTTGAGATACGAGAACTTTGGCTAGCGAGCACTGACCCAACCCAGCTACGCCAAGCAAAGTTGCAAAAAGCAAACTGCCAAGTCCCATTGCATCATCGCACAAACGTGCGCGCTCTGTGGACACGGGCAGGGATATGCAGCAACCTGGCCCACCATCAAAGCTGTCCAGATCGCATAGTGCTGACCATATTGCAGTCAGAGCAGCTGACCCACTACGAGCTCCGCCACTGACCTACGGTGCCGATCTGGCAGATGAGGTTGACTACGGGGGTTCACCAGACCCGAGTCCCCGCATGTCTCGTCGGGCGTCGTCCAGCAGCGATGTCTCTTCACCGGCTGGGTCAACCAAACCTGCCCGGAAGGACAAAGCAGCCGAGGATGACACTGCCGCTGAGTGTCGGCCCAAAGGAGTCATCTTAGTGAGCGAGGCATTCACTGAAATTAATGCGGGCCTGGTCATTGTATTAGCTTCAGGTCATGAGAGCCCTGTGCCCATCACTGTATTGGAGGACTCGGATACTGATCCTGATGAAATAGCCCATGTTATTACCCGTGCCTATCATAGACATGTTGAAGCCTATCTTGCTACTACATATCCACCTGTTGACGTTGAGCAAGCAGTCGCTAGTGGATTACTAGGCTCTCCTCTGCTTGGCACGTCCACCCGGGTCACTGCAGATTGGTGCCATGCGTGGAGTGTGTTGGGCCAGTGGTCTGGCTTAGTCACTTTTCCGGTCCCAGCCTCTGGAGTCTGGCCGCGCCACGGTCATCTACGGAGAATCCTTGATGGCTACCAAGGCAGACAACCCAACTTCCACAAATGGGCCCGGCCTGCATATGAGCAAGGAGCTCTTCCGACCCTTAGCCTGTTGCCAGGTGAAGTCAGCGTACGAGTATTACCTGGAGACAAGATGTACCAAGCCATGACGATTGAGCCACACTACATGCGGCCTGTTATCCTGCATGGGTTTGGCACCAATGCCAAGAAAAGAATGCCCAGCAGTCTCGCTGAGCTGGCCCAATTTGGCTGGTTGCCGCTGGCTGCGGCTCTCTTTGGGACGCAAGAATGGAAGCCCCAATGGTTGCATCCCAATTTCCTTCCAGTGGTTGGTCTGAGACTGCATGCCAAAGTGCCTCCTGTTCCCCTCTCCCAAGCTCAACTCACATTGTTGTGTGGCCTGTGGCACCGGAAGATCTGCACCTTCATGTACATCGCTACAGCAGGCAACTCCCCTCGCGTTTGGTCTTCCGTTTCCCTTCAGAGAGATGGCTAAGTGGGAAGTCACCGTCAACGAGCAGGCCATAGATATTGGGGAAGTGTCCAAACAACACTACAGTGGGGGGCAACTCGCAGATGCGCTGCCCGTAGCCCTCACAGGCTCTGCAGAGTGGGCCTCCTGGATATTTTCCCTCGCTGACGTCTGGCAAGATGACGCCCCGATGCAAGACCGACCCCTTGAAGTGCATTGCAGTGGACTAGGGGGTGGCCTACTTAGTGGCGAGCATGAATATGATATTTTTCTGCAAAATCTTGCGCAAACCAAGGTGTATGGCCCATCGCTTGCCATGACTGATAACTGGGAAGACCATATCACCCAGCTTGGCCTTACCAAAACTGTGCATGAGTATGTGATCTATCAGCTACTCTCCACGGCAGAAGGATGGACAGCGTGGCGAGATTTTCTCCCTGAACAGTTCGCGGATCAACAGCTGCTGCTCACGCGAGCGATTCGCCTAATTGAGGCTGCGAATATCAGGCCAGCCCATGCCAGGCCACCACACCCGACCTGGACAACAGCAATTATGCAAATCTTTCGTTGCTACCATCCGCAAGGCAAACATTTGTTTCTGAAGTCATGTTTTCCACAGCTAGTCCCCACAGCGGCTACAAGCGGTGGCAGGGATGTCAACGTGCATGGTTTCTCGGCTGGGTCCTACACAGGCCTTGCTGTCCACGAGATCCTGAGTGCGTTTGCTGTGTTCCCTGGCCTCACCAAAGTTGCTGCGATTGCGACGCCCCCCTGAGATGCTGCGACTTGCCACTGGCGAGCGCACAGTCACACTGGTGCACTGCCTGGAGGACCGGCTTTGCGTGTGGAAACCTGACTCTCTGACAGAATTCAACTATCAGATTGTCCTGATAGAAGGGCACCCCACTTGGAGTGGACGTGCTAAACACTCCTATGGCCATTTGCTCTTCATTGATCTTGACGAAGGGGTTCATGAAATCCAAAGACTACAAATCACTACCCCGCAAGTCATTCCCCATGGGGTACGTTGCGAGGGTTTGCTGCGTGTACTTTCATGGGTTAGTTTTGACCTTCCGGAACACCTCAAGACAACTCTAAGTTCTCTGTTAGAAGCAGCTGGAGAAGGGAACACTGAACTGCACACAGTGCACATTGACGGACGGGATATCCGGGATGGCCAGCCTGAAACGGAAGCTGACCTGCAAGCAGCTCTGATTGCGATGATTCCCACACCGGGAGGGTCCCATGCTGAGGGAGGTGTGCTAGTTCGCAACCTACTGGCGGAATTCCTGCGTGGTTTTTCCTTACGCACCCTCATTTTCCTCCTGGACATGGTGTTGCCGCAATTAGACGCTTATCATGCGGGACGACAACTCCAACATCTCCAGCCTTGGGTCAGTGTAGAACTTGCTCAGCAGAAGAAGCGAGGACAGACTGGAACACGGCTTCAGGTTACCTATCAATATGAGGCGTATGCCGTCCACCTACATACTGATAGTGCTCCACTCCTGTTATTTAGTGCACCTTCCGACGTGCCAGCGCTGTCGCCACGTGCTCTCTGTGAAGCTGGGAACCTAGGCAACTTGGAAGCGAACGTGATGGCAGGCAGAGCACTATTGGGCATATTCCAGTTGCCAGACAATCAGCAGCGTTGTGTCATAGCACTGGTACATGAGAAGGTGATGTCGAGCGGAACTAGCACAATCAGCAGCGTTGTGTCATAGCACTGGTACATGAGAAGGTGATGTCGAGCGGAACTAGCAAAAAACCCTGTTCAAAGAGCGCTCAAGCGCATTGCCCCAAAGTTGCTGGAGCTTGTTATTGTCTCTCTGCCTGTTGCTCGGACCTTTTGTGGGCGACTTTTGGACCAGCATCTTAAAACAATGAGTTATTTTGATCCTGCACAGGACTGGCTGAAACCCATTGAAGACCACCCGTCCATGGCCGTCGTTTGGGAAGAGCTGGCCTTTCTAGGAGACACACGCAGCCGCCATGAACTCTTAGTGTTTGCACAAGCCAACCAGTCGCGCCTACCATTGGCAATGGGCATCGTGCAGCCGCATATACCTGTTCGCCGGATGGCTAGCGAGCGCAAATGCAACTGACTGATGCGTTAGTCAGAATTCTGTGCCGCTTTTTGACACCAGCCGCGATCTTGATGGATGGGGCCCATGACAGCTACTATCGTGAACATCTCCTTCCCCTAGCAGCACACGGTGATGGACATGTCTTGACAGTCTCAATTGCACTCTTGCTGGCCATTATGACTGGAAGATCTGAGTTATGTATTGCCGGGGTCTTTGGTGCTGGCAAAACGCGGTCCCTGGCGGCCCTGCTCATTGCCTTAAGCTGCGAACTAAATGATTTTGTTGCAATCGTCTACACTAAAGAGAATGTAGCTGCCAAAGCTCTGGCGGATCAAGTGAGTGACCTTGCGCCCCCGACAATCAAGAATTTCGGCAGGCTAATTGGACGCATGGAGGAGGGTAAAGGAGAGGCTTACGCCTCCAAAATTGACGTCCGATGTAGTGACCGTAATCGAATCATCTCACATAAGAATATCCTTATCGCAACAGGTGGCTCAGCTACGGCGGAAATGGCGATGCGCTACTCCACTTTTGGCCATTGGATTTCTTGCACCTGGCTTGCCTTCATGGACGAAAGTCAACAGTATGGCAATTACCATGAGATTGCAGCTCTTGCTGCCATACAACAGCCAATGCTGACTGTCTTCATTGGAGACCACAGGCAAACTCCAGGAGGGCTGTCCAAAGGCCGAGCAGCGGCAGTCAATCGACGTAAACTGTTGCAACGGCCATTGGGGCTTCGAGCACTTGATAAGTCAGGCGACTATTTTCCACCAGCACGAATGGCAGCTCTCGTAGCTCAGCTGTGGCCTGATGCGAGCCAAGATCCGGAGTCAGAGCTCTTCAGTCTGCTGAGACTTGCCAACAAGCCGCACAGTGGCCCATGGACATCCACTCCGCAGGATTACGAGCTGCCTGTCGCCCTCAGGCGGGTGTTCCACTGCCGAATTTCGCGCCAGTTGGATGCACACAGCAGCCTCATTGCAGCGGTGCTCGCAGTCTTGATGATTGCCACAGCACCAGAGGAGTTTGGCTTACCTGAGAGCACCACGACCCTTGAAGCAGCTGGACTCTGTGGTCCTCACCGCTGGGGCATCATTCTCCCTAACAGCTCACGAGTTTCAATGCTGACCTACCAAGCGATAGTTGCAGTTCGATATCCGGAACTAGTCCTCCATGAGTCCAACCACATCTACATTGGCCATTTCGTGCCACATGAGTCCACTGTAGCCGTCGGAGGCTTCCGCACAGTATTGTGGAAAGCACCTAAGGATCTTAGGTCTGCAGTTGAGGATGTGGTAGCCTTTTGTACCTACTTCTTGAATTATTATCGTAACTTGCAACGGGGAGCGACCTCGCAGCTGCTTGTCTTGTGCAACCGTACGGCTGTACATAATTTGCTACTCCAACATGGCTTTCAGACCGAGTGGTACGGTGGGCTGCGAGTTTCCACCACCTCCTCTGCTGCAGGAGCGACAGCACGCATTGCTGTCATTGTTCAAACAGGGGTAGGTTTTCTCAGTGGAGGACGGAGAGGTTCAACAGCAGACGAGCGCGAGGACTGCTATGGACGAGCAACTGTAGCGCTGACAAGAGCCATTGACCATACCTATATTGTCTCGCCTCTTGATATGGCAGGCATGGTTGGAATGGCCCAGACACTAGGGGTCTACCATTACGGATACTTCACGCTGAAAGGCCGTGATATTCAGTACCATGGCCCTACAAACTACCCTAGCGACAGATGTGCCATACTGGACTGGGGATTATCGGTACCCTTCACTCCCCAAGATAAACGGCCCCTTGCTATTGCCATGATAGTGACCACCAATGGCACACGAGTGTGGAGACGATATCGGCTGGTAGTGGCATGCAGAGACAGGCTACGGCTTCCCCCTAATGTCCTTGCAGCGCTAGAGCCCCGCACACGTGACCATGTGTTGACGACCAGTGGATTTTTCCCCTGCTCAATTGATCGTGAATACTTATATGGTTACGCTGCTGATGGTTACAAATCTCCCCTCTGGCTGTGTGCAGCTTACAATGGGTCACCTGCCCAGTTCATCGACATAGAGGTCACAAGATTTTCTTTCATGTTGGTATACAGGATCGACAGCTAGTTGTAATCCCTGGTATCCACTATTTTGATGCTCATCGGTTGCAACCGGAGCTTTTGGCCACACTAGATCGCCAATTTGATCCAGGCACGATGAAACTAGCAAGCCCGGAGGGTGCAAGAGACACAGTGAGCGACCCCTCCTCGGATGAAGAAGCAGCCTCTACCGATGGAGAAAGTGATCCAGAAGATCCTACCATCTCATGGTGTCCACCCATACCTGAAGCCGCTGAAGATCCCTCGGAGGACGAGATCTGGAGCGCAGCTGATAAGCTGGCAATGTTAATTGACAATATCCAACCTGACGGAAACCCATTCTGCATACCAGAAAACCTTGGCATGCTCCCGCCGCTTTGGCTCCAGGCGAGACTGACCTTGTCGTTGATTGCCATCCAAGAAAAGTTTGCGCGCGTCTTGCTGAGTGTGGCGGGTGAACTGTGGTTGCGCGGGCAAGGTGCCAAGGAGGTGGAGGATGTCCTTAATCAAACAGCTAGGGCTCTCACAATTCGATTGGCAGAGAAGCTCGCCCAGGCGATGAGCTCGTTGATGAGATTGGCTGAATCCATGGTGACTTCAGAAACTGAATGCCTTTTGTATGTCACTTACTGGTTTCGGCCCATCCTGTCTGAACTCATTGGCTCAGCCCGCGAGAGCTCTGAAGTGAATCGGAGTCGAGCGCCGAGTGGCTCTGTGAAAGTCCTAGTCACAGATCGACCGCATCGGCGCACTACTGGGTTAGTGGACCTTACGAGTGGCGCCTCTGCCCTCTTGGCATGGTTTCCGGCTAGTTGGGCCAGCAAAATTGCTCCCAAACTCCTCGAGAATGCTCCTGAGAATGCACAGAAACCTCAAGAAATCAACCTCACGTGCCCGAAACGTTCCTGTGACGAGACTCCCGTGGAAGGAGAAAAACAGCTGCTCCAAGCAGTCAAATTTGTTGCTAAAAATTTGCCTGGTTTTCACCAGGGGGTGGATGAAGACTTTCAAATGGCTGGAAGCTTCCAGGAGCTCATCAATGGGTACACCGCAGGGCTCGTTGAACCATGTATGATGCGAGGTCTCCAATCCCTCGGATCGAATCGTACTACTCTGGAAGTGATCATTCCCTCTCCAGAAGGGCTTACCCCCGAAAAATGGAAAGAAACAGCCACACTGTGCCCACTTGACTGGCCTTCCAATTACAGTCTTTTACTATTGTGGCATATGAATGGGAGCCTTCATCAAACAGAGGCGCGTCTCAGGAAGCAACTGTCCCACAACCATATGTTTGCTGAGTGGACAGTCCATCTCGACAGATTCGCGGAGCGAGTTTTATTCCAACAACCAGCAGTTTATATAGCGGAACATGCCTTGCAAACCAACCTGCGGGAACGAAATTTCCCTGATAGGCGAGTCCGCAGGAGGGTCCCTCCTGAGGATCTGGACGAACATCGAAGGGCGCTCATAGCGCTTCATCAGCGTGCTATTGCCCAGCAAGAAGTGAACCCAGTTTCATTTGGGCTCACCAATGCATGGTATGATACCATTACAGCAGACAAAAAACACCATCTTGAACATTTCACGAGAGGTATGACATGATCCCCAGCTCAACCCCCTACTGTCACACTTTCCTCCGTGTGTCCACCCCCCTCCCCCCTCCTCTTCTCTCTTTTGTGTTTCACTCCGGGTTTTCACCCATTAGCTGGTTTTTGTTTCATCAATCATGGTGGTGAAAGATGACTTTCGTGTCCAATAGGTTCATTTGTCACATCCACTTCAGTTAGCTGTTCATACCCAGTGTGTCTGTCCAAGGACGTGACAGGGGCACTGGTATGCAGCCGGAGACGCAGCTTCCCCATTTATAATTGTTAGGTTCCTCATGCGACACATGCCTGGCTCCAACCAACCCAGATCTCTCCAGCAGTTGTGAGCCACAGTTGGCTTTGTGGGCGAGTGCCAGCTTAGGCATAACAGATCGGGCCCATGGCTCCGTTAATACCTGGTTTCTCAATGGGCTGTCCCGCCGAGAGCTTAGCGTGTACTAAGGTTGCCTCTGCCATGAAAGCCTAGTGCACGCACTCGCTTTTTCGCAGTCTGTGCCTGACAATCATTGATGGGAAAGATGCGTTTGTTGTCTCCAGATGTCGTCTTGATGAACCACTCATTCCCCCACCCTATCCACCAACTAAGGCACTTGAATTAACTGACTCCTCCATTAGATTTTACCATTTGCAGAGCTACATTAGCTGTTGGTGCCTCTTTCTGTCTTTTTCTTGTTTGAGGTGACTGTTCCCTGCCTGACGTGACCCTCACTCCCCCTCGGATGTTCCTCCTTGGCGCCTTGGTCCAGGTTTTACTGGTCCCTCCCTCGGGGTATCGTTGCTTCCGGCGACGGCCTTGTTGCCTTGCCTCTGTGCTTGGAGTGATTGCTGTGCATTGCTTTCTCCTCTTCATTGTGTCTCCTGGCATTAAAGGCCTCTGGCCCTGTGTGGGGATCTTTCCCTCTACACCATGTTTCCCGTGTTGTTGGAGTGCTGTGTGCACCCTCACTGAGGTATTCATCATTGTATGATCCGTGGCCCCTTCTTTGAACTCCGCTAAGGCACATTTGTACCCCTTCTGGTGCGGGTGTGTCCCTCTCCCTCTGTCCTCTGCTGCCTCCTGGCTCCTCTCCTCGTTCCTCCTGTGTGGCCGGTGTTGTTGTGTGTGCTTTGTCTCGGCCTCTCCCCCTTGTGTGGTTTGCTTCCCCCCATGATGGCAGGGTTCTCTTTGGCGTTTGTGGTGTCTTCTGGTTAACCTGCTGCCTGGATACTGAGGTTACCGCCCTACATCAGTGCTCTGTTATTTCACCCTACTACATTGGTCGTAGCTTTAGCTCCTATGACTTCGTTTGCGGTGGGGCAGACTTCTGTCACCGTCCCCCCCTCTCCGTTTTACCTCTTTTTGGTCTTTTTGTGGCGTTAGGCTTTTTGATTCATGTGGCTTTTTCGTTGGCTGTCTGGGGAGGGCCCTTCTCCTTCTGTTTTGTTTCTGCGTTTTCTCCGGGAGGGGCGGTAGATCCCCGGTAGAGCCATGGACCAGGCTGCACTGCAGTGAGCTCTACTGGCGCTGTCCAGTGGTGCTTCCTGCTGTTCAGTCTGGAGCGCCCTCGTGCAGCAAAGCCTGCCAACATGGATCGGTGCGCTGATGGGACGTGGTGATTCTGCTACTGGCTTACTCTAGGGGAGAGTGGCCCTATGCGAGATGCACTGCGAACCTCTGGAACATCTGATTTGCAGCAGTTTTCTTTCGCAGGGACGATGACACCTTGTGAATCCTGCTTGTCAATCTGGTGCTGGTACAGCGAACCTAGTCACCTCTTCAAGTTTGTGGCGTGAGCACGACTGACATGCGAGAGCGGCACAATTGTGTACAGTTCGCTAGTAGCAATCTTTCTTGCTTAAGCCTACCCTCTGCATGAGTGCATTTTATTCATCTGCAAAGACCATACGGAGAGAATCTTTTTTTAGCGGCTATCGCTTACCATTGGCACCTTTTCAGGTCCTCTTGGCCTCCTACGATTTGACAGCATCTGTGGTGAATTACACATTTTGTCCTGCATGACCTACAGGCTGTCAATCCCTACCCCCCGCGAGGGGGGTATTAAGTCACATCACCACTGCGGCAGTATCTCACTACAGAGATTGGACTCCGACTTCACTTCTCATCATATGACCAACTGTGATAATGAGACTGGCAACTGGTACGAGCTGTACTGTCAACTATTCCTGATTTGCCTACCTATCAGAGAGCTGGAGCGACAGCCACGGATTATAGGCGATGAGATTCTGGGTGATCGTGCACGATATTTTTCGCTCTGCAGCACTTAATTAGTTTGCATGTTTTTGATGATGATACAGTGACTTACGTCACTGTATCCTTGGCAAATCACTGAATGTTTGGTTTGGTTTTTGTTTGGGCCCGGCCCCGTTCTTTGTTGCTTCGCTGTTTTGCTTTTTGGCGAAACGCAAATCTGGCTGGGGGATTTGCGGGTCGTTTTTGGTTGCGTTTTTTGTTGTTTGGTTTGTGTTGATGTGATGATTTGCCAGCGTTTTGGGACCACACGTGTCCTTTTTCTGAATGCTTTTCACCGCTTACTCAATTGTAAGGACCGTGCCTAGTGCGAATCGGCCAAACCGGAGGAAAAAAAAAACATAGTGGTACACCGCCAACGTTTGAGCCATGCCAATCATTCCAGCCATGTCTATGGGAGAGACAATGTAGGTGTGTCGCATCGCTCTAGTCAGCGCCACTGTGGCTCTACCGTAACAGTCTTCTCTATCTTCCAAGGTAGCTCCTCGACGCCCTCCACTCAGGAAACGACATCCTGTCTGGACGATCACCGCTATTCGGGCAGTTGCACCAGCCGCTGAGGAGGTTGTAGCAATTCTGAGGCCCCCAAACCATGCCTCCTGGAAACCATGCAGAAGCTGGTTATGCACTGCAGTGCGATTGCATAGCACCAGTAGCTGGGCTGTTGCTCCTTGGCTGAGATCACGATGGCACTTCTGCAGATAATTCAGGAAAACAACAACATCTTCCACAGCTGCCCGAAGGTCCTTAGGAGCTTCCCACAGTACGGAATCCTCTCCGTGCTCAACTGTATGATCATGAGGTACAAAATGCCCTATTTGGATGGGGTCATGCTCATGCAATACTAGTTCCGGGTACCTGACTGCAACGATTGCTTTGTACGTCAGCAAAGATACTCGTGAACTGTTGGGGAGAATGATGCCCCATCGGTGAGGGCCTTCGAGTCCTGCAGCTTCTACTGTAGTTGTGCACTCAGGGATCCCAAACTCTTCTAGCGCAGTTGCTATCAACAATACTGCCAGTGTTGCCGAGATAAGGCAGGTCCCCACATTGAGGTGGCGGAGCGTTTCCTTGTCAAATAAGCGTGCTAAGGAAACTGGCAATTGTTGCGGAGTGGTAGACACGGTCCAGACTCCTGTGTGTGGCGCTTGGCCCTGTTTGAGCAGGTACGCAACATCCGAGTCATCGTCCTGACTAGCATCTGGCCACAATCTAGCAACAAGTCCGGCAAGCCGGGCAGGAGGAAGATAATCACCTGAGCGATTGAGTGCACGGAGCCCAAGGGGCCGGTGGAGCAGTTTCCGTCTGTTGGCGGCCGCAGCCCTTCCTTTGGAGAGGCCCCCAGGGGTTTGTCTATGATCCCCTACAAAGACAATGAGTGCCGGCTGTTGGATGGCAGCGAGTGCAGCGATTTCATGGTAATTGCCGTACTGCTGACTTTCATCCTTAAATGCAAGCCACGTCCTGGAGAGCCACTGGCTAAAGGAAGAGTACCTCATGGCCATTTCGGCTGTAGCCGACCCCCCTGTTGCAATCAGAATCCGCTTGTTAGCGATAACTCGATTGCGATCGCTGCATCGTACATCTATTTTTGTTGCATATGCTTCGCCTTTACCTTCCTCAATGCGCCCCAGCAGTCGGCCAAAGGTCGATTGCGTCGGCGCGGAGAGGTCACTAATCTGGTCAGCTAGAGCTTTCGCAGCAACATTTTCTTTGGTATATACGACTGCAGAGAAGTCGTCCAGCTCACAACTGAGAGCAATCAGTAGCACGGCCAATGAGCGAGTCTTTCCAGCTCCAAAGACTCCAGCAATGCAAAGGTCAGAGCGTCCTGTGAGGATGGCCAGGAGCATAGCTACTGCCACTGTGAGGACATGCCCATCTCCATGCCCTGCCAGCACGAGCAGGCAGTCTCGCATGTAACAGTCATGCTCTCCGGGTAGAGCAACTCCAATCGGGGTAAGGAAACGGCACAGTACGCGCACCAAAGCATCAGTAAGCTTTGTCCTGCGTTCCCCCAGCATTCTGCGCACAGGAATATTTGTCTGAAGAATACCCATCGGCAGAGGGAGTCGGGCCGGGTTCGCTTGTGCAAAAACCAGCAGCTCACAACGACTTCGCGTATCTCCTAGAAAAGCAAGTTGCTCCAGTTCAATGGGGACGGTAGCATTGAGCTCAATTGGCTGCGGCCAATCCTTTGGCTCTCAACATGGTCATGGTAGGCTTGAGTGACAAGAGCAGCGAACTCGTCCGGATCCTGATCAACTTGGAGACGTGGCGCATGGCTTGGAAAAGACATGGCAGATATGGACCGGATTTCTACAGATGGCCCGTGTGTTATTTGTACAAAAACAGATCGAAAGATCAACAATCAATGGGACTCAGATCATGTTCTGGGTATGCCTGATGGACCCATGAATTTCTTTGGGCATCGACAAGTGAAGGCCGAGTAGAAGATCATTGCTTTGAAAGCCCCAGTTCTCCAGGAAGTTGATGAGGAGGCCGAGGCAGTTCCAGATCAAGTCCTTTCAGATGGATATTCAGCCTCAGAACCTTCAGTGCAGGTGGGAGATTGGGAGAATGTTGGATTGGATGATGTTTCAGATGTTGAAGCACAACAGATGAGATCTGACCAAGGTGGGGCTGTGTCACCAAGCATTTTGAAAGCTCCCATCACTCCTATTGCAGAAATAGCAAGTGGTGATAAAGATGTTGAGATTCCTTCCAGCTCCCACAAGCATCTTTCCAGCATTCCTTTGACTGACGATTGTGCCAAGATGCAGACGATGGACGATGATCCAGTTGTTGCTCCAAAGAGTAAAGCTGCAAGAACAGATGGTGGTGTGAAGCAAGTTGCCGAAGTTGAAACTTATCAAAAATGCATCAGAAATATCCAGAGAAGTCCCTGAGAGGTTGGAGAAGACTGCAGAAACCAACAACATCCTAACTGCAGATTAAGCTGACATGGGGCAAAGCTGTTTTCCTCAGTGGCCGTAGTGCAAAATCTTTGAGCCACCATTATGCAACGTCGAATCCATGGATTGGCTGTGTAACGCCAATCAAACATCAACGTTGTGTCAAGTGTGTTCTCTTGTGCACCTTCCTCTGGAGAAAGAGCGACAGGTCTGATGACCTCCAGTCGATGTAACTTCTCAAGTTCATCCAAGGTTGCACGCTCATCCAGTTCTTTGAGTTTCTCCTGACTTACATCTGGTGGGCCTTCTCCTTCCCCTTGTTTTGCTATGTGCTCATCTTCAGAGTCTGGGACTTGGAAGCCATTCTCCCATTCATCTGCAAAAACTTCTGCTTGGTGCCGCAGGTTGATAAATGTACGCTGAAATTCCCCAGTGGTTGCGTGAGCTCACAGGCAGAGACTCACTGGAGATTACTTCGATGCCTACCAGGTCAGCTCAACGCTGCTCTCAAGTGGCACCAACATGCTGCACAGATTTGTGAAAGCGCAAAACTCAAATCTTTTTCCTAGCTCACATATACAGTGATGCGACACGAGGACCTCAACAAGAATATCTTCGTGAATGTGCATGTTTATGATATCCTCCTGGGATGCTTGCCAGGTGATGTGCAACGGTTCAGGGATACAATTGGGTCTACGCTGAAAACGAAAGTGGATGGGCCCCATGTGCGATGTATTTGAAAAGAGGATCGCTATGAAGGAAGATGGAATCTTCATCCAACCACATGCGATGTATGTTCCAAGCTGGTGTCAATGATGAAGGTCAGCGGGAGGCGAAAGACGGGACTTCCATATCATGCGACATTGAAAGCCTACAATCCCAAGTTTGCAATTGAGGCCGAGGCATTGGATAGTGAACAGGCTGCATTGTTTCGTTCTGGTCTTGAATTGGCACTTTACATTGCGATGGACAGACCAGACCAGACATCCAGTTTTCAGTGAAACATTGTCCTCATACATGTCTTGCTCAAGTGTCAAAGCTTTGGCTGCGTTGAAACATGTGACCTCCTACCTAGACGGAACGCCTGATAGTGGCATGCTGCTGAAGGTCACCCAAGAAGGAAAAGCGACTTTTGGGGAGAAGACGACCTCGTGCAAAGCGAGGCAAAACATTCCAGAATGGTTTGCAGAGGGACGCTTTGTCCTTGAAGCGTACAGCGACAGCTCGTGGGCTGACTGACAAGAAGGAGTACAATGAGTACAAGTTCCAGCCTCATCTTTTTGAATGCAGCTTTGCTTACAAGCATTTTCAGGACAGAAACTTCAGTAGCACTTCCCAGTTGCCAAGCTGAACTCTATGCTGCAAATGGTTTGATGGTGGAAATCATTTTTATGCTGGAGATGAAAGCGAAACAAGCAATGAAATTGTGCAACAAAGGCTTTTCATGGATTCGTCGTCGGCATTGGCATTGATTCGTAGAGCTGGAACCAGCAGGTTGAACCATATCCAAACCAAGCAAGTCTACTTACAGATTTTGCTGCGAGCTGGAGTGTTTTCAGTTTTCAAGATCAACACCAAATTGAACCCTGGTGATATGAACGCCAAAAGACTTGGTGGTGAACGCAGAAAACTTCTTGGAAGGTTCAGTAGCCTTTATTCTCCAAGTGATGATGAGAGAAATGATGACAATGCGATTCGTTACATCAAAAGGGTCAACAGAGCCACCAGGGAACAGTGCATTAGACTTATTCAGATGGCTGGTGTTACCATGGGCATGTGCATGCAGTTGAAAGGTTGCAATGGTGATGTTTTCTCGAATGATGGTCCCGTGACAGGTGGAAACGTGCACAAAGGCAATGAGTGGCAACTGGTGCGGTGGACGTTGGGAGAATGGACAATCTCCACATCAACGAGTTGCATGTTCTACTTGGTGATGTTTGCCCTCCATGTGTTCTTCTACGCATTGGATTTGCTGCGATGGTGATTGGAGTTGGTTTTCAATTTTCAGGACCATTGGTGTGGAAACGCTACAGTTGGTTCCGAGGCTTTGCAATTCGCCATGCTGCGGTGATGATGGGCTTCAGATTCAGATGGATGGTGAAGCCAAGCTGGTGAGACAGTCGGCGTAGGTTTTTTCCATAGCCTACGGGCCAATTAGATGTTTGAATTCATACCAGAAGGGCCAAGAAGCGGTCCAAACTTAGTATGATTGATAAATGTGGTAGTCCATGTCGAAGCAAAGGAGTGCCAAGGTGGGGTGTCAGATTTGAGTCATGACACTCATGTGCAGTTGCAGGTCTTAGGCAAGTTGGAACGATACTGTGAAGATCAAACATGGCCAGTTTCTGTCCGCAAGGATGACACGCACAAACTGATGTGTGCTTGTGGCCCAACAAGTGGCTCAAAGGCGTCTGTCAAAATAAAGGGCTTCAGCGCCCTGTTGAATCTTCAGAAACATGAAACCAAAAGTTGGTGCCAAAACCTATCGTTTTCCAGTCAGAACCCTGCGTTAAAGAATGCAGATGGCAAATGACGGCAACAAATCCATGGGTTTTTATCGCAATTTCCCACGAACCAGTGCCATGTTGGGAGTATACCGCACATGTGCAAACATTTAATTTGAGCATCAAACAAAACACGGGGAGAGCACATGCATGTCGGGAGAGTTCCGAGTGCATACCAAACACCAAGTGCCCCATCGATTGTGGCTGACAAATGGGCCAACAGAAACTGTTGACGATGGGGGGTTGGGGGGTTGTTGCTGGGATAACAATCTTAAAACTACAGTTTCCGCATATTTTTGATTATTTATCAAATGAACTTCAGTGGTATCCCCGACAGCCGCAATGATTAGGGTTTACAAATCTTTCTGACGCGTGCTGCGAAACCACGCGCTGGAAACACCTGTTGAACCTGACCTGGCTCTACACCAAAGCCTCCCAGACCTTCTCCGGAACCTTCTCCGGAACCCTGTTGAACTTGACCTGGCTCTGCACCAAAAGCCTCCCAGACCTTCTCCGGAACCTTGGAACCTTCTCTGGACTTGGCTTTCCACCAAGGCTTCCTGGAACCTTCTCCGGAACCGTCTCCGGAACCCTGGTGACCCCTGTTGAACCTGACCTGGCTCTGCACCAAAAGCCTCCCAGACCTTCTCCGGAACCTTCTCCCAAACCCTGACCTGGCTCTGCACCAAAGACTCCCAGACCTTCACCGGAACCTTCTCTAAAACCCTGTTCCTGGCTCTGCACCAAAGCTTCCCAGACCTTCTCCAGAACCTTCTCGGGAACCCTGTTGAACTTGACCTGGCTCTGCACCAAAGCCTCCCAGACTTTTATCGGAACCTTCGGAACCTTCTCCGAAACTTCTTTGAACCTGACCCGGCGCCTGCACCAATGCACACCGGAGCTATTCTGGGCTGAAGACCCCATTACTTTACGCTGTTGGGGAAAAAATGCAGATCAACTATTTGTGCGCAGAACGTGTCATGTTTTTGAAAAATAATGTCTCAATGTGCTAGCTGCTAGCTGCTAATTCTTGGTATGCGTGCCATTTGTGGTTCGAGTCTAAACCAGTTTTGCACACAGGGAAAAACAGGCGCAATTGGGAATAGCGGTGGGCAGTGGGCTACAGGAAAACGTTTTTTTTCATACAGGGATGATTTCTGCAGTTTGCAACTTGGAAATATTCCCCAAAATTATGCCAATCATATATTCAAATCAAGGCTTACAATATCCTTAAAAATGGCATCATTTTACAACATTCGTTAATAAAATCATGTAATATCATGTAACATTTAATAAGATCTGACGACATCCTTCGACATCTTATAACATGTCCCAACCCACATATACCATTATAGGCACATTAGATCTCTTGGATCATCCCCAGCAACCCAGGCCATGGCCGAAGCGGCCAGTCTTATCGAGAAGTACAGGGTGGATGGAGGTGCTGTTTTTTTGGGTCAACGGCGGTCAACCACACCTTTCGGCCTCGTTGTTGGGGATATCATGGGGATATCGCTAACAGCATGGGATTTGGGATCATCATGAGTTTGATCACGACCTTGTGGCAATCGCCAAACACATTTTTTCAGGTGTGTGACCGACTATGATTTATCGACAACTATATATCTCTGCATGAATACACACAATCGCCATAGTGGACTTGATCCCCATACTGCACACATACAGGTATATGGGTATACAATATTGGTGAAAATGAAAGACCTTGGAAATCACAGATTTTAGTCTAGTTTTAGCATTGACCATCCAAAAAAGTGTCCCAATTTTGACCCATACCCGTGTCTGGTCCACCTGAAACAGAATGGCTGGTCATACTTGAGTCTTCTTATTCATTTTTTCATTGGGGTGTCCAATTTCCTCCGAAACCCGGATCATCCGAATTGGTATAGTCACAAGATATCCACGGGATTGGTACAAAGAATTTCCCTAGTGCTTGGTGTATGTCGGTGTTCACAAGATATCCTATGAATCCATCACATCCTTCCTTTGTTACACGTTCAAATTCATTTTTTTCTCCAAAATCTTCCACTTGCCCTCTGGGAATCAAACATGGCAATGTTTTTTTTAAATCCATCATTGATAGATGAATTTCCGAATAAAACCTCCATTTATCGGGAATCTTCCAGCTTGCCGCGGTCGGGATAAATCCATTTCTGGTAGATCAGGTGGCGACCTGTCAAAGGCCGCAGAGACTCATCAAAGCATCCTGAGCTTCAAACCAGATTGGGAAAGCTATGAGGCGAGAAATTCAAGCGATACCCTGGATACCCTCCAGCGAGTTACATGGTGTTGCGCCGCTGGGAAATCTGCCATGAAGGTTTCAATGAACGATTTTCATGCAAACCATGTTTGATTAGCAGAGGTTATTTCGTGGGATACATGGGGTAAAACGAATTTTATGGGGAACGCTATGAGGCTTTTTGGTTTCTTTTATTCCAAAAACACTTAAAGGATCTAAAAGGAATATAGTTGGAATGTCATCCCGAAAGGATTGAAACACATCCTTTTCCCTTATATTTTGATGATACATTTTTTTGAATCTTTTTGGCGATGACTGTAGAATATCAACTGGTTGACCAGAAAAGAATCGACAATTTAGCCGCAGAACAGGGAACCTTTTACCGGCAATGTGACTTTGGCCAACATGGTCAAAACTATTTCTACGCTCACAGCGGGTAGTTTGTCAGAAAAAGTTAATTCTTTTCATTGCTGGGTAAAACATGGTCGCCCATTCCTGATGGTTATCGGTGATTATGCGCTTATGACTTGTGTATATATATATATATATACGTACGTGAATCTATATATTTTATGTACCTGTGCATGTATATTCATATGTATAGTTATACGTGCATTGACATTTATATTCATATTCATCTTTGCATGTGTTTTGCAACGGCTCCTTGTAACTTCTGTCGGCGGCAAGAATCTGATCCGTCATCAGATGACACTTAGAAAGGCCGGATCGACACCAGCTCAGAGGCTGATGGAGAAACCAGGCGCAATACACACACATAATCACATATATATATGTATATATATATGTATAATAGCTATATGTATACATCTTGATTCTGGCAATTTGTCAGGCCACAAAAGCTTCAGCGCATGTCTTGAAGTTGATCGAAGCGGATGCCCCCGCCTGGAACTCAGAAGGCTGTGTTTCCAGCAGATTTGACAACTCTCAGATTTGACAACTCTCAGATTTGACAATCTCAATAAAGTCAGAATATTTGACCATATCTCCAATCTTTTTTTCGCATTTACAATGTTTTTTCACCAGATTGTTTTCACCGTGATTGTTGGGATGTAGACGTACGTAGATTCTGACTGACCCACAGGAAGCCTACCATAGGACGCCATGAGGATTGGCCTGCAGATCGCCATAAGAATTGCTGAAAATCGTGTTGTGTCAACGGCACTATAAAAACCATTTGAAAAGATAGGAGATAGGAACTAACAACCATCATTTTCATCGGATAGCCAAGCAATTTCATTTTGGACTTTGGCTATCATATTTTCAGAGCCACATAATGTCCACGATGTTGGGAATGACCCTTGATGCATCATGGGTTAACAGTGAACATTCATGCGGAGTTGGCCGATTTCCAAGGCGATTAAGAACAAGTCCATGATTCAAGGCTGGGCAGCGCCGGAAAACACATTGATCTTTTTTTGCTGGATTTTCATGGGATTTCTATCATGATAGTAGGTTGATGGTTTTATGGGGACTGATATTACTATGTATTACCACAATCTTCTCATGATCTACTATGTTTATGATCTTGCTATGATGTTGCTACAAACAATGAGATGATGGCTATAGTGGACTGTCAGACATTTTAAGCTCTACCAGAAACCGGAAATTTCGAGATGCTGTGCTTGAGGATGGGGATTGAATCCTCACAGCCATTTTAAGTGGGAAGGGATGACAAACCTGACAAACCATTGAATTGTGGGGTACTCATATTCTTTTCATACAAACCCATATTACAGGTCCCTCACTTTCCCAACCAATTTTTCCTCTTTTGATCATACTCTCCTAGTCTTGTTGCAGGTCATATCCAGGTGGTGCAAGCCTGTATGAACGTCATGGCCATGCGACCCTTGGCACGAAATGCTGAACGAAATAGGAATGTCATGGAATGTCGAAATGTGTTGCAGAAGTGCTTCAAGAAAAAACTCCTTGTCGTTGGCATCCTTGGTGTCTTGGTTCCGTGAACTGGCAGTATCAGTACCTGATCCTGATCCAAGGAGACGACAAGCCAATCCAGTGGCTCCTGACGTTGTTCTACGACATGCTTCGAGAAGACAGCAGTAGTCGCTTTGTGTCATGGGTTTCGATGGGTTTCGACCGGTCATCCATGCCTAAAACTTTTGGCTCCGCGGCCCAGTGGCCCAACGGATGTGGGCCAAGCGAAGCCTGTAGTAAATAAAACGTCTTATGCTTGTTGATGTAAAGGCTTCTTGCTGTAAACACTAGTGTTTGTAAAAGCTGATTGGCATAAAAGCAAAGTTGGATAGAATGGAATGTTGGATAGAATGGAATGGGTATTTAAACTGGGTTGTGCAAGAACTAGTTTGTGTAAAAGCACGTTGGTGTAAAAGCTAATTGGCACAATAGCTTGTTGATGTAATTTAGTTTGTGCAAAACCTGTTTTGTGTAAGAATCTGGTTGTTTTCAAGAGCTAGTCTGTGTAAAAGCTAGTTTGTGCAAAAGCTGGTTGGTATAAAATCATATAAAATATAGTTTGTGTAACAGCTAGTCCTTTCTTTTTTAGGTGCTTGGAAAACATGCACCGAAAAGTATAGGACAGGCGGCCATGCCTCAGGTTACGTGATCTTTGAGGAGGCGACCAAACAGAAGATCGAGGCGAGGGATTTGGATTTCCCATTTGGGACAACTGGGAGTCTAATGATTTGTTGTCATGATGTTGTCATGGGTGATTTTGAAAAAAAACCAACTGAGTTTTCTGAGGATTCTCAGTTTTTCAGGTTTTAGCGTTTTTGGTTTTATTCTCTGTCAAAGGGCGTTGCCTCCAAGATGTGGATGCAGATGAAGGAAACATGGTAATTCTCTGGAAACATGTGGGCAAATGGAACCAGAAAACTTCGCCATTTGACCATGAACACAACGATTTTGACACACCCTGAGAAGTGATGTATGCAATTGACATCAGGCGGATGGAGAGAATATGACAAGCACTGATCCGATTCCTAAAATAACAACTATCTGGAAGCCGCTTCCCTTCGAGGTCTACAAACCTCTCATGACTTTGCTGTTGCGGCCTGGTTTGGACAACTACACGGCGGACAAGGTGCGCTTCGTTGGCAAGATGTTCACACGATCAGAAAGTTTCTGGATATCTCAGACGGATCTGGGATTTAGGGGAAAAGTTGCAGGATACTCCACATTTAAATGGTAAGGAACATGGTTTGATGTACAGAAAAACCCTTAAACCAAGAGAGTAAGGATAGAAACCAATGGATCTCTAGCAATGATTCTGAAAGACATGAACCCCTTCCTGTCCATGTTGGGAAACCTAGGGGACTACTGATGTGGGGCATCCCCCAGTCTTTGTGGCAGCCGTGGCAGGTGAGTTGGCTGCTTTCGGCAGTGATCAGCCATGTTCCTGCGGTGGTTGCCAAGGCTGCACACCTAATTTGGCGGATCCATAGGCTGTGGTAGTTGTCAATGCCTGGTGAGTCTTTGTTGGTGGCTTTGACTTTTATCTGAATCCTAAAGATGTTGTTTTGTGTTGTTTTTGTTCCCCTTCACTTCTTCTCGCTAGTGAGACAATTTACAGGGGCTTGCAGGTTCGCGGTCTCATCTATTTGTTCTTTTAACCATTTTTTTGATGATTCCTAAGGAGGAGCATGTATATCACAATATGGGGGTTTCCAGAAATGGGGATACCCCAAGTTTTTTCTGGTTTATAATGGAAAATCCCATTCAAATGGATGATTTAGGGGTACCTCCATATACCGGGAAATGCCCATATATCCCATATATCCCCATGAAATATACCCATATACCGGGTGGCTCCATCGCGACGAGGCCAATGTGCAGGAGTTCCTCAACGTGATTATGGATTCCGCCAAGACGAACTGTTCAGAACTGGGACAGCTGGAGGTGCCTGTTTCATCGTTATAACATGAGTCATTGTCATCAATCGAATACTGAATATACTGAATAGATTCAAGATGATTCAAGATGATTCAAAACTATCTGTTTCGGATTCTGAAGAGAAAACCAGCAGTTTTTGAGACGGCATGGTAAAAACACATCGATTGCCCTGGAGGCGATCACCAATTTGCTGAAGTCCGATGCATACAGAAAGTTCACGTGGTCTCAACCAGGCACCACTGCTACCATCCCCGAAAGTGATGGAAATGGATGCTATGACCCAGCAATTTTTTGCTGGCAGGTGAATCCCACATGATTCAGCTGTCGAAACCAGTGCGAAATGATAAATCCTGATCTCGCATGCCTCCTGTCAGGAATTTCCGAGCTCATCTTCAGGCGACGCAAGAGCACATGCCAAGTTGTGAACTGCAGCCAGCGTCATGTCACGGCCAGGATACAGCCAAAGACAGCACCATCACCGCACTTGTACAAGCACCTTGGCTGGCCGCCAGTGTTTGATGAGAGTGGCACGGCTTTCCAAGCCTTTCCACGCCTTTCCAAGCCTTCCAAGCCTTTCCCCAAGCCTTTCCAAGCATTTCCAAGCTTTCCAAGCCTCAAACGAGCCAAATTACGAAGAGCAATCGACAAAAAATCATAACGGGGTAAACAAAATGCCACCATCCCCAAGTCATCACCATTTTTGATGGGTGGATATGGGTGGTATGTTTACCATCCCTGATCATGGTAGTGACTTAGTTGTTCATGGTAGCCAGGGTGAATCCAACGTTGGAAGAGTCACTCTTTCGCCGATCCAAGGTGCATCTTTGCAATCTGGGCACTGCGACTTGCCTTATGAGTTGCATGTCACGTCACGAGTGCAGAGTGCTAGCGGTGATGGCTGAGGTCCTTTGATCAAGAGATCACAGCTTCATTGAAGGAGCATGGCTGAGCAAAACCCTTCTGACCCTTTTTTTGGCAAGATGTTTTCGAGCCAAAACACACCTATATCAATGCGAGGGTGAAGAACATATACAAAAAGGCAGGGAACAACAAAAAGCCATAAAAAGCCAAAAAAAACAATCTAGCCCCCATCTCATCACCCCATCTTCAGTTGAGTTTTGGATGTTTTGGTCAGGAGATGCATGTCATCAAGAAGTTGAGAGAAGCTTTGACCTACAGCCGGGTTGAGAAGGTGCGGATTCCGTGCGGATTCCGTGCGGATCTGGTGCATCTCCAGAGACCTGCGACCTGCGGCGCCTGCGGCGCAGGTGATTCGCTTGTGCCTCACCCTGTTGAAGAACTTCCTGGGTAGCTGGCTCAGCTGAATCACAGGATTTTGATTCGCACATGGAATCAATGGAATCAATGGAATCCCCCCAAAATGGCTAGGATTTGCATCTCCCAAAGCCATATTTTTGCGGGGTCCATGGTTTTTTTTGACTGAAAATGACTCATAATCTGCGACGTTTGTGCCACAGAATTGTTCTATTTGATTCTGTTTCGTCTTCTTCTTTTCTTGCACCTGCAGTGTGGTTGCATACCCAGGCAACAAGAGCCTTTGTGAGGATATTGTCGAGGAAGGAATTTTGGAGGCATGGAACTACTTGAGATGTCTAACCCAAAAGTCCCATGGTTGATCTTTTCTAAAATCAACATATCTTCATAAATG